>OX465292.1:52566873-53139373 GCA_949987695.1 Merzomyia westermanni | reverse complement strand
AGGAAAGGAAAGGAAAAGAAATGAAAGGAAAGGACAGGAAAGAAAATGAAAGGAAAGAAGAGGAAAGGAAAGGAAATGAAAGAAAAGAGAAGAAAAGGAAAGGAAAGGAAAGGAATTGAAAGGAAGGGACAGGAAACGAAAGAAAAGGAAATGAAAGGAAATAAAAGAAAATGAAAGGAGAAACGTAAAGGAGAGGAAATGAAAGGGAAGGAAAGGAGAGGAAATAAAAGCTAATTAAAAAGAGGAAAGTAAATGAAAGGACAGAAAATAAAATGAACGAAACGGAAAAGAAAGGAAAGGAATGGAAAGAAAACGAAAGGAAAGGAAAGGGAAGAAAAGCAAAGGATATGAAGAAAGTATAGAAAAAGAAAGGAAAGGAAAAGAAAGGAAAGGAAAGGAAAGAAAAGGAAAGGAGAGAAAAGGAAAGGAAAGGGAAGAAAAGCAAAGAATATGAAGAAAGTATAGAAAAAGAAAGGAAAGGAAAAGAAAGGAAAGGAAAGGAAAAAAGAATAGTAAAGGAAAGGAAAAGAGAGGAAGGGAAAGGAAAGGAAAGTAAAAGAAAGGGTAGGAAAGGAAAGGATAGGAGGGGAAATGAAAGGAAAGGAAAGGACAGGAAAGAAAATGAAAGGAAAGGAAAGGAAAGGAAAGGAAAGGAAATGAAAGGCAATAAAAGGAAATGAAAGGAAAGGAAATGAAAGGAAATAAAAGAAATGAAAGGAGGAAAGTAAAGAAGATGAAAGGAAAATAGAGGAAAGGAAAGAAAAGTAAAGGAAAGGAAAGGAAAGGAAAGGAACGGAAAGGAAACGAAAGGAAATGAAAGGAAACGAAAGGAAAGGAAATTAAAGGAAATAAAAGGAGCTGAAAGGAAGAAAGTAAAGGAGAGGAAAGGAAATTAAATAAAAGCTAATTAAAAGGAGGAAAGCAAATGAAAGGAGAGAAAAGAAAATGAAAGAAAAGGAAAAGAAAGGAAAGGAATGGAAAGGAAAGGAAAGAAAAGGAAAGGACAGGAAAGGAATTGAAATGAAGGGACAGGAAATGAAAGGAGAGGAAAGGAAAGGAAATAAAAGCTAATTAAAAGGAGGAAAGTAAATGAAAGGACAGAAAATAAAATGAACGAACAGGAAAAGAAAGGAAAGGAATGGAAAGAAAAGGAAAGGAAAGGAAACGAAAGGAAAGGGAAGAAAAGCAAAGGATATGAAAAAAGTATAGAAAAAGAAAGGAAAGGAAAGGAAAAAAGAATAGTAAAGGAAAGGAAAGGAGAGGAAGGGAAAGGAAAGGAAAGTAAAAGAAAGGGTAGGAAAGGAAAGAATAGGAAAGGAAAGGACAGGAAGGAAAATGAAAGGAAAGGAAAGGAAAGGAAAGGAAAGGAAAGGAAAGGAAATGAAAGGCAATAAAAGGAAATGAAAGGAAAGGAAATGCAAGGAAATAAAAGAAATGAAAGGAGGAAAGTAAAGAAGATGAAATGAAAATAGGGGAAAGGAAAGAAAAGAAAAGGAAAGGAAAGGAAAGGAAATGAAAGCAAATGAAAGGAAACGAAAGGAAACGACGGGAAATGAAAGAACAGGAAGGAAAATGAAAGGAAATGAAAGGAAATGAAACTAAACGAAAGGAAACAAAAGAAAAGGGAAGGAAATGAAAGGGAAGCAAAAGGAAATTAAAGGAAAGGAAAGCAAAGGACAGGAAAGAAAATGAAAGGAAAGGAAATGAAAGGAAAGGAATGGAAATAAAAGGCAATGAAAGGAATTGAAAGGAAATAAAACGAAATGAAAGATGGAAAGTAGAGGAGATGAAATGAAAAGAGAGGAAAGGAAATGAAAGAAAAGAGAAGAAACGGAAAGGAAAGGAAATGAAAGGAAGGGATAGGAAAGGGAAGGAAAGTAAAGGAAAGGAAATAAAAGGAAATGAAAGGAAACGAAAGGAAAGGAATGGAAAGGAAAGAAAAGGAAAGGAAAGGAAATGAAAGTAAAGGAAAGGAAAGGAAAGGAAAGGAAATAAAAGGAAATGAAAGGAAAGGAAATAAAAGGAAATGAAAGGAAACGAAAGGAAACGAAAGGAAAGGAAATGAAAGGAAATAAAAGGAGCTGAGGGGAAGAAAGTAAAGGAGAAGAAAGGAAAGGAAATAAAAGGGAATTAAAAGGAGGAAAGTAAATGAAAGGAGAGAAAATGAAATGAAAGAAAAGGAAATGAAAGGAAAGGAAGAGAAAGGAAAAGAAAATAAAAAAAGAAAAGAAAAGAAAAGAAAAGAAAAGAAAAGAAAAGAAAAGAAAAGAAAAGAAAAGAAAAGAAAAGAAAAGAAAAGAAAAGAAAAGAAAAGAAAAGAAAAGAAAAGAAAAGAAAAGGAAAGGTAAAGGGAAGCAGAGGATATGAAGAAAGTATAGAAAAGGAAAGGAAAGTAAAGGAAACGAAAGGAAAGGAAAGGAAAGGAAAGGACAGGAAAGGAAAGGAAAGGAAAGGAAAGGAAGGTAGTAAAGGGAACGCAACGTAGGAAAGGAAAGAAAATGAAACGAAATGAAAGGAAAGGAAAAGGAGGAAAGAAAGGAAAAGAAAGGAATATAAGGAAGGGAAAGAAAAGGAAAGGAAAAGAAAGGAAAGAAGGAAATGAAAGGAAAGGAAAGGAAACCAAAGGAAAGGAAATGAAAGGAAACGAAAGTAAAGGAAAGGAAGTGAAAGAAAAGGAAAGGAAAGGTAGTAAAGGGAGCGTAATGTAGGAAAGGAAAAGAAAGGAGAATAAAGGAAAACAAAGGAAAGAAAAGGAAAGGAAAGGTAAGGAAAGGTAGTAAGCCAAGGGTAAGTTAGGAAAGGAAATGAAAGGAAAATGAAAGGAAAGGAGAGGAAAGAAAATTAAAGGCATGGATAGGAAAGGAAAGTAAAGTAAACGAAAAGTAAGGAAAGGAAAGGAATGGAAAGGAAAGGAAAGCAAATGATATGAAGAAAGTACAGAAAAAGAAAGGAAACGAAACGAAAGGAAAGGAAACGAAAGTAAAGGAAACGAAGTGAAAGAAAAGGGAAGGAAAGGTGGTAAAGGGAACGTAACGTAGGAAAGGAAAGAAAATGAAAGGGAAAGTAAAGGAAAGGGAAGGAAATGAAAGGAATGGAAAGGATATGAAAGGAAAGTAAAGGCAAAGGAAGGAGAAGAAAGGAAAGGAAAGGAAAGGAAAGGTAGTATGCCAAAGCTAATTTAGGAAAAAAAAGGAAATGAAAGGGGAAGGAAAGGAAAGGAAAGGAAATTATAGAAAATGAAAAGAATGGAAAGGAAAGGAAAGTAAGGGAAAAGGAAGGAAGGGAAAGGAAAGGAAAGGGAGTGAGCCAAAGGTAAGGTAGGAAAGGAAAGTAAAGGAAAGGAAAGAAAAGGAAAGGAAAGGTAGTAAAGGGAACATAACGTAGGAAAGGAAAAGAAAGGAGAATAAAGGAAAAGGAAGGAAAGAAAAGGAAAGGAAAGGTAAGGAAAGGTAGTAAGCCAAGGGTAAGTTAGGAAAGGAAATGAAAGGAAAATGAAAGGAAAGGAGAGGAAAGAAAATTAAAGGAATGGATAGGAAAGGAAAGTAAAGTAAACGAAAGGTAAGGAAAGGAAAGGAATGGAAAGGAAAGGAAAGCAAATGATATGAAGAAAGTATAGAAAAAGGAAAGGAAAGGAAACGAAAGGAAAGGAAACGAAAGTAAAGGAAAGGAAGTGAAAGAAAAGGGAAGGAAAGGTGGTAAAGGGAACGTAAGGTAGGAAAGGAAAGAAAATGAAAGGGAAATTAAAGGGAAGGACAGGAAAGAAAATGAAGGGAAAATGAAAGGAAAGAAAACGATAGGAAATGAAAAGGAAGGAAAGGAAAGGAAACGAAAGCAAAGGAAAGGAAAGTAAAGGAAAGTAAAGGAAAGCAAAGGAAAGGAAAGGAAATGAAAGAAAAGGAAAGGAAAGATAGTAAAGGGAACGTAACGTAGGAAAGGAAGGAAAATGAAAGGGAAAGGAAAGGAAAGAAAATAAAAGGAATGGAAAGGAAATGAAAGGATAGTAAAGGAAAGTAAAGGAAAGGAAAGGAAAGTAAAGGAAAGGAAAGGAAATGAAAGAAAAGGAAAGGAAAGGTAGTAAAAGGGAACGTAACGTAGGAAAGAAAGAAAATGAAAGGAAAAGTAAAGGAAAGGGAAGAAAATGAAAGGAATGGAAAGGAAAGGAAAGTAAAGGAAAAGGAAGGAAGGGAAAGGAAAGGAAAGGGAGTAAGCCAAAGGTAACGTAGGAAAGGAAAGGAAATGAAAGGAAAGGAAAGTAAAGGAAAGCAAAGGAAACGAAAGGAAATGAAAGAAAAGCAGAGGAAATGAAAGGAAATGAAAGGAAAGGACAGGAAGGAAAATTAAAATAAAAGAGAGGAAAGGAAATAAAAGGAAATGAAAGGCAAGGAAAGGAAAGGAAATAAAAGCCAATGAAAGGAAATATAAGGAAATGAAAGGAGGAAAGTAAAGGAGATGAAATGAAAGGAGAGAAAATTAAGGAAAAGGCAAGGACAGGAACTGAAATGAAAGGAAAGGAAAAGAAAGGGTAGGAAAGGAAAGGAAAGGAAATGAAAGGAGGAAAGCAAAGGAAAGGAAACGAGAGGAAAGGAAACGAAAGGAAGGGAAAGGAAAGGTAAGGAAAGGAAAGGAAAGGAAAGGAAAGGAAAGCAAAGGAAAGGAAATTGAAGGAAGGGAAAGTAAATGAAAGGCAAGGAAAGGAAAGTAAAGGAAAGGCAAGGAAAGGAAACGAAAGGAGACAAAAGGAAATGAAAGCGAAGAAACGCAAAGAAAAGGAAACAAAAGGAAAGGAAATTAAAGGAAACGAAAGGTAAGGAAAGAAAATGAAAGGAAAGGAAAGGAAAGGAAAAGGAGGAAAGAAAGGAAAGAAAGGAATATAAGGAAAGGAAAGAAAAGGAAAGGAAAAGAAAGGAAAGAAGGAAATGAAAGGAAAGGAAAGGAAAGGAAAGGAAACCAAAGGAAAGGAAATGAAACGAAACGAAAGGAAATGAAAGGAAAGGAAAGGAAACGAAAGGAAATAAAACGAAAGGAAATGAAAGAAAAGGGAAGGAAATGAAAGGGAAGGAAAGGAAATTAAAGGTAAGGAAAGGAAAGCAAAGGAAACGAAAGGAAATGAAAGGAAAGGACAGGACAGAAAATGAAAGGAAAGGAAAGAAAAGCAAAGGAATGGAAATAAAAGGCAATGAAAGGAAATGAAAGGAAATAAAAGGAAATGAAAGAAGGAAAGTAAAGGATATGAAATGAAAAGAAAGGAAAGGAAAGGAAAGGAAAGGAAAGGAAAGGGAAGGAAAGGAAAGGTAATGAAAGGAAAGGAAAGGAAAGCAGAGGAAATGAAAGAAAAGGACAGGAAGGAAAATTAAAATAAAGGAGAGGAAGAGAAAGGAAAGGAAAGGAAATAAAATTAAACGAAAGGAAACAACAGAAAAGGAAAGGAAATGAAAGGGAAGGAAAGGAAATTAAAGGAAAGGAAAGCAAAGGAAACGAAAGGAAACAAAAGGAAAGAAGGAAATGAAAGCAAAGGAAAGGAAAGGAAACCAAAGGAAAGGAAATGAAATGAAATGAAACGAAACGAAAGGAAAGGAAAGGAAACGAAAGGAAATAAAACGAAAGGAAATGAAAGGAAAAGAAAGGACCCGAAAGGAAATGAAAGGAAACGAAAGGAAACGACGGGAAATGAAAGAACAGGAAGGAAAATGAAAGGAAAGGAAAGGAAATGAAATTAAACGAAAGGAAACAACAGAAAAGGAAAGGAAATGAAAGAGAAGGAAAGGAAACTAAAGGAAAGCAAAGCAAAGGAAACGAAAGGAAACGAAAGGAAATGATAGGAAACGACAGGAAAGAAAATGAAAGGAAAGGAAAGAAAAGCAAAGGAATGGAAATAAAAGGCAATGAAAGGAAATGAAAGGAAATAAAAGGAAATGAAAGAAGGAAAGTAAAGGAGATGAAATGAAAAGAGAGGAAAGGAAAGGAAATGAAAGGAAAGGAAAGGAAAGCGGAGGAAATGAAAGGAAATGAAAGGAAAGGACAGGAAGGAAAATTAAAATAAAAGAGAGGAAAGGAAATAAAAGGAAATTAAAGGCAAGGAAAGGAAAGGAAATAAAAGCCAATGAAAGGAAATAAAAGGAAATGAAAGGAGGAAAGTAAACGAGATGAAATAAAAGGAGAGAAAATTAAGGAAAAGGCAAGGACAGGAACTGAAAGGAAAGGAAAGAAAAAAAAAGGAAAGGAAAGGAAGGGAAAGGAAAGGGAAGGAAAGGAAATAAAAGGAAATGAAAGGAAAGAAAAGGAAATGAAAGGAGAGGAAACGAAAGGAAAGGAAATGAAAGGAAATGAAAGAAAATGAAAGGAGAAAAGTAAAGGAGAGGAAAGGAAAGCAGAGAAAAGGAAAGGAAATAAAAGCTAATTAAAAGGAGGAAAGTAAATGAAAGGACAGAAAATAAAATGAAAGAAAAGAAAATGAAAGAAAAGGAACAGAAAGGAAAGGAATCGAAAGGAAAAGAAAGGAAAGGAAAGGAAAAAAGAAAAGAAAAGTAAAGGAAAGGAAAGGAGAATAAGGGAAAGGAAAGGAAAGTAAAAGAAAGGATAGGAAAGGAAAGGAAAGGAAATGAAATTAGGAAAGCAAAGGAAAGGAAACGAGAGGAAGGGATACGAAGAGAAGGGAAAGGAAAGGTAAGGAAAGGAAATTAAAGGAAAGGAAATTGAGGAAGGGAAAGTAAATGAAAGGCAAGGAAAGGAAAGTACAGGAAAGGCAAGGAAAGGAAACGAAAGGAAATGAAAGGGAAGAAACGGAAAGAAAAGGAAAGAAAAGGAAAGAAAAGGAAAGGAAAGGAAACGAAAGGCAAGGAAAAAAAATTAAAGGAAAGGAAAGGAAAAGGAGAAAAGAAAGGAGTATAAGGAAAGGAAAGAAAAGAAACGAAAGGAAAGGAAGAAAAGGAAAGGAAAGGAACGGACACGAAAGGAAACGGCGGGAAATGAAAGGACAGGAAGAAAAATGAAAGGAAAGGAAAGAAATGAAAGGAAAGGAAAGAAAAGGAAAGGAAATAAAAGGAAAGGAAAGGACAGGAAAGAAAAGGAAAGGAAAGGAAAGGAAAGGAAAGGAAAGGAAAGGAAAGGAAAGGAAATAAATGGAAATGAAAGGAAAGGAAAGGAAAGGAAATAAAAGGCAATGAAAGGAAATGAAAGGAGATAAAACAAATGAAAGGAGGAAAGTAAAGGCGATGAAATGAAAATAGAGGAAAGGAAAGAAAAGGAAATGAAAGGAAAGGAAAGGAACGGAAAGGAAACGAAAGGAGATGAAAGGAAAGGACAGGAAAGAAAATGAAAGGAAAGGATAGGAAAGGAAATAAAATAAAATGAAAGGAAAGGAAAGGAAAGGAAATAAAAGGCAATGAAAGGAAATAAAAGGAAATGAAAGGAAGAAAGTAAAGGAGATGAAATGAAAGGAGAGGAAATTAAAGAAAAGGAAAGAAAAGAAAAGGAAATGAAAGGAAAGGGAAGGAAAGGAAAGGAAAGGAAAGGAAAGGAGGGGAAAGAAAAGGAAAGGAAATGAAAGAAAAGAAAAGAAAAGAAAGGAAAAGAAAAGAAGAGGAAAGGAAATGAAAGGAACTGAAAGGAAGGGACAGGAAAGGATAGGAAAGGAAAGGAAATAAAAGGAAAGGAAAGGAGAGGAAAAGAAAGGAAAGAAAAGGAAAGGAAATAAAAGGAAATGAAAGGAAAGGAAATAAAAGGAAACGAAAGGAAAAGAAATGAAAGGAAATAAAAGGAGCTGAAAGAAAGAAAGTAAAGGAGAGGAAAGGAAAGGAAATAAAAGGGAATTAAAAGGAGGAAAGTAAATGAAAGGAAAGAAGGAAATGAAAGGAAAGGAAAGGTAGTAAAGGGAACGTAAGGTAGGAAAGGAAAGAAAATGAAAGGGAAAGGAAAGGACAGGAAAGAAAATGAAGGGAAAATGAAAGGAGAGAAAACGAAAGAAAAGGAAAAGAAAGGAAAGGAAACGAAAGCAAATTAAAGTAAAGGAAATCAAAGGAAACGAAAGGAAAGGAAAGAAAAGGAAAGTAAAGGAAATTAAAGGAAAGCAAAGGAACCCAAAGGATATGAAGAAAGTATAGAAAAGAAAAGGAAAGGAAAGGAAAGCAAAGGAAAGGAAAGTAAAGGAAAGCAAAGGAAAGCAAAGGAAAGCAAAGGATATGAAGAAAGTATAGAAAAGGGAAGGAAAGGAAAGGAAAGAAAAGTAAAGGAAAGGAAAGGAAACGCAAGCAAAGGAAAGGAAAGGAAAGGAAAGCAAAGGATATGAAGAAAGTATAGAAAAGAAAAGGAAAGTAAAGGAAAAGAAAGGAAAGGAAAGGAAATGAAAGAAAAGGAAAGGAAAGGTAGTAAAGGGAACGTAAGGTGGGAAAGGAAAGAAAATGAAAAGAAAGGAAAGGAATCGAAAGCAAAGGAAAGGAAAGTAAAGGAAAGGAAATGAAAGCAAAGGAAAGGAAAGGTAGTAAAGGGAACGTAACGTAGGAAAGGAAAGAAAATGAAAGGGAAAGGAAAGGAAAGGACAGGAAAGAAAATGAAGGGAAAATGAAAGGAAAGAAAACGAAACGAAATGAAAAGAAAGGAAAGGAAAGGAAATTAAAGGAAAGGAAAGGAAAGGAAATGAAAGAAAAGGAAAGGAAAAATAGTAAAGGGAACGTAACGTAGGAAAGAAAGAAAGGGAAAGTAAAGGAAAGGGAAGAAAATGAAAGGAATGGAAAGGATATGAAAGGACAGTAAAGCAAAAGAAAGGAAAGGTAGTAAGCCAAAGCTAAGGTAGGAAAAAAAAAGGAAATGAAAGGATAGTAAAGGAAAGTAAAGGAAAGGAAAGGAAAGGAAAGGAAAGGAAATGAAAGAAAATGAAAGAAAAGATAGTAAAGGGAATGTAACGTAATAAAGGAAGGAAATTAAAGGGAAAGGAAAGGAAAGAAAATGAAAGGAATGGAAAGGATAGTAAAGGAAGGCAAAGGAAACGAAAGGAAATGAAAGGGGAAGGAAAGGAAACGAAAGCAAATTAAAGTAAAGTAAAGTAAAGTAAAGGAAATTAAAGGAAAGCAAAGGAAAGGAAAGGAAATGGAAGAAAAGGAAAGGAAAGGTAGTTAAGGGAACGTAACGTAATAAAGGACGGAAATTAAAGGGAAAGGAAAGGAAAGAAAATGAAAGGAATGGAAAGGAAATGAAAGGATAGTAAAGGAAAGTAAAGGAAAGGAAAGTAAAGGAAAGGAAAGGAAAGGAAAGGAAATGAAAGAAAAGGAAAGGAGAGGTAGTAAAAGGAACGTAACGTAGGAAAGAAAGAAAATGAAAGGGAAAGTAAAAGAAAGGGAAGAACTTGAAAGGAATGGAAAGGATATGAAAGGAAAGTAAAGGAAAAGGAAGGAGAAGAAAGGAAAGGAAAGGAAAGGAAAGGTAGTATGCCAAAGCTAAGGCAGGAAAAACAAGGAAATGAAAGGGGAAGGAAAGGAAAGGAAAGGAAATTAAAGAAAATGAAAAGAATGGAAAGGAAAGGAAAGTAAGGGAAAAGGAAGGAAGGGAAGGGAAAGGAAAGGGAGTAAGCCAAAGGTAAGGTAGGAAAGGAAAGTAAAGGAAATGAAAGAAAAGGAAAGGAAAGGTAGTAAAGGGAACGTAACGTAGGAAAGGAAAAGAAAGGAGAGTAAAGGAAAAGGAAGGAAAGAAAAGGAAAGGAAAGGTAAGGAAAGGTAGTAAGCCAAGGGTAAGTTAGGAAAGGAAATGAAAGGAAAATGAAAGGAAAGGAGAGGAAAGAGAATTAAAGGAATGGATAGGAAAGGAAAGTAAAGTAAACGAAAAGTAAGGAAAGGAAAGGAATGGAAAGGAAGGAAAGCAAATGATATGAAGAAAGTATAGAAAAAGGAAAGGAAAGGAAACGAAAGGAAAGAAAACGAAAGTAAAGGAAAGGAAGTGAAAGAAAAGGGAAGGAAAGGTGGTAAAGGGAACGTAAGGTAGGAAAGGAAAGAAAATGAAAGGGAAAGGAAAGGGAAGGACAGGAAAGAAAATGAATTGAAAATGAAAGGAAAGAAAACGATAGGAAATGAAAAGGAAGGAAAGGAAAGGAAACGAAAGCAAAAGAAAGGAAAGTAAAGGAAAGGAAAGTAAAGGAAAGTAAAGGAAAGCAAAGGAAAGGAAAGAAAATGAAAGAAAAGGAAAGGAAAGATAGTAAAGGGAACGTAACGTAGGAAAGGAAGGAAAATGAAAGGGAAAGGAAAGGAAAGAAAATGAAAGGAATGGAAAGGAAATGAAAGGATAGTAAAGGAAAGTAAAGGAAAGGAAAGGAAAGTAAATGAAAGAAAAGGAAAGGAAAGGTAGTAAAGGGAACGTAACGTAGGAAAGAAAGAAATTGAAAGGGAAAGTAAAGGAAAGGGAAGAAAATGAAAGGAATGGAAAGGAAAGGAAAGTAAAGGAAAGGAAAGGAAATGAAAGGAAAGGAAAGTAAAGGAAAGCAAAGGAAATGAAAGAAAAGGAAAGGAAAGAAAATGAAAGGAATGGAAAGGAAAGGAAAGAAAATGAAAGGAATGGAAAGGAAAGGAATGTAAAGGAAAAGGAAGGAAAGGAAAGGAAAGGAAAATTAAAGAAAGGTAGTAAGCCAAAGGTAAGGTAGGACTGGATAGGAAAGGAAAGTAAAGTAAAGAAAAAGGAAGGAAAAGAAAGGAAATGAAAGGGGAAGGAAAGGAAAGCAAAGGAAATTCAATAAAATGACAGGAATGGAAAGGAAAGGAAAGTAAAGCAAAAGGAAGGAAGGCAAAGGAAAGGAAAGGGAGTAAGCCAAAGGTAAAGTAGGAATGGAAAGGAAAGGAAAGCAAAGGATATGAAGAAATATAGAAAAAGGAAAGGAAAGGAAACGAAAGTAAAGGAAACGAAAGGAAAGGAAAGGAAATGAAAGTAAAGGAAAGGAAAAGATAGGAAATTAAAGGAAAGGAAGTGAAAGAAAAGGAAAGGAACAGTGGTAAAGTTCCCTTTAAGGTAAAGTCCCCGTAAGGTAGGAAAGGAAAGAAAATGAAGGGAAAATGAAAGGAAAGAAAACGATAGGAAATGAAAAGAAAGGAAAGGAAAGGGAACGAAAGCAAAGGAAAGGAAAGTAAAGGAAAGCAAAGGATATGAAGAAAGTATAGAAAAGAAAAGGAAAGCAAAGCAAAGGAAAGGAAAGTAAAGGAAAGCAAAGGAAAGCAAAGGAAAGCAAAGGATATGAAGAAAGTATAGAAAAGAAAAGGAAAGGAAAGGAAAGAAAAGTAAAGGAAAGGAAAGGAAACGCAAGCAAAGGAAAGGAAAGGATAGCAAAGGATATGAAGAAAGTATAGAAAAGAAAAGGAAAGGAAAGGAAAGGAAATGAAAGGAAAGGAAAGGAAAGGAAAGGTAGTAAAGGGAACGTAAGGTGGAAAAGGAAAGAAAATGAAAAGAAAGGAAAGGAAAGGAAAGGAATCGAAAGCAAAGGAAAGGAAAGTAAAGGAAAGGAAATGAAAGCAAAGGAAAGGAAAGGTAGTAAAGGGAACGTAACGTAGGAAAGGAAAGAAAATGAAAGGGAAAGGAAAGGAAAGGACAGGAAAGAAAATGAAGGGAAAATGGAAGGAAAGAAAACGAAACGAAATGAAAAGAAAAGAAAGGAAAGGAAAGGAAAGGAAAGGAAGTGAAAGAAAAGGAAAGGAAAGGTAGTAAAAGGAACGTATGGTGGGAAAGGAAAGAAAATGAAAAGAAAAGAAAGGAAAGGAAAGGAATCGAAAGCAAAGGAAAGGAAAGTAAAGGAAAGGAAATGAAAGCAAAGGAAAGGAAAGGTAGTAAAGGGAACGTAACGTAGGAAAGGAAAGAAAATGAAAGGGAAAGTAAAGGAAAGGAAAGTAAAGGAAAGAAAATGAAAGCAATAGAAAGGGAATGTAAGAAAAGTTAAGGAAAAAGAAGGAAAGGAAACGAAAGGAAAGTAAAGGAGAGTAAAGGAAAGGAAAGGAAAGCAAATTAAAGAAAAGGAAAGTAAAGGAAAGCAAAGGAAACGAAAGGAAAGGAAGGGAAGAAAAGGAAAGGAAATGAAATGAAAGGAAAGGACAGGACAGGAAAGTAAAGGAAAGGAAAGGAAAGGAAAGGAAACGAAAGGAAGGGAAAGGAAAGGTACGGAAAGGAGAGGAAAGGTACGGAAAGGAGAGGAAAGGAAAGGAAAGCAAACGGAAAGGAAATTGAAGGAAGGGAAAGTAAATGAAAGGCCAGGAAAGGAAAGTAAAGGAAAGGCAAGGAAAGGAAACGAAAGGAGACGAAAGGAAATGAAAGCGAAGAAACGGAAAGAAAAGGAAAGAAAAGGAAAGGATATTAAAGGAAACGAAAGGTAAGGAAAGAAAAGGAAGGAAAGGAAAGGAAAGGAACGGACACGAAAGGAAACGACGGGAAATGAAAGGGCAGGAAGGAAAATGAAAGGAAATGAAAGAAATGAAACGAAACGAAAGGAAATGAAAGGAAATGAAATTAAACGAAAGGAAACAACAGAAAAGGAAAGGAAATGAAAGGGAAGGAAAGGAAAGCAAAGGAAACGAAAGGAAATGAAAGGAAACGACAGGAAAGAAAATGAAAGGAAAGGAAAGAAAAGCAAAGGAATGGAAATAAAAGGCAATGAAAGGAAATGAAAGGAAATGAAAGAAGGAAAGTAAAGGAGATGAAATGAAAAGAGAGGAAAGGAAAGGAAAGGTAAGGAAAGGAAAGGAGAGGAAAGGAAAGGAAATGAAAGGAAAGGACAGGAAGGAAAATTAAACTAAAAGAGAGGAAAGGAAAGGAAAGGAAATAAAAGGAAATGAAAGGCAAGGAAAGGAAAGGAAATAAAAGCCAATGAAAGGAAATAAAAGCTAATGAAAGGAGGAAAGTAAAGGAGATGAAATGAAAGGAGAGAAAATTAAGGAAAAGGCAAGGACATTAACTGAAAGGAAAGGAAAGAAAAAGAAATGAAAGGAAAGGACAGGAAAGAAAATGAAAGGAAAGAAGAGGAAAGGAAAGGAAATGAAAGAAAAGAGAAGAAACGGAAAGGAAAGCAAAGGAAATGAAAGGAAGGGAAAGGAAAGGGAAGGAAAGGAAATAAAAGGAAATGAAAGGAAAGAAAAGGAAATGAAAGGAGAGGAAACGAAAGGAAAGGAAATGAAAGGAAATAAAAGAAAATTAAAGGAGAAAAGTAAAGGAGAGGAAACGAAAGCAGAGAAAAGGAAAGGAAATAAAAGCTAATTAAAAGGAGGAAAGTAAATGAAAGGACAGAAAATAAAATGAAAGAAAAGAAAATGAAAGGAAAGGAACAGAAAGGAAAGGAATCGAAAGGAAAAGAAAGGAAAGGAAAGGAAAAAAGAAAAGAAAAGTAAAGGAAAGGAAAGGAGAATAAGGGAAAGGAAAGGAAAGTAAAAGAAAGGATAGGAAAGGAAAGGAAAGGAAATGAAATTAGGAAAGCAAAGGAAAGGAAACGAGAGGAAGGGATACGAAAGGAAGGGAAAGGAAAGGTAAGGAAAGGAAATTAAAGGAAAGGAAATTGAAGGAAGGGAAAGTAAATGAAAGGCAAGGAAAGGAAAGTACAGGAAAGGCAAGGAAAGGAAACGAAAGGAAATGAAAGGGAAGAAACGGAAAGAAAAGGAAAGAAAAGGAAAGGAAAGGAAAGGAAACGAAAGGTAAGGAACAAAAATTTAAGGAAAGGAAAGGAAAAGAGAAAAGAAAGAAAAGAAAGGAGTATAAGGAAAGGAAAGAAAAGAAACGAAAGGAAAGGAAGAAAAGGAAAGGAAAGGAACGGACACGAAAGGAAACGACGGGAAATGAAAGGACAGGAAGAAAAATGAAAGGAAAGGAAAGAAATGAAAGGAAAGGAAAGAAAAGGAAAGGAATTAAAAGGAAAGGAAAGGACAGGAAAGAAACTGAAAGGAAAGGAAAGGAAAGGAAAGGAAATAAATGGAAATGAAAGGAAAGGAAAGGAAATAAAAGGCAATGAAAGGAAATGAAAGGAAATAAAACAAATGAAAGGAGGAAAGTAAAGGAGATGAAATGAAAATAGAGGAAAGGAAAGAAAAGGAAATGAAAGGAAAGGAAAGGAAAGAAAAGGAACGGAAAGGAAACGAAAGGAGATGAAAGGAAAGGACAGGAAAGAAAATGAAAGGAAAGGATAGGAAAGGAAATAAAATAAAATGAAAGGAAAGGAAAGGAAAGGAAATAAAAGGCAATGAAAGGAAATAAAAGGAAATGAAAGGAAGAAAGTAAAGGAGATGAAATGAAAGGAGAGGAAATTAAAGAAAAGGAAAGAAAAGAAAAGGAAACGAAGGGAAAGGGAAGGAAGGGAAAGGAAAGGAAAGGAAAGGAAAGGAGGGGAAAGAAAAGGAAAGGAAAGTAAAGGAAAGTAAAGGAAAGCAAAGGAAAGGAAAGGAAATGAAAGAAAAGGAAAGGAAAGGTAGTAAAGGGAACGTAACGTAGGAAAGAAAGAAAATGAAAGGGAAAGTAAAGGAAAGGGAAGAAAATGAAAGGAATGGAAAGGAAAGGAAAGTAAAGGAAAAGGAAGGAAGGGAAAGGAAAGGAAAGAAATGAAAGGAAAGGAAAAGAAATGAAAGGTAAGGACAGGAAAGAAAATGAAAGGAAAGGAAAGGAAAGGAAAGGAAAGGAAAGGAAAGGAAAGGAAAGGAAAGGAAAGGAAAGGAAATTAAAGGCAATAAAAGGAAACGAAAGGAAAAGAAATGAAAGGAAATAAAAGGAGCTGAAAGGAAGAAAGTAAAGGAGAGGAAAGGAAATTAAATAAAAGCTAATTAAAAGGAGGAAAGAAAATGAAAGGAGAGCAAATAAAATGAAAGAAAAGGAAAAGAAAGGAAAGGAATGGAAAGGAAAGAAAAGGAAAGGAAAAGAAAGGTAATGAAAGGAAAGGAAACTAAATAAAAGGAAATGAAAGGAAAGGAAATAAAAGGAAATGAAAGGAAGAAAGTAAAGGAGAGGAAAGGAAATTAAATAAAAGCTAATTAAAAGGAGGAAATAAAATGAAAGGAGAGAAAATAAAATGAAAGAAAAGGAAAAGAAAGGAAAGGAATGGAAAGGAAAGAAAAGGAAAGGAAAAGAAAGGTAATGAAAGGAAAGGAAACTAAATAAAAGGAAATGAAAGGAAAGGAAATAAAAGGAAATGAAATGAAACGAAAGGAAATGAAAGGAAATAAAAGGAGCTGGAAGAAAATAAAGGAGAAGAAAGGAAAGGAAATAAAAGGGAATTAAAAAGAGGAAAGTAAATGAAAAGAGAGAAAATGAAATGAAAGAAAAGGAAATGAAAGGAAAGGAAGAGAAAGGAAAAGAAAATAAAAAAAGAAAAGAAAAGAAAAGAGAAGAAAAGAAACGAAAAGAAAATAAAAGAAAAGAAAAAAAAGAAAAGAAAAGAAAAGAAAAGAAAAGAAAAGAGAAGAAAATGAAAGGGAAGGAAAGGAAACTAAAGGAAAGGAAAGCAAAGGAAACAAAAGGAAACGAAAGGAAATGAAAAGAAACGACAGGAAAGAAAATGAAAGGAAAGAAAAGAAAAGCAAAGGAATGGAAATAAAAGGCAATGAAAGGAAATGAAAGGAAATAAAAGGAAATGAAAGAACCAAAGTAAAGGGGATGAAATGAAAAGAGAGGAAAGGAAAGGAAAGGTAAGGAAAGGAAAGGAGAGGAAAGGAAAGGAAATGAAAGGAAAGGACAGGAAGGAAAATTAAAATAAAAGAGAGGAAAGGAAATAAAAGGAAATTAAAGGCAAGGAAAGGAAAGGAAATAAAAGCCAATGAAAGGAAATAAAAGGAAATGAAAGGAGGAAAGTAAAGAGATGAAGTGAAAGGAGAGAAAATTAAGGAAAAGGCAAGGACAGGAACTGAAAGGAAAGGAAAGAAAAAGAAATGAAAGGAAAGGACAGGAAAGAAAATGAAAGGAAAGAAGAGGAAAGGAAAGGAAATGAAAGAAAAGAGAAGAAACGGAAAGGAAAGGAAAGCAAAGGAAATGAAAGGAAGGGAAAGGAAAGGTAAGGAAAGGAAATAAAAGGAAACGAAAGGAAAGAAAAGGAAATGAAAGGAGAGGAAACGAAAGGAAAGGAAATGAAAGGAAATAAAAGAAAATGAAAGGAGAAAAGTAAAGGAGAGGAAACGAAAGCAGAGAAAAGGAAAGGAAATAAAAGCTAATTAAAAGGAGGAAAGTAAATGAAAGGACAGAAAATAAAATGAAAGAAATGAAAATGAAAGAAAAGGAACAGAAAGGAAAGGAATCGAAAGGAAAGGAAAGGAAAAAAGAAAAGAAAAGTAAAGGAAAGGAAAGGAGAATAAGGGAAAGGAAAGGAAAGTAAAAGAAAGGATAGGAAAGGAAAGGAAAGGAAATGAAATTAGGAAAGCAAAGGAAAGGAAACGAGAGGAAGGGATACGAAAGGAAGGGAAAGGAAAGGTAAGGAAAGGAAATTAAGGGAAAGGAAATTGAAGGAAGGGAAAGTAAATGAAAGGCAAGGAAAGGAAAGTACAGGAAAGGCAAGGAAAGGAAACGAAAGGAAATGAAAGGGAAGAAACGGAAAGAAAAGGAAAGAAAAGGAAAGGAAAGGAAAGGAAAGGAAAGGAAAGGAAAGGAAACGAAAGGTAAGGAAAAAAATTAAAGGAAAGGAAAGGAAAAGGAGAAAAGAAAGAAAAGAAAGGAGTATAAGGAAAGGAAAGAAAAGAAACGAAAGGAAAGGAAGAAAAGGAAAGGAAAGGAACGGACACGAAAGGAAACGACGGGAAATGAAAGGACAGGAAGAAAAATGAAAGGAAAGGAAAGAAATGAAAGGAAAGGAAAGAAAAGGAAAGGAAATAAAAGGAAAGGAAAGGACAGGAAAGAAAATGAAAGGAAAGGAAAGGAAAGGAAAGGAAAGGAAAGGAAAGGAAAGGAAAGGAAAGGAAAGGAAAGGAAATAAATGGAAATGAAAGGAAAGGAAAGGAAAGGAAATAAAAGGCAATGAAAGGAAATGAAAGGAAATAAAACAAATGAAAGGAGGAAAGTAAAGGAGATGAAATGAAAATAGAGGAAAGGAAAGAAAAGGAAATGAAAGGAAAGGAAAGGAAAGGAAAGGAAAGGAAAGGAACGGAAAGGAAACGAAAGGAGATGAAAGGAAAGGACAGGAAAGAAAATGAAAGGAAAGGATAGGAAAGGAAATAAAATAAAATGAAAGGAAAGGAGAGGAAAGGAAATAAAAGTCAATGAAAGGAGATAAAAGGAAATGAAAGGAAGAATGTAAAGGAGATGAAATGAAAGGAGCGGAAATTAAAGAAAAGGAAAGAAAATGAAAGGAAATGAAAGGAAAGGGAAGGAAAGGAAAGGAACGGAAAGGAGGGGAAAGAAAAGGAAAGGAAATGAAAGAAAAGAAAAGAAAAGAAAGGAAAAGAAAAGAAGAGGAAAGGAAATGAAAGGAACTGAAAGAAGGGACAGGAAAGGATAGGAAAGGAAAGGAAAGAAAAGGAAAGGAAATAAAAGGAAAAGAAAGGAAAGAAAAGGAAAGGAAATAAAAGGAAATGAAAGGAAACGAAAGGAAAGGAAATGAAAGGGAATAAAAGGAGCTGGAAGAAAGAAAGTAAAGGAGAGGAAAGGAAATAAAATTGAATTAAAAGGAGGAAAGTAAATGAAAGGAAAGAAGGAAATGAAAGGAAAGAAGGAAATGAAAGAAAAGGTAGTAAAGGGAACGTAAGGTAGGAAAGGAAAGAAAATGAAAGGGAAAGGAAAGGACAGGAAAGAAAATGAAGGGAAAATGAAAGGAGAGAAAACGAAACGAAATGAAAAGAAAGGAAAGGAAAGGAAATGAAAGCAAATTAAAGTAAAGGAAATCAAAGGAAACGAAAGGAAAGGAAAGGAAAGAAAAGGAAAGTAAAGGAAACTAAAGGAAAGCAAAGGATATGAAGAAAGTATAGAAAAGAAAAGGAAAGGAAAGGAAATCAAAGGAAAGGAAAGTAAAGGAAAGCAAAGGAAAGCAAAGGAAAGCAAAGGATATGAAGAAAGTATAGAAAAGAAAAGGAAAGGAAAGGAAAGAAAAGTAAAGGAAAGGAAAGGAAACGCAAGCAAAGGAAAGGAAAGGAAAGGAAAGCAAAGGATATGAAGAAAGTATAGAAAAGGAAATGAAAGTAAAGGAAATGAAAGAAAAGGAAAGGAAAGGTAATAAAGGGAACGTAACGTAGGAAAGGAAAGAAAATGAAAGGGAAAGGAAAGGAAAAGACAGGAAAGAAAATGAAGGGAAAATGAAAGGAAAGAAAACGAAACGAAATGAAAAGAAAGGAAAGGAAAGGAAATGAAAGAAAAGGAAAGGAAAGATAGTAAAGGGAACGTAACGTAGGAAAGGAAAGAAAATGAAAGGGAAAGGAAAGGAAAGGACAGGAAAGAAAATGAAGGGAAAATGAAAGGAAAGAAAACGAAACGAAATGAAAAGAAAGGAAAGGAAAGGAAATGAAAGAAAAGGAAAGGAAAGATAGTAAAGGGAACGTAACGTAGGAAAGAAAGAAAATGAAAGGGAAAGTAAAGGAAAGGGTAGAAAATGAAAGGAATGGAAAGGATATGAAAGGAAAGTAACGCAAAGGAAAGGAAAGGTAGTAAGCCAAAGCTAAGGTAGGAAAAAAAAGGAAATGAAAGGATAGTAAAGGAAAGTAAAGGAAAGGAAAGGAAAGGAAAGGAAAGGAAAGGAAAGGAAATGAAAGAAAAGGAAAGGAAAGATAGTAAAGGGAACGTAACGTAATAAAGGAAAGAAAATGAAAGGGAAAGGAAAGGAAAGGACAGGAAAGAAAATGAAGGGAAAATGAAAGGAAAGAAAACGAAACGAAATGAAAAGAAAGGAAAGGAAAGGAAATGAAAGAAAAGGAAAGGAAAGATAGTAAAGGAAACGTAACGTAGGAAAGAAAGAAAATGAAAGGGAAAGTAAAGGAAAGGGTAGAAAATGAAAGGAATGGAAAGGATATGAAAGGAAAGTAAAGCAAAGGAAAGGAAAGGTAGTAAGCCAAAGCTAAGGTAGGAAAAAAAAGGAAATGAAAGGATAGTAAAGGAAAGGAAAGTAAAGGAAAGGAAAGGAAAGGAAAGGAAAGGAAAGGAAAGGAAAGGAAAGGAAAGGAAATGAAAGAAAAGGAAAGGAAAGATAGTAAAGGGAACGTAACGTAATAAAGGAAGGACAGGAAAGGAAAGAAAATGAAAGGAATGGAAACTAAATGAAAGAATAGTAAAGGAAAGCAAAGGAAACGAAAGGAAATGAAAGGGGATGGAAAGGAAACGAAAGCAAATTAAAGTAAAGTAAAGGAAAGTAAAGGAAAGTAAAGGAAAGCAAAGGAAAGGAAAGGAAATGAAAGAAAAGGAAAGGAAAGATAGTAAAGGGAACGTAACGGAATAAAGGACGGAAATTAAAGGGAAAGGAAAGGAAAGAAAATGAAAGGAATGGAAAGGAAATGAAAGGATAGTAAAGGAAAACAAAGGAAAGGAAAGGAAAGTAAAGGAATAGAAAGGACAGGAAAGAAAATGAAGGGAAAATGAAAGGAAAGACAACGATAGGAAATGAAAAGAAATGAAAGGAAAGGAAACGAAAGCAAAGGAAAGGTAAGTAAAGGGGCAGCAAAGGAAAGCAAAGGAAAGCAAAGGATATGAAGAAAGTATAGAAAAGAAAAGGAAAGCAAAGCAAAGGAAAGGAAAGTAAAGGAAATGAAAGGAAGTGAAAGAAAAGGAAAGGAAAGGTAGTAAAGGGAACGTAAGGTGGGAAAGGAAAGAAAATGAAAAGAAAGGAAAGGAATCGAAAGCAAAGGAAAGGAAAGTAAAGGAAAGGAAATGAAAGCAAAGGAAAGGAAAGGTAGTAAAGGGAACGTAACGTAGGAAAGGAAAGAAAATGAAAGGGAAAGGAAAGGAAAGGACAGGAAAGAAAATGAAGGGAAAATGAAAGGAAAGAAAACGATAGGAAATGAAAAGAAAGGAAAGGAAAGGAAACGAAAGCAAAGGAAAGGAAAGGAAAGGAAAGCAAAGGATATGAAGAAAGTATAGAAAAGAAAAGGAAAGGAAAGGAAAGAAAAGTAAAGGAAAGGAAAGGAAACGAAAGCAAAGGAAAGGAAAGGAAAGGAAAGCAAAGGATATGAAGAAAGTATACAAAAGAAAAGGAAAGGAAAGTAAAGGAAAGGAAAGGAAAGGAAAGGAAATAAAAGGAAGTGAAAGAAAAGGAAAGGAAAGGTAGTAAAGGGAACGTAAGGTGGGAAAGGAAAGAAAATGAAAAGAAAGGAAAGGAATCGAAAGCAAAGGAAAGGAAAGTAAAGGAAAGGAAATGAAAGCAAAGGAAAGGAAAGGTAGTAAAGGGAACGTAACGTAGGAAAGGAAAGAAAATGAAAGGGAAAGGAAAGGAAAGGACAGGAAAGAAAATGAAGGGAAAAGGAAAGGAAAGAAAACGATAGGAAATGAAAAGAAAGGAAAGGACAGGAAACGAAAGCAAAGGAAAGCAAAGGAAAGCAAAGGATATGAAGAAAGTATAGAAAAGAAAAGGAAAGGAAAGCAAAGCAAAGGAAAGGAAAGTAAAGGAAAGCAAAGGAAAGAAAATGAAGGGAAAATGAAAGGAAAGAAAACGATAGGAAATGAAAAGAAAGGAAAGGAAAGGAAACGAAAGCAAAGGAAAGGAAAGTAAAGGGGCAGCAAAGGAAAGCAAAGGAAAGCAAAAGATATGAAGAAAGTATAGAAAAGAAAAGGAAAGGAAAGCAAAGCAAAGGAAAGGAAATGAAAGGAAGGGACAGGAAACGAAAGGAAAGGAAATGAAAGGAGAGAAAATTAAGGAAAAGGAAAGGACAGGAACTGAAAGGAAAGGAAAGGAAAAGAAATGAAAGGAAAGGACAGGAAAAGAAAGGAAAGGAAAGAACAGGAAAGGAAACAAAAGAAAAGGAAAGGAAATGAAAGGGAAGGAAAGGAAATTAAAGGAAAGGAAAGTAAAGCAAAGGAAACGAAAGGAAATGAAAGGAAAGGAAACGAAAGGAAACGGCGGGAAATGAAAGAACAGGAAGGTAAATGAAAGGAAAGGAAAGGAAGTGAAATTAAACGAAAGGAAACAAAAGAAAAGGAAAGGAAAGCAAAGGATATGCAGAAAGTATAAAAAAGGAAAGGAAAGGAAAAGAAAGGAAAGGAAAGAACAGGAAAGGAAACAAAAGAAAAGGAAAGGAAATGAAAGGGAAGGAAAGGAAATTAAAGGAAAGGAAAGTAAAGCAAAGGAAACGAAAGGAAATGAAAGGAAAGGAAAGGAAACCAAAGGAAAGGAAATGAAAGGAAAGGAAAGGAAAGGAAACGAAAGGAAACGGCGGGAAATGAAAGAACAGGAAGGAAAATGAAAGGAAAGGAAATGAAATTAAACGAAAGGAAACAAAAGAAAAGGTAAGGAAATGAAAGGAAATAAAAGGAAATGAAAGAAGGAAAGTAAAGGAAAGGAATTTACAGGAAGGAAAATTAAAATAAAGGGGAGGAAAGGAAAGGAAAGGAAAGGAAAGGAAAGGAAAGGAAATGAAAGGAAAGGAAATGAAAGGAAAGGAAAGGAAATAAAAGGAAATGAAAGGCAAGGAAAGGAAAGGAAATAAACGGCAATGAAAGGAAATAAAACGAAATGAAAGGAGGAAAGTAAAGGAGAGGAAATAAAAGGAGAGGAAAGGAAAGGAGAGGAAAGGAAAGGAAATAAAAGCTAATTAAAAGGAGGAAAGTAAATGAAAGGAATTTACAGGAAGGAAAATTAAAATAAAGGGGAGGAAAGGAAAGGAAAGGAAAGGAAAGGAAATGAAAGGAAAGGAAATGAAAGGAAAGGAAAGGAAATAAAAGGAAATGAAAGGCAAGGAAAGGAAAGGAAATAAACGGCAATGAAAGGAAATAAAACGAAATGAAAGGAGGAAAGTAAAGGAGAGGAAATAAAAGGAGAGGAAAGGAAAAGAAAGGAAAGGAATGGAAAGGAAAGAAAAGGAAAGGAAAGGAAAGGAAAGGGAAGAAAAGCAAAGGATATGCAGAAAGTATAGAAAAGGAAAGGAAAGAAAATGAAAGGAAAGGAAAGAAAAGGACAGGAAAGAAAATGAAAGGAAAGGAATGGAAATAAAAGGCAATGAAAGGAATTGAAAGGAAATAAAACGAAATGAAAGATGAAAAGTAAAGGAGATGAAATGAAAAGAGAGGAAAGGAAATGAAAGAAAAGAGAAGAAACGGAAAGGAAAGGAAATGAAAGGAAGGGACAGGAAAGGGAAGGAAAGTAAAGGAAAGGAAATAAAAGGAAATGAAAGGAAACGAAAGGAAAGGAATGGAAAGGAAAGAAAAGGAAAGGAAAGGAAAGGAAAGGAAATGAAAGTAAAGGAAAGGAAAGGAAAGGAAAGGAAAGGAAATAAAAGGAAATGAAAGGAAAGGAAATAAAAGGAAATGAAAGGAAATAAAAGGAGCTGAGGGGAAGAAAGTAAAGGAGAAGAAAGGAAAGGAAATAAAAGGGAATTAAAAGGAGGAAAGTAAATGAAAGGAGAGAAAATGAAATCAAAGAAAAGGAAATGAAAGGAAAGGAAGAGAAAGGAAAAGAAAATAAAAAAAGAAAAGAAAAGAAAAGAAAAGAAAAGAAAAGAAAAGAAAAGAAAAGAAAAGAAAAGAAAAGAAAAGAAAAGAAAAGAAAAGAAAAGGAAAGGTAAAGGAAAGCAGAGGATATGAAGAAAGTATAGAAAAGGAAAGGAAAGTAAAGGAAACGAAAGGAAAGGAAAGGAAAGGAAAGGACAGGAAAGGAAAGGAAAGGAAAGGAAGGTAGTAAAGGGAACGCAACGTAGGAAAGGAAAGAAAATGAAAGGGAAACGAAATGAAAGGAAAGGAAAAGGAGGCAAGAAAAGAAAAGAAAGGTATATAAGGAAAGGAAAGAAAAGGAAAGGAAAAGAAAGGAAAGAAGGAAATGAAAGGAAAGGAAAGGAAACCAAAGGAAAGGAAATGAAAGGTAACGAAAGGAAACAAAAGAAAAGGAAAGGAAATGAAAGGGAAGGAAAGGAAATTAAAGGAAAGGAAAGTAAAGCAAAGGAAACGAAAGGAAATGAAAGGAAAGGACAGGAAAGAAAATGAAAGGAAAGGAAAGGAAAGCAAAGGAAAGGAAAGAACAGGAAAGAAAATGAAAGGAAAGAAGAGGAAAGGAAAGGAAATGAAAGAAACGAGAAGAAAAGGAAAGGAAAGGAAATGAAAGGAAGGGACAGGAAACGAAAGGAAAGTAAATGAAAGGAGAGAAAATTGAGGAAAAGGAAAGGACAGGAACTGAAAGTAAAGGAAAGAAATGAAAGGAAAGGACAGGAAACGAAAGGAAAGGAAAGAACAGGAAAGGAAACAAAAGAAAAGGAAAGGAAATGAAAGGGAAGGAAAGGAAATTAAAGGAAAGGAAAGTAAAGCAAAGGAAACGAAAGGAAATGAAAGGAAAGGACAGGAAAGAAAATGAAAGGAAAGGAAAGGATATGCAGAAAGTATAGAAAAGGAAAGGAAAGGAAAGAACAGGAAAGAAAATGAAAGGAAAGAAGAGGAAAGGAAAGGAAATGAAAGAAAAGAGAAGAAAAGGAAAGGAAAGGAAATGAAAGGAAGGGACAGGAAACGAAAGGAAAGGAAATGAAAGGAGAGAAAATTAAGGAAAAGGAAAGGACAGGAACTGAAAGTAAAGGAAACGAAATGTAAGGAAAGGACAGGAAAAGAAAGGAAAGGAAAGAACAGGAAAGGAAACAAAAGAAAAGGAAAGGAAATGAAAGGGAAAGAAAGGAAATTAAAGGAAAGGAAAGTAAAGCAAAGGAAACGAAAGGAAATGAAAGGAAAGGAAAGGAAACCAAAGGAAAGGAAATGAAAGGAAAGGAAAGGAAACGAAAGGAAACGGCGGGAAATGAAAGAACAGGAAGGAAAATGAAAGGAAAGGAAAGGAAATGAAATTAAACGAAAGGAAACAAAAGAAAAGGGAAGGAAATGAAAGGGAAGGAAAGGAAATTAAAGGAAAGGAATGGAAAGGAAAGAAACGAAAAGGAAAGGAAAGGAAAGGAAAGGGAAGAAAAGCATGCATATCCTGAAAGTATAGAAAAGGAAAGGAAAGGAAAAGAAAGGAAAGGAAAGAACAGGAAAGAAAATGAAAGGAAAGAAGAGGAAATGAAAGGAAATGAAAGAAAAGAGAAGAAAAGGAAAGGAAAGGAAAGGAAATGAAAGGAAGGGACAGGAAACGAAAGGAAAGGAAATGAAAGGAGATAAAATTAAGGAAAAGGAAAGGACAGGAACTGAAAGGAAAGGAAAGGAAAAGAAATGAAAGGAAAGGACAGGAAAGAAAATGAAAGGAAAGAAGAGGAAAGGAAAGGAAATGAAAGAAAAGAGAAGAAAAGGAAAGGAAAGGAAAGGAATTGAAAGGAAGGGACAGGAAACGAAAGAAAAGGAAATGAAAGGAAATAAAAGAAAATGAAAGGAGAAACGTAAAGGAGAGGAAATGAAAGGGAAGGAAAGGAGAGGAAATAAAAGCTAATTAAAAAGAGGAAAGTAAATGAAAGGACAGAAAATAAAATGAACGAAACGGAAAAGAAAGGAAAGGAATGGAAAGAAAACGAAAGGAAAGGAAAGGGAAGAAAAGCAAAGGATATGAAGAAAGTATAGAAAAAGAAAGGAAAGGAAAAGAAAGGAAAGGAAAGGAAAGAAAAGGAAAGGAGAGAAAAGGAAAGGAAAGGGAAGAAAAGCAAAGAATATGAAGAAAGTATAGAAAAAGAAAGGAAAGGAAAAGAAAGGAAAGGAAAGGAAAAAAGAATAGTAAAGGAAAGGAAAAGAGAGGAAGGGAAAGGAAAGGAAAGTAAAAGAAAGGGTAGGAAAGGAAAGGATAGGAGGGGAAATGAAAGGAAAGGAAAGGACAGGAAAGAAAATGAAAGGAAAGGAAAGGAAAGGAAAGGAAATGAAAGGCAATAAAAGGAAATGAAAGGAAAGGAAATGAAAGGAAATAAAAGAAATGAAAGG
Organism: Merzomyia westermanni; assembly: GCA_949987695.1. Taxonomy (NCBI): domain Eukaryota; kingdom Metazoa; phylum Arthropoda; class Insecta; order Diptera; family Tephritidae; genus Merzomyia; species Merzomyia westermanni. The sequence continues at coordinate 53,114,455 of OX465292.1, read as the reverse complement.
AGGAAAGTAAAGAAGATGAAAGGAAAATAGAGGAAAGGAAAGAAAAGTAAAGGAAAGGAAAGGAAAGGAACGGAAAGGAAACGAAAGGAAATGAAAGGAAACGAAAGGAAAGGAAATTAAAGGAAATAAAAGGAGCTGAAAGGAAGAAAGTAAAGGAGAGGAAAGGAAATTAAATAAAAGCTAATTAAAAGGAGGAAAGCAAATGAAAGGAGAGAAAAGAAAATGAAAGAAAAGGAAAAGAAAGGAAAGGAATGGAAAGGAAAGGAAAGGAAAGAAAAGGAAAGGACAGGAAAGGAATTGAAATGAAGGGACAGGAAATGAAAGGAGAGGAAAGGAAAGGAAATAAAAGCTAATTAAAAGGAGGAAAGTAAATGAAAGGACAGAAAATAAAATGAACGAACAGGAAAAGAAAGGAAAGGAATGGAAAGAAAAGGAAAGGAAAGGAAACGAAAGGAAAGGGAAGAAAAGCAAAGGATATGAAAAAAGTATAGAAAAAGAAAGGAAAGGAAAAGAAAGGAAAGGAAAGGAAAAAAGAATAGTAAAGGAAAGGAAAGGAGAGGAAGGGAAAGGAAAGGAAAGTAAAAGAAAGGGTAGGAAAGGAAAGAATAGGAAAGGAAAGGACAGGAAGGAAAATGAAAGGAAAGGAAAGGAAAGGAAAGGAAAGGAAAGGAAAGGAAATGAAAGGCAATAAAAGGAAATGAAAGGAAAGGAAATGCAAGGAAATAAAAGAAATGAAAGGAGGAAAGTAAAGAAGATGAAATGAAAATAGAGGAAAGGAAAGAAAAGAAAAGGAAAGGAAAGGAAAGGAAAGGAACGGAAAGGAAACGAAAGGAAATTAAAGGAAATAAAAGGAGCTGAAAGGAAGAAAGTAAAGGAGAGGAAAGGAAATTAAATAAAAGCTAATTAAAAGGAGGAAAGAGAATGAAAGGAGAGAAAAGAAAATGAAAGAAAGGGAAAAGAAAGGAAAGGAATGGAAAGGAAAGGAAAGAAAAGGAAAGGAAATTAGAGGAAGGGAAAGGAAAGGAAAGTAAAAGAAAGGGTAGGAAAGGAAAGGAAAGAAAATGAAAGGAGGAAAGCAAAGGAAAGGAAACGAGAGGAAAGGAAACGAAATTAAGGGAAAGGAAAGGTAAGGAAAGGAAAGGAAAGGAAAGAAAAGGAAAGGAAAGGGAAGGAAAGCAAAGGATATGAAGAAAGTATAGAAAAGGAAAGAAAAGGAAAGTAAAGGAAACGAAAGGAAAGGAAAGGAAAGGAAAGGAAAGGAAAGGAAAGGAAAGTAGTAAAGGAAAGGAAAGAAAATGAAAGGGAAACGAAATGAAAGGAAAGGAAAAGGAGGAAAGAAAGGAAAAGAAAGGAATATAAGGAAAGGAAAGAAAAGGAAAGGAAAAGAAAGGAAAGAAGGAAATGAAAGGAAAGGAAAGGATAGGAAAGGAAACCAAAGGAAAGGAAATGAAACGAAACGAAAGGAAATGAAAGGAAAGGGAGCGAAAGGAAATAAAACGAAAGGAAATGAAAGGAAAGGAAAGGAAATGAAAGCAAATGAAAGGAAACGAAAGGAAACGACGGGAAATGAAAGAACAGGAAGGAAAATGAAAGGAAATGAAAGGAAATGAAATTAAACGAAAGGAAACAAAAGAAAAGGGAAGGAAATGAAAGGGAAGCAAAAGGAAATTAAAGGAAAGGAAAGCAAAGGACAGGAAAGAAAATGAAAGGAAAGGAAATGAAAGGAAAGGAATGGAAATAAAAGGCAATGAAAGGAATTGAAAGGAAATAAAACGAAATGAAAGATGGAAAGTAGAGGAGATGAAATGAAAAGAGAGGAAAGGAAATGAAAGAAAAGAGAAGAAACGGAAAGGAAAGGAAATGAAAGGAAGGGATAGGAAAGGGAAGGAAAGTAAAGGAAAGGAAATAAAAGGAAATGAAAGGAAACGAAAGGAAAGGAATGGAAAGGAAAGAAAAGGAAAGGAAAGGAAATGAAAGTAAAGGAAAGGAAAGGAAAGGAAAGGAAATAAAAGGAAATGAAAGGAAAGGAAATAAAAGGAAATGAAAGGAAACGAAAGGAAACGAAAGGAAAGGAAATGAAAGGAAATAAAAGGAGCTGAGGGGAAGAAAGTAAAGGAGAAGAAAGGAAAGGAAATAAAAGGGAATTAAAAGGAGGAAAGTAAATGAAAGGAGAGAAAATGAAATGAAAGAAAAGGAAAAGAAAGGAAAGGAAGAGAAAGGAAAAGAAAATAAAAAAAGAAAAGAAAAGAAAAGAAAAGAAAAGAAAAGAAAAGAAAAGAAAAGAAAAGAAAAGAAAAGAAAAGAAAAGAAAAGAAAAGAAAAGAAAAGAAAAGGAAAGGTAAAGGGAAGCAGAGGATATGAAGAAAGTATAGAAAAGGAAAGGAAAGTAAAGGAAACGAAAGGAAAGGAAAGGAAAGGAAAGGAAAGGACAGGAAAGGAAAGGAAAGGAAAGGAAAGGAAGGTAGTAAAGGGAACGCAACGTAGGAAAGGAAAGAAAATGAAAGGGAAACGAAATGAAAGGAAAGGAAAAGGAGGAAAGAAAGGAAAAGAAAGGAATATAAGGAAGGGAAAGAAAAGGAAAGGAAAAGAAAGGAAAGAAGGAAATGAAAGGAAAGGAAAGGAAACCAAAGGAAAGGAAATGAAAGGAAACGAAAGTAAAGGAAAGGAAGTGAAAGAAAAGGAAAGGAAAGGTAGTAAAGGGAGCGTAATGTAGGAAAGGAAAAGAAAGGAGAATAAAGGAAAACAAAGGAAAGAAAAGGGAAGGAAAGGTAAGGAAAGGTAGTAAGCCAAGGGTAAGTTAGGAAAGGAAATGAAAGGAAAATGAAAGGAAAGGAGAGGAAAGAAAATTAAAGGCATGGATAGGAAAGGAAAGTAAAGTAAACGAAAAGTAAGGAAAGGAAAGGAATGGAAAGGAAAGGAAAGCAAATGATATGAAGAAAGTACAGAAAAAGAAAGGAAACGAAACGAAAGGAAAGGAAACGAAAGTAAAGGAAACGAAGTGAAAGAAAAGGGAAGGAAAGGTGGTAAAGGGAACGTAACGTAGGAAAGGAAAGAAAATGAAAGGGAAAGTAAAGGAAAGGGAAGGAAATGAAAGGAATGGAAAGGATATGAAAGGAAAGTAAAGGCAAAGGAAGGAGAAGAAAGGAAAGGAAAGGAAAGGAAAGGTAGTATGCCAAAGCTAATTTAGGAAAAAAAAGGAAATGAAAGGGGAAGGAAAGGAAAGGAAAGGAAATTATAGAAAATGAAAAGAATGGAAAGGAAAGGAAAGTAAGGGAAAAGGAAGGAAGGGAAAGGAAAGGAAAGGGAGTGAGCCAAAGGTAAGGTAGGAAAGGAAAGTAAAGGAAAGGAAAGAAAAGGAAAGGAAAGGTAGTAAAGGGAACATAACGTAGGAAAGGAAAAGAAAGGAGAATAAAGGAAAAGGAAGGAAAGAAAAGGAAAGGAAAGGTAAGGAAAGGTAGTAAGCCAAGGGTAAGTTAGGAAAGGAAATGAAAGGAAAATGAAAGGAAAGGAGAGGAAAGAAAATTAAAGGAATGGATAGGAAAGGAAAGTAAAGTAAACGAAAGGTAAGGAAAGGAAAGGAATGGAAAGGAAAGGAAAGCAAATGATATGAAGAAAGTATAGAAAAAGGAAAGGAAAGGAAACGAAAGGAAAGGAAACGAAAGTAAAGGAAAGGAAGTGAAAGAAAAGGGAAGGAAAGGTGGTAAAGGGAACGTAAGGTAGGAAAGGAAAGAAAATGAAAGGGAAATTAAAGGGAAGGACAGGAAAGAAAATGAAGGGAAAATGAAAGGAAAGAAAACGATAGGAAATGAAAAGGAAGGAAAGGAAAGGAAACGAAAGCAAAGGAAAGGAAAGTAAAGGAAAGCAAAGGAAAGGAAAGGAAATGAAAGAAAAGGAAAGGAAAGATAGTAAAGGGAACGTAACGTAGGAAAGGAAGGAAAATGAAAGGGAAAGGAAAGGAAAGAAAATAAAAGGAATGGAAAGGAAATGAAAGGATAGTAAAGGAAAGTAAAGGAAAGGAAAGGAAAGTAAAGGAAAGGAAAGGAAAGTAAAGGAAAGGAAAGGAAATGAAAGAAAAGGAAAGGAAAGGTAGTAAAAGGGAACGTAACGTAGGAAAGAAAGAAAATGAAAGGGAAAGTAAAGGAAAGGGAAGAAAATGAAAGGAATGGAAAGGAAAGGAAAGTAAAGGAAAAGGAAGGAAGGGAAAGGAAAGGAAAGGGAGTAAGCCAAAGGTAACGTAGGAAAGGAAAGGAAATGAAAGGAAAGGAAAGTAAAGGAAAGCAAAGGAATCGAAAGGAAATGAAAGAAAAGCAGAGGAAATGAAAGGAAATGAAAGGAAAGGACAGGAAGGAAAATTAAAATAAAAGAGAGGAAAGGAAATAAAAGGAAATGAAAGGCAAGGAAAGGAAAGGAAATAAAAGCCAATGAAAGGAAATAAAAGGAAATGAAAGGAGGAAAGTAAAGGAGATGAAATGAAAGGAGAGAAAATTAAGGAAAAGGCAAGGACAGGAACTGAAAGGAAAGGAAAGGAAAAGAAAGGGTAGGAAAGGAAAGGAAAGGAAATGAAAGGAGGAAAGCAAAGGAAAGGAAACGAGAGGAAAGGAAACGAAAGGAAGGGAAAGGAAAGGTAAGGAAAGGAAAGGAAAGGAAAGCAAAGGAAAGGAAATTGAAGGAAGGGAAAGTAAATGAAAGGCAAGGAAAGGAAAGTAAAGGAAAGGCAAGGAAAGGAAACGAAAGGAGACAAAAGGAAATGAAAGCGAAGAAACGCAAAGAAAAGGAAACAAAAGGAAAGGAAATTATAGGAAACGAAAGGTAAGGAAAGAAAATGAAAGGAAAGGAAAGGAAAGGAAAAGGAGGAAAGAAAGGAAAGAAAGGAATATAAGGAAAGGAAAGAAAAGGAAAGGAAAAGAAAGGAAAGAAGGAAATGAAAGGAAAGGAAAGGAAAGGAAAGGAAACCAAAGGAAAGGAAATGAAACCAAACGAAAGGAAATGAAAGGAAATGAAACCAAACGAAAGGAAATAAAACGAAAGGAAATGAAAGAAAAGGGAAGGAAATGAAAGGGAAGGAAAGGAAATTAAAGGTAAGGAAGGGAAAGCAAAGGAAACGAAAGGAAATGAAAGGAAAGGACAGGACAGAAAATGAAAGGAAAGGAAAGAAAAGCAAAGGAATGGAAATAAAAGGCAATGAAAGGAAATGAAAGGAAATAAAAGGAAATGAAAGAAGGAAAGTAAAGGATATGAAATGAAAAGAAAGGAAAGGAAAGGAAAGGAAAGGAAAGGAAAGGAAAGGAAAGGAAAGGAAAGGGAAGGAAAGGAAAGGTAATGAAAGGAAAGGAAAGGAAAGCAGAGGAAATGAAAGGAAAGGACAGGAAGGAAAATTAAAATAAAGGAGAGGAAGAGAAAGGAAAGGAAAGGAAATAAAATTAAACGAAAGGAAACAACAGAAAAGGAAAGGAAATGAAAGGGAAGGAAAGGAAATTAAAGGAAAGGAAAGCAAAGGAAACGAAAGGAAACAAAAGGAAAGAAGGAAATGAAAGCAAAGGAAAGGAAAGGAAACCAAAGGAAAGGAAATGAAATGAAATGAAACGAAACGAAAGGAAAGGAAAGGAAACGAAAGGAAATAAAACGAAAGGAAATGAAAGGAAAAGAAAGGACCCGAAAGGAAATGAAAGGAAACGAAAGGAAACGACGGGAAATGAAAGAACAGGAAGGAAAATGAAAGGAAAGGAAAGGAAATGAAATTAAACGAAAGGAAACAACAGAAAAGGAAAGGAAATGAAAGAGAAGGAAAGGAAACTAAAGGAAAGCAAAGGAAACGAAAGGAAACGAAAGGAAATGATAGGAAACGACAGGAAAGAAAATGAAAGGAAAGGAAAGAAAAGCAAAGGAATGGAAATAAAAGGCAATGAAAGGAAATGCAAGGAAATAAAAGGAAATGAAAGAAGGAAAGTAAAGGAGATGAAATGAAAAGAGAGGAAAGGAAAGGAAATGAAAGGAAAGGAAAGGAAAGCGGAGGAAATGAAAGGAAATGAAAGGAAAGGACAGGAAGGAAAATTAAAATAAAAGAGAGGAAAGGAAATAAAAGGAAATTAAAGGCAAGGAAAGGAAAGGAAATAAAAGCCAATGAAAGGAAATAAAAGGAAATGAAAGGAGGAAAGTAAAGGAGATGAAATAAAAGGAGAGAAAATTAAGGAAAAGGCAAGGACAGGAACTGAAAGGAAAGGAAAGAAAAAAAAAGGAAAGGAAAGGAAGGGAAAGGAAAGGGAAGGAAAGGAAATAAAAGGAAATGAAAGGAAAGAAAAGGAAATGAAAGGAGAGGAAACGAAAGGAAAGGAAATGAAAGGAAATGAAAGAAAATGAAAGGAGAAAAGTAAAGGAGAGGAAAGGAAAGCAGAGAAAAGGAAAGGAAATAAAAGCTAATTAAAAGGAGGAAAGTAAATGAAAGGACAGAAAATAAAATGAAAGAAAAGAAAATGAAAGAAAAGGAACAGAAAGGAAAGGAATCGAAAGGAAAAAAAAAGGAAAGGAAAGGAAAAAAGAAAAGAAAAGTAAAGGAAAGGAAAGGAGAATAAGGGAAAGGAAAGGAAAGTAAAAGAAAGGATAGGAAAGGAAAGGAAAGGAAATGAAATTAGGAAAGCAAAGGAAAGGAAACGAGAGGAAGGGATACGAAGAGAAGGGAAAGGAAAGGTAAGGAAAGGAAATTAAAGGAAAGGAAATTGAGGAAGGGAAAGTAAATGAAAGGCAAGGAAAGGAAAGTACAGGAAAGGCAAGGAAAGGAAACGAAAGGAAATGAAAGGGAAGAAACGGAAAGAAAAGGAAAGAAAAGGAAAGAAAAGGAAAGGAAAGGAAACGAAAGGCAAGGAAAAAAAATTAAAGGAAAGGAAAGGAAAAGGAGAAAAGAAAGAAAAGAAAGGAGTATAAGGAAAGGAAAGAAAAGAAACGAAAGGAAAGGAAGAAAAGGAAAGGAAAGGAACGGACACGAAAGGAAACGGCGGGAAATGAAAGGACAGGAAGAAAAATGAAAGGAAAGGAAAGAAATGAAAGGAAAGGAAAGAAAAGGAAAGGAAAGGAAAGGAAAGGAAAGGACAGGAAAGAAAAGGAAAGGAAAGGAAAGGAAAGGAAAGGAAAGGAAAGGAAAGGAAAGGAAAGGAAAGGAAAGGAAAGGAAAGAAAAGGAAATGAAAGGAAAGGAAAGGAAAGGAAATAAAAGGCAATGAAAGGAAATGAAAGGAAATAAAACAAATGAAAGGAGGAAAGTAAAGGCGATGAAATGAAAATAGAGGAAAGGAAAGAAAAGGAAATGAAAGGAAAGGAAAGGAACGGAAAGGAACCGAAAGGAGATGAAAGGAAAGGACAGGAAAGAAAATGAAAGGAAAGGATAGGAAAGGAAATAAAATAAAATGAAAGGAAAGGAAAGGAAAGGAAATAAAAGGCAATGAAAGGAAATAAAAGGAAATGAAAGGAAGAAAGTAAAGGAGATGAAATGAAAGGAGAGGAAATTAAAGAAAAGGAAAGAAAAGAAAAGGAAATGAAAGGAAAGGGAAGGAAAGGAAAGGAAAGGAAAGGAAAGGAGGGGAAAGAAAAGGAAAGGAAATGAAAGAAAAGAAAAGAAAAGAAAGGAAAAGAAAAGAAGAGGAAAGGAAATGAAAGGAACTGAAAGGAAGGGACAGGAAAGGATAGGAAAGGAAAGGAAATAAAAGGAAAGGAAAGGAGAGGAAAAGAAAGGAAAGAAAAGGAAAGGAAATAAAAGGAAATGAAAGGAAAGGAAATAAAAGGAAACGAAAGGAAAAGAAATGAAAGGAAATAAAAGGAGCTGAAAGAAAGAAAGTAAAGGAGAGGAAAGGAAAGGAAATAAAAGGGAATTAAAAGGAGGAAAGTAAATGAAAGGAAAGAAGGAAATGAAAGGAAAGGAAAGGTAGTAAAGGGAACGTAAGGTAGGAAAGGAAAGAAAATGAAAGGGAAAGGAAAGGACAGGAAAGAAAATGAAGGGAAAATGAAAGGAGAGAAAACGAAAGGAAAGGAAAAGAAAGGAAAGGAAACGAAAGCAAATTAAAGTAAAGGAAATCAAAGGAAACGAAAGGAAAGGAAAGAAAAGGAAAGTAAAGGAAATTAAAGGAAAGCAAAGGAACCCAAAGGATATGAAGAAAGTATAGAAAAGAAAAGGAAAGGAAAGGAAAGCAAAGGAAAGGAAAGTAAAGGAAAGCAAAGGAAAGCAAAGGATATGAAGAAAGTATAGAAAAGGAAAGGAAAGGAAAGGAAAGAAAAGTAAAGGAAAGGAAAGGAAACGCAAGCAAAGGAAAGGAAAGGAAAGGAAAGCAAAGGATATGAAGAAAGTATAGAAAAGAAAAGGAAAGTAAAGGAAAAGAAAGGAAAGGAAAGGAAATGAAAGAAAAGGAAAGGAAAGGTAGTAAAGGGAACGTAAGGTGGGAAAGGAAAGAAAATGAAAAGAAAGGAAAGGAATCGAAAGCAAAGGAAAGGAAAGTAAAGGAAAGGAAATGAAAGCAAAGGAAAGGAAAGGTAGTAAAGGGAACGTAACGTAGGAAAGGAAAGAAAATGAAAGGGAAAGGAAAGGAAAGGACAGGAAAGAAAATGAAGGGAAAATGAAAGGAAAGAAAACGAAACGAAATGAAAAGAAAGGAAAGGAAAGGAAATTAAAGGAAAGGAAAGGAAAGGAAATGAAAGAAAAGGAAAGGAAAAATAGTAAAGGGAACGTAACGTAGGAAAGAAAGAAAGGGAAAGTAAAGGAAAGGGAAGAAAATGAAAGGAATGGAAAGGATATGAATGGAAAGTAAAGCAAAAGAAAGGAAAGGTAGTAAGCCAAAGCTAAGGTAGGAAAAAAAAAGGAAATGAAAGGATAGTAAAGGAAAGTAAAGGAAAGGAAAGGAAAGGAAAGGAAAGGAAATGAAAGAAAATGAAAGAAAAGATAGTAAAGGAACGTAACGTAATAAAGGAAGGAAATTAAAGGGAAAGGAAAGGAAAGAAAATGAAAGGAATGGAAAGGATAGTAAAGGAAGGCAAAGGAAACGAAAGGAAATGAAAGGGGAAGGAAAGGAAACGAAAGCAAATTAAAGTAAAGTAAAGTAAAGGAAATTAAAGGAAAGCAAAGGAAAGGAAAGGAAATGAAAGAAAAGGAAAGGAAAGGTAGTTAAGGGAACGTAACGTAATAAAGGACGGAAATTAAAGGGAAAGGAAAGGAAAGAAAATGAAAGGAATGGAAAGGAAATGAAAGGATAGTAAAGGAAAGTAAAGGAAAGGAAAGTAAAGGAAAGGAAAGGAAAGGAAAGGAAAGGAAATGAAAGAAAAGGAAAGGAGAGGTAGTAAAAGGAACGTAACGTAGGAAAGAAAGAAAATGAAAGGGAAAGTAAAGGAAAGGGAAGAACTTGAAAGGAATGGAAAGGATATTAAAGGAAAAGGAAGGAGAAGAAAGGAAAGGAAAGGAAAGGAAAGGTAGTATGCCAAAGCTAAGGTAGGAAAAACAAGGAAATGAAAGGGGAAGGAAAGGAAAGGAAAGGAAATTAAAGAAAATGAAAAGAATGGAAAGGAAAGGAAAGTAAGGGAAAAGGAAGGAAGGGAAAGGAAAGGAAGGAAGGGAAAGGAAAGGAAAGGGAGTAAGCCAAAGGTAAGGTAGGAAAGGAAAGTAAAGGAAATGAAATAAAAGGAAAGGAAAGGTAGTAAAGGGAACGTAACGTAGGAAAGGAAAAGAAAGGAGAGTAAAGGAAAAGGAAGGAAAGAAAAGGAAAGGAAAGGTAAGGAAAGGTAGTAAGCCAAGGGTAAGTTAGGAAAGGAAATGAAAGGAAAATGAAAGGAAAGGAGAGGAAAGAGAATTAAAGGAATGGATAGGAAAGGAAAGTAAAGTAAACGAAAAGTAAGGAAAGGAAAGGAATGGAAAGGAAGGAAAGCAAATGATATGAAGAAAGTATAGAAAAAGGAAAGGAAAGGAAACGAAAGGAAAGAAAACGAAAGTAAAGGAAAGGAAGTGAAAGAAAAGGGAAGGAAAGGTGGTAAAGGGAACGTAAGGTAGGAAAGGAAAGAAAATGAAAGGGAAAGGAAAGGGAAGGACAGGAAAGAAAATGAATTGAAAATGAAAGGAAAGAAAACGATAGGAAATGAAAAGGAAGGAAAGGAAAGGAAACGAAAGCAAAGGAAAGGAAAGTAAAGGAAAGGAAAGTAAAGGAAAGTAAAGGAAAGCAAAGGAAAGGATAGGAAAGGGAAGGAAAGTAAAGGAAAGGAAATAAAAGGAAATGAAAGGAAACGAAAGGAAAGGAATGGAAAGGAAAGAAAAGGAAAGGAAAGGAAATGAAAGTAAAGGAAAGGAAAGGAAAGGAAAGGAAAGGAAATAAAAGGAAATGAAAGGAAAGGAAATAAAAGGAAATGAAAGGAAACGAAAGGAAACGAAAGGAAAGGAAATGAAAGGAAATAAAAGGAGCTGAGGGGAAGAAAGTAAAGGAGAAGAAAGGAAAGGAAATAAAAGGGAATTAAAAGGAGGAAAGTAAATGAAAGGAGAGAAAATGAAATGAAAGAAAAGGAAAAGAAAGGAAAGGAAGAGAAAGGAAAAGAAAATAAAAAAAGAAAAGAAAAGAAAAGAAAAGAAAAGAAAAGAAAAGAAAAGAAAAGAAAAGAAAAGAAAAGAAAAGAAAAGAAAAGAAAAGAAAAGAAAAGAAAAGAAAAGAAAAGAAAAGAAAAGGAAAGGTAAAGGGAAGCAGAGGATATGAAGAAAGTATAGAAAAGGAAAGGAAAGTAAAGGAAACGAAAGGAAAGGAAAGGAAAGGAAAGGACAGGAAAGGAAAGGAAAGGAAAGGAAAGGAAGGTAGTAAAGGGAACGCAACGTAGGAAAGGAAAGAAAATGAAAGGGAAACGAAATGAAAGGAAAGGAAAAGGAGGAAAGAAAGGAAAAGAAAGGAATATAAGGAAAGGAAAGAAAAGGAAAGGAAAAGAAAGGAAAGAAGGAAATGAAAGGAAAGGAAAGGAAACCAAAGGAAAGGAAATGAAAGGAAACGAAAGTAAAGGAAAGGAAGTGAAAGAAAAGGAAAGGAAAGGTAGTAAAGGGAGCGTAATGTAGGAAAGGAAAAGAAAGGAGAATAAAGGAAAACAAAGGAAAGAAAAGGGAAGGAAAGGTAAGGAAAGGTAGTAAGCCAAGGGTAAGTTAGGAAAGGAAATGAAAGGAAAATGAAAGGAAAGGAGAGGAAAGAAAATTAAAGGCATGGATAGGAAAGGAAAGTAAAGTAAACGAAAAGTAAGGAAAGGAAAGGAATGGAAAGGAAAGGAAAGCAAATGATATGAAGAAAGTACAGAAAAAGAAAGGAAACGAAACGAAAGGAAAGGAAACGAAAGTAAAGGAAACGAAGTGAAAGAAAAGGGAAGGAAAGGTGGTAAAGGGAACGTAACGTAGGAAAGGAAAGAAAATGAAAGGGAAAGTAAAGGAAAGGGAAGGAAATGAAAGGAATGGAAAGGATATGAAAGGAAAGTAAAGGCAAAGGAAGGAGAAGAAAGGAAAGGAAAGGAAAGGAAAGGTAGTATGCCAAAGCTAATTTAGGAAAAAAAAGGAAATGAAAGGGGAAGGAAAGGAAAGGAAAGGAAATTATAGAAAATGAAAAGAATGGAAAGGAAAGGAAAGTAAGGGAAAAGGAAGGAAGGGAAAGGAAAGGAAAGGGAGTGAGCCAAAGGTAAGGTAGGAAAGGAAAGTAAAGGAAAGGAAAGAAAAGGAAAGGAAAGGTAGTAAAGGGAACATAACGTAGGAAAGGAAAAGAAAGGAGAATAAAGGAAAAGGAAGGAAAGAAAAGGAAAGGAAAGGTAAGGAAAGGTAGTAAGCCAAGGGTAAGTTAGGAAAGGAAATGAAAGGAAAATGAAAGGAAAGGAGAGGAAAGAAAATTAAAGGAATGGATAGGAAAGGAAAGTAAAGTAAACGAAAGGTAAGGAAAGGAAAGGAATGGAAAGGAAAGGAAAGCAAATGATATGAAGAAAGTATAGAAAAAGGAAAGGAAAGGAAACGAAAGGAAAGGAAACGAAAGTAAAGGAAAGGAAGTGAAAGAAAAGGGAAGGAAAGGTGGTAAAGGGAACGTAAGGTAGGAAAGGAAAGAAAATGAAAGGGAAATTAAAGGGAAGGACAGGAAAGAAAATGAAGGGAAAATGAAAGGAAAGAAAACGATAGGAAATGAAAAGGAAGGAAAGGAAAGGAAACGAAAGCAAAGGAAAGGAAAGTAAAGGAAAGTAAAGGAAAGCAAAGGAAAGGAAAGGAAATGAAAGAAAAGGAAAGGAAAGATAGTAAAGGGAACGTAACGTAGGAAAGGAAGGAAAATGAAAGGGAAAGGAAAGGAAAGAAAATAAAAGGAATGGAAAGGAAATGAAAGGATAGTAAAGGAAAGTAAAGGAAAGGAAAGGAAAGTAAAGGAAAGGAAAGGAAAGTAAAGGAAAGGAAAGGAAATGAAAGAAAAGGAAAGGAAAGGTAGTAAAAGGGAACGTAACGTAGGAAAGAAAGAAAATGAAAGGGAAAGTAAAGGAAAGGGAAGAAAATGAAAGGAATGGAAAGGAAAGGAAAGTAAAGGAAAAGGAAGGAAGGGAAAGGAAAGGAAAGGGAGTAAGCCAAAGGTAACGTAGGAAAGGAAAGGAAATGAAAGGAAAGGAAAGTAAAGGAAAGCAAAGGAATCGAAAGGAAATGAAAGAAAAGCAGAGGAAATGAAAGGAAATGAAAGGAAAGGACAGGAAGGAAAATTAAAATAAAAGAGAGGAAAGGAAATAAAAGGAAATGAAAGGCAAGGAAAGGAAAGGAAATAAAAGCCAATGAAAGGAAATAAAAGGAAATGAAAGGAGGAAAGTAAAGGAGATGAAATGAAAGGAGAGAAAATTAAGGAAAAGGCAAGGACAGGAACTGAAAGGAAAGGAAAGGAAAAGAAAGGGTAGGAAAGGAAAGGAAAGGAAATGAAAGGAGGAAAGCAAAGGAAAGGAAACGAGAGGAAAGGAAACGAAAGGAAGGGAAAGGAAAGGTAAGGAAAGGAAAGGAAAGGAAAGCAAAGGAAAGGAAATTGAAGGAAGGGAAAGTAAATGAAAGGCAAGGAAAGGAAAGTAAAGGAAAGGCAAGGAAAGGAAACGAAAGGAGACAAAAGGAAATGAAAGCGAAGAAACGCAAAGAAAAGGAAACAAAAGGAAAGGAAATTATAGGAAACGAAAGGTAAGGAAAGAAAATGAAAGGAAAGGAAAGGAAAGGAAAAGGAGGAAAGAAAGGAAAGAAAGGAATATAAGGAAAGGAAAGAAAAGGAAAGGAAAAGAAAGGAAAGAAGGAAATGAAAGGAAAGGAAAGGAAAGGAAAGGAAACCAAAGGAAAGGAAATGAAACCAAACGAAAGGAAATGAAAGGAAATGAAACCAAACGAAAGGAAATAAAACGAAAGGAAATGAAAGAAAAGGGAAGGAAATGAAAGGGAAGGAAAGGAAATTAAAGGTAAGGAAAGGAAAGCAAAGGAAACGAAAGGAAATGAAAGGAAAGGACAGGACAGAAAATGAAAGGAAAGGAAAGAAAAGCAAAGGAATGGAAATAAAAGGCAATGAAAGGAAATGAAAGGAAATAAAAGGAAATGAAAGAAGGAAAGTAAAGGATATGAAATGAAAAGAAAGGAAAGGAAAGGAAAGGAAAGGAAAGGAAAGGAAAGGAAAGGAAAGGGAAGGAAAGGAAAGGTAATGAAAGGAAAGGAAAGGAAAGCAGAGGAAATGAAAGGAAAGGACAGGAAGGAAAATTAAAATAAAGGAGAGGAAGAGAAAGGAAAGGAAAGGAAATAAAATTAAACGAAAGGAAACAACAGAAAAGGAAAGGAAATGAAAGGGAAGGAAAGGAAATTAAAGGAAAGGAAAGCAAAGGAAACGAAAGGAAACAAAAGGAAAGAAGGAAATGAAAGCAAAGGAAAGGAAAGGAAACCAAAGGAAAGGAAATGAAATGAAATGAAACGAAACGAAAGGAAAGGAAAGGAAACGAAAGGAAATAAAACGAAAGGAAATGAAAGGAAAAGAAAGGACCCGAAAGGAAATGAAAGGAAACGAAAGGAAACGACGGGAAATGAAAGAACAGGAAGGAAAATGAAAGGAAAGGAAAGGAAATGAAATTAAACGAAAGGAAACAACAGAAAAGGAAAGGAAATGAAAGAGAAGGAAAGGAAACTAAAGGAAAGCAAAGGAAACGAAAGGAAACGAAAGGAAATGATAGGAAACGACAGGAAAGAAAATGAAAGGAAAGGAAAGAAAAGCAAAGGAATGGAAATAAAAGGCAATGAAAGGAAATGCAAGGAAATAAAAGGAAATGAAAGAAGGAAAGTAAAGGAGATGAAATGAAAAGAGAGGAAAGGAAAGGAAATGAAAGGAAAGGAAAGGAAAGCGGAGGAAATGAAAGGAAATGAAAGGAAAGGACAGGAAGGAAAATTAAAATAAAAGAGAGGAAAGGAAATAAAAGGAAATTAAAGGCAAGGAAAGGAAAGGAAATAAAAGCCAATGAAAGGAAATAAAAGGAAATGAAAGGAGGAAAGTAAAGGAGATGAAATAAAAGGAGCGAAAATTAAGGAAAAGGCAAGGACAGGAACTGAAAGGAAAGGAAAGAAAAAAAAAGGAAAGGAAAGGAAGGGAAAGGAAAGGGAAGGAAAGGAAATAAAAGGAAATGAAAGGAAAGAAAAGGAAATGAAAGGAGAGGAAACGAAAGGAAAGGAAATGAAAGGAAATGAAAGAAAATGAAAGGAGAAAAGTAAAGGAGAGGAAAGGAAAGCAGAGAAAAGGAAAGGAAATAAAAGCTAATTAAAAGGAGGAAAGTAAATGAAAGGACAGAAAATAAAATGAAAGAAAAGAAAATGAAAGAAAAGGAACAGAAAGGAAAGGAATCGAAAGGAAAAAAAAGGAAAGGAAAGGAAAAAAGAAAAGAAAAGTAAAGGAAAGGAAAGGAGAATAAGGGAAAGGAAAGGAAAGTAAAAGAAAGGATAGGAAAGGAAAGGAAAGGAAATGAAATTAGGAAAGCAAAGGAAAGGAAACGAGAGGAAGGGATACGAAGAGAAGGGAAAGGAAAGGTAAGGAAAGGAAATTAAAGGAAAGGAAATTGAGGAAGGGAAAGTAAATGAAAGGCAAGGAAAGGAAAGTACAGGAAAGGCAAGGAAAGGAAACGAAAGGAAATGAAAGGGAAGAAACGGAAAGAAAAGGAAAGAAAAGGAAAGAAAAGGAAAGGAAAGGAAACGAAAGGCAAGGAAAAAAAATTAAAGGAAAGGAAAGGAAAAGGAGAAAAGAAAGAAAAGAAAGGAGTATAAGGAAAGGAAAGAAAAGAAACGAAAGGAAAGGAAGAAAAGGAAAGGAAAGGAACGGACACGAAAGGAAACGGCGGGAAATGAAAGGACAGGAAGAAAAATGAAAGGAAAGGAAAGAAATGAAAGGAAAGGAAAGAAAAGGAAAGGAAATAAAAGGAAAGGAAAGGACAGGAAAGAAAAGGAAAGGAAAGGAAAGGAAAGGAAAGGAAAGGAAAGGAAAGGAAAGGAAAGGAAATAAATGGAAATGAAAGGAAAGGAAAGGAAAGGAAATAAAAGGCAATGAAAGGAAATGAAAGGAAATAAAACAAATGAAAGGAGGAAAGTAAAGGCGATGAAATGAAAATAGAGGAAAGGAAAGAAAAGGAAATGAAAGGAAAGGAAAGGAACGGAAAGGAACCGAAAGGAGATGAAAGGAAAGGACAGGAAAGAAAATGAAAGGAAAGGATAGGAAAGGAAATAAAATAAAATGAAAGGAAAGGAAAGGAAAGGAAATAAAAGGCAATGAAAGGAAATAAAAGGAAATGAAAGGAAGAAAGTAAAGGAGATGAAATGAAAGGAGAGGAAATTAAAGAAAAGGAAAGAAAAGAAAAGGAAATGAAAGGAAAGGGAAGGAAAGGAAAGGAAAGGAAAGGAAAGGAAAGGAGGGGAAAGAAAAGGAAAGGAAATGAAAGAAAAGAAAAGAAAAGAAAGGAAAAGAAAAGAAGAGGAAAGGAAATGAAAGGAACTGAAAGGAAGGGACAGGAAAGGATAGGAAAGGAAAGGAAATAAAAGGAAAGGAAAGGAGAGGAAAAGAAAGGAAAGAAAAGGAAAGGAAATAAAAGGAAATGAAAGGAAAGGAAATAAAAGGAAACGAAAGGAAAAGAAATGAAAGGAAATAAAAGGAGCTGAAAGAAAGAAAGTAAAGGAGAGGAAAGGAAAGGAAATAAAAGGGA
This sequence comes from Merzomyia westermanni, assembly GCA_949987695.1. Taxonomy (NCBI): domain Eukaryota; kingdom Metazoa; phylum Arthropoda; class Insecta; order Diptera; family Tephritidae; genus Merzomyia; species Merzomyia westermanni. The sequence goes on along the minus strand of OX465292.1, from coordinate 53,098,262 downwards.
ATTAAAAGGAGGAAAGTAAATGAAAGGAAAGAAGGAAATGAAAGGAAAGGAAAGGTAGTAAAGGGAACGTAAGGTAGGAAAGGAAAGAAAATGAAAGGGAAAGGAAAGGACAGGAAAGAAAATGAAGGGAAAATGAAAGGAGAGAAAACGAAAGGAAAGGAAAAGAAAGGAAAGGAAACGAAAGCAAATTAAAGTAAAGGAAATCAAAGGAAACGAAAGGAAAGGAAAGAAAAGGAAAGTAAAGGAAATTAAAGGAAAGCAAAGGAACCCAAAGGATATGAAGAAAGTATAGAAAAGAAAAGGAAAGGAAAGGAAAGCAAAGGAAAGGAAAGTAAAGGAAAGCAAAGGAAAGCAAAGGATATGAAGAAAGTATAGAAAAGGAAAGGAAAGGAAAGGAAAGAAAAGTAAAGGAAAGGAAAGGAAACGCAAGCAAAGGAAAGGAAAGGAAAGGAAAGCAAAGGATATGAAGAAAGTATAGAAAAGAAAAGGAAAGTAAAGGAAAAGAAAGGAAAGGAAAGGAAATGAAAGAAAAGGAAAGGAAAGGTAGTAAAGGGAACGTAAGGTGGGAAAGGAAAGAAAATGAAAAGAAAGGAAAGGAATCGAAAGCAAAGGAAAGGAAAGTAAAGGAAAGGAAATGAAAGCAAAGGAAAGGAAAGGTAGTAAAGGGAACGTAACGTAGGAAAGGAAAGAAAATGAAAGGGAAAGGAAAGGAAAGGACAGGAAAGAAAATGAAGGGAAAATGAAAGGAAAGAAAACGAAACGAAATGAAAAGAAAGGAAAGGAAAGGAAATTAAAGGAAAGGAAAGGAAAGGAAATGAAAGAAAAGGAAAGGAAAAATAGTAAAGGGAACGTAACGTAGGAAAGAAAGAAAGGGAAAGTAAAGGAAAGGGAAGAAAATGAAAGGAATGGAAAGGATATGAATGGAAAGTAAAGCAAAAGAAAGGAAAGGTAGTAAGCCAAAGCTAAGGTAGGAAAAAAAAAGGAAATGAAAGGATAGTAAAGGAAAGTAAAGGAAAGGAAAGGAAAGGAAAGGAAAGGAAATGAAAGAAAATGAAAGAAAAGATAGTAAAGGAACGTAACGTAATAAAGGAAGGAAATTAAAGGGAAAGGAAAGGAAAGAAAATGAAAGGAATGGAAAGGATAGTAAAGGAAGGCAAAGGAAACGAAAGGAAATGAAAGGGGAAGGAAAGGAAACGAAAGCAAATTAAAGTAAAGTAAAGTAAAGGAAATTAAAGGAAAGCAAAGGAAAGGAAAGGAAATGAAAGAAAAGGAAAGGAAAGGTAGTTAAGGGAACGTAACGTAATAAAGGACGGAAATTAAAGGGAAAGGAAAGGAAAGAAAATGAAAGGAATGGAAAGGAAATGAAAGGATAGTAAAGGAAAGTAAAGGAAAGGAAAGTAAAGGAAAGGAAAGGAAAGGAAAGGAAAGGAAATGAAAGAAAAGGAAAGGAGAGGTAGTAAAAGGAACGTAACGTAGGAAAGAAAGAAAATGAAAGGGAAAGTAAAGGAAAGGGAAGAACTTGAAAGGAATGGAAAGGATATGAAAGGAAAGTAAAGGAAAAGGAAGGAGAAGAAAGGAAAGGAAAGGAAAGGAAAGGTAGTATGCCAAAGCTAAGGTAGGAAAAACAAGGAAATGAAAGGGGAAGGAAAGGAAAGGAAAGGAAATTAAAGAAAATGAAAAGAATGGAAAGGAAAGGAAAGTAAGGGAAAAGGAAGGAAGGGAAAGGAAAGGAAAGGGAGTAAGCCAAAGGTAAGGTAGGAAAGGAAAGTAAAGGAAATGAAATAAAAGGAAAGGAAAGGTAGTAAAGGGAACGTAACGTAGGAAAGGAAAAGAAAGGAGAGTAAAGGAAAAGGAAGGAAAGAAAAGGAAAGGAAAGGTAAGGAAAGGTAGTAAGCCAAGGGTAAGTTAGGAAAGGAAATGAAAGGAAAATGAAAGGAAAGGAGAGGAAAGAGAATTAAAGGAATGGATAGGAAAGGAAAGTAAAGTAAACGAAAAGTAAGGAAAGGAAAGGAATGGAAAGGAAGGAAAGCAAATGATATGAAGAAAGTATAGAAAAGGAAAGGAAAGGAAACGAAAGGAAAGAAAACGAAAGTAAAGGAAAGGAAGTGAAAGAAAAGGGAAGGAAAGGTGGTAAAGGGAACGTAAGGTAGGAAAGGAAAGAAAATGAAAGGGAAAGGAAAGGGAAGGACAGGAAAGAAAATGAATTGAAAATGAAAGGAAAGAAAACGATAGGAAATGAAAAGGAAGGAAAGGAAAGGAAACGAAAGCAAAGGAAAGGAAAGTAAAGGAAAGGAAAGTAAAGGAAAGTAAAGGAAAGCAAAGGAAAGGAAAGAAAATGAAAGAAAAGGAAAGGAAAGATAGTAAAGGGAACGTAACGTAGGAAAGGAAGGAAAATGAAAGGGAAAGGAAAGGAAAGAAAATGAAAGGAATGGAAAGGAAATGAAAGGATAGTAAAGGAAAGTAAAGGAAAGGAAAGGAAAGTAAATGAAAGAAAAGGAAAGGAAAGGTAGTAAAGGGAACGTAACGTAGGAAAGAAAGAAATTGAAAGGGAAAGTAAAAGAAAGGGAAGAAAATGAAAGGAATGGAAAGGAAAGGAAAGTAAAGGAAAGGAAAGGAAAGGAAAGTAAAGGAAAGCAAAGGAAATGAAAGAAAAGGAAAGGAAAGAAAATGAAAGGAATGGAAAGGAAAGGAAAGAAAATGAAAGGAATGGAAAGGAAAGGAATGTAAAGGAAAAGGAAGGAAAGGAAAGGAAAATTAAAGAAAGGTAGTAAGCCAAAGGTAAGGTAGGACTGGATAGGAAAGGAAAGTAAAGTAAAGAAAAAGGAAGGAAAAGAAAGGAAATGAAAGGGGAAGGAAAGGAAAGCAAAGGAAATTCAATAAAATGACAGGAATGGAAAGGAAAGGAAAGTAAAGCAAAAGGAAGGAAGGCAAAGGAAAGGAAAGGGAGTAAGCCAAAGGTAAAGTAGGAATGGAAAGGAAAGGAAAGCAAAGGATATGAAGAAATATAGAAAAAGGAAAGGAAAGGAAACGAAAGTAAAGGAAACGAAAGGAAAGGAAAGGAAATGAAAGTAAAGGAAAGGAAAAGATAGGAAATTAAAGGAAAGGAAGTGAAAGAAAAGGAAAGGAACAGTGGTAAAGTTCCCTTTAAGGTAAAGTCCCCGTAAGGTAGGAAAGGAAAGAAAATGAAACGGAAAGGAAAGGAAAGGACAGGAAAGAAAATGAAGGGAAAATGAAAGGAAAGAAAACGATAGGAAATGAAAAGAAAGGAAAGGAAAGGGAACGAAAGCAAAGGAAAGGAAAGTAAAGGAAAGCAAAGGAAAGCAAAGGATATGAAGAAAGTATAGAAAAGAAAAGGAAAGCAAAGCAAAGGAAAGGAAAGTAAAGGAAAGCAAAGGAAAGCAAAGGAAAGCAAAGGATATGAAGAAAGTATAGAAAAGAAAAGGAAAGGAAAGGAAGGAAAAGTAAAGGAAAGGAAAGGAAACGCAAGCAAAGGAAAGGAAAGGATAGCAAAGGATATGAAGAAAGTATAGAAAAGAAAAGGAAAGGAAAGGAAAGGAAATGAAAGGAAAGGAAAGGAAAGGAAAGGTAGTAAAGGGAACGTAAGGTGGAAAAGGAAAGAAAATGAAAAGAAAGGAAAGGAAAGGAATCGAAAGCAAAGGAAAGGAAAGTAAAGGAAAGGAAATGAAAGCAAAGGAAAGGAAAGGTAGTAAAGGGAACGTAACGTAGGAAAGGAAAGAAAATGAAAGGGAAAGGAAAGGAAAGGACAGGAAAGAAAATGAAGGGAAAATGAAAGGAAAGAAAACGAAACGAAATGAAAAGAAAAGAAAGGAAAGGAAAGGAAAGGAAAGGAAGTGAAAGAAAAGGAAAGGCAAGGTAGTAAAAGGAACGTATGGTGGGAAAGGAAAGAAAATGAAAGGAAAGGAATCGAAAGCAAAGGAAAGGAAAGTAAAGGAAAGGAAATGAAAGCAAAGGAAAGGAAAGGTAGTAAAGGGAACGTAACGTAGGAAAGGAAAGAAAATGAAAGGGAAAGTAAAGGAAAGGAAAGTAAAGGAAAGAAAATGAAAGCAATAGAAAGGGAATGTAAGAAAAGTTAAGGAAAAAGAAGGAAAGAAAACGAAAGGAAAGTAAAGGAGAGTAAAGGAAAGGAAAGGAAAGGAAATTAAAGAAAAGGAAAGTAAAGGAAAGCAAAGGAAACGAAAGGAAAGGAAGGGAAGAAAAGGAAAGGAAATGAAATGAAAGGAAAGGACAGGACAGGAAAGTAAAGGAAAGGAAAGGAAAGGAAAGGAAACGAAAGGAAGGGAAAGGAAAGGTACGGAAAGGAGAGGAAAGGTACGGAAAGGAGAGGAAAGGAAAGGAAAGCAAACGGAAAGGAAATTGAAGGAAGGGAAAGTAAATGAAAGGCCAGGAAAGGAAAGTAAAGGAAAGGCAAGGAAAGGAAACGAAAGGAGACGAAAGGAAATGAAAGCGAAGAAACGGAAAGAAAAGGAAAGAAAAGGAAAGGATATTAAAGGAAACGAAAGGTAAGGAAAGAAAAGGAAGAAAAGGAAAGGAAAGGAACGGACACGAAAGGAAACGACGGGAAATGAAAGGGCAGGAAGGAAAATGAAAGGAAATGAAAGAAATGAAACGAAACGAAAGGAAATGAAAGGAAATGAAATTAAACGAAAGGAAACAACAGAAAAGGAAGGGAAATGAAAGGGAAGGAAAGGAAAGCAAAGGAAACGAAAGGAAATGAAAGGAAACGACAGGAAAGAAAATGAAAGGAAAGGAAAGAAAAGCAAAGGAATGGAAATAAAAGGCAATGAAAGGAAATGAAAGGAAATGAAAGAAGGAAAGTAAAGGAGATGAAATGAAAAGAGAGGAAAGGAAAGGAAAGGTAAGGAAAGGAAAGGAGAGGAAAGGAAAGGAAATGAAAGGAAAGGAAAGCAGAGGAAATGAAAGGAAATGAAAGGAAAGGACAGGAAGGAAAATTAAAATAAAAGAGAGGAAAGGAAAGGAAAGGAAATAAAAGGAAATGAAAGGCAAGGAAAGGAAAGGAAATAAAAGGCAATGAAAGGAAATAAAAGGAAATGAAAGGAGGAAAGTAAAGGAGATGAAATGAAAGGAGAGAAAATTAAGGAAAAGGCAAGGACAGGAACTGAAAGGAAAGGAAAGAAAAAGAAATGAAAGGAAAGGACAGGAAAGAAAATGAAAGGAAAGAAGAGGAAAGGAAAGGAAATGAAAGAAAAGAGAAGAAACGGAAAGGAAAGCAAAGGAAATGAAAGGAAGGGAAAGGAAAGGGAAGGAAAGGAAATAAAAGGAAATGAAAGGAAAGAAAAGGAAATGAAAGGAGAGGAAACGAAAGGAAAGGAAATGAAAGGAAATAAAAGAAAATTAAAGGAGAAAAGTAAAGGAGAGGAAACGAAAGCAGAGAAAAGGAAAGGAAATAAAAGCTAATTAAAAGGAGGAAAGTAAATGAAAGGACAGAAAATAAAATGAAAGAAAAGAAAATGAAAGGAAAGGAACAGAAAGGAAAGGAATCGAAAGGAAAAGAAAGGAAAGGAAAGGAAAAAAGAAAAGAAAAGTAAAGGAAAGGAAAGGAGAATAAGGGAAAGGAAAGGAAAGTAAAAGAAAGGATAGGAAAGGAAAGGAAAGGAAATGAAATTAGGAAAGCAAAGGAAAGGAAACGAGAGGAAGGGATACGAAAGGAAGGGAAAGGAAAGGTAAGGAAAGGAAATTAAAGGAAAGGAAATTGAAGGAAGGGAAAGTAAATGAAAGGCAAGGAAAGGAAAGGCAAGGAAAGGAAACGAAAGGAAATGAAAGGGAAGAAACGGAAAGAAAAGGAAAGAAAAGGTAAGGAAAGGAAAGGAAACGAAAGGTAAGGAACAAAAATTTAAGGAAAGGAAAGGAAAAGAGAAAAGAAAGAAAAGAAAGGAGTATAAGGAAAGGAAAGAAAAGAAACGAAAGGAAAGGAAGAAAAGGAAAGGAAAGGAACGCACACGAAAGGAAACGACGGGAAATGAAAGGACAGGAAGAAAAATGAAAGGAAAGGAAAGAAATGAAAGGAAAGGAAAGAAAAGGAAAGGAATTAAAAGGAAAGGAAAGGACAGGAAAGAAAATGAAAGGAAAGGAAAGGAAAGGAAATAAATGGAAATGAAAGGAAAGGAAAGGAAATAAAAGGCAATGAAAGGAAATGAAAGGAAATAAAACAAATGAAAGGAGGAAAGTAAAGGAGATGAAATAAAAATAGAGGAAAGGAAAGAAAAGGAAATGAAAGGAAAGGAAAGGAAAGGAAAGGAACGGAAAGGAAACGAAAGGAGATGAAAGGAAAGGACAGGAAAGAAAATGAAAGGAAAGGATAGGAAAGGAAATAAAATAAAATGAAAGGAAAGGAAAGGAAAGGAAATAAAAGGCAATGAAAGGAAATAAAAGGAAATGAAAGGAAGAAAGTAAAGGAGATGAAATGAAAGGAGAGGAAATTAAAGAAAAGGAAAGAAAAGAAAAGGAAACGAAGGGAAAGGGAAGGAAGGGAAAGGAAAGGAAAGGAAAGGAAAGGAGGGGAAAGAAAAGGAAAGGAAATGAAAGAAAAGAAAAGAAAAGAAAAGAAAAGAAAGGACAAGAAAAGAAGAGGAAAGGAAATGAAAGGAACTGAAAGGAAGGGACAGGAAAGGATAGGAAAGGAAAGGAAATAAAAGGAAAGGAAAGGAGAGGAAAAGAAAGGAAAAAAAAGGAAAGGAAATAAAAGGAAATGAAAGGAAAGGAAATAAAAGGAAATGAAAGGAAACGAAAGGAAAGGAAATTAAAGGAAATAAAAGGAGCTGAAAGAAAGAAAGTAAAGGAGAGGAAAGGAAAGGAAATAAAAGGGAATTAAAAGGAGGTAAGTAAATGAAAGGAGAGCAAATGAAATGAAAGAAAAGAAAATGAAAGGAAAGGAAAAGAAAGTAAAGGAAATAAAAAAAGAAAAGAAAAGAAAAGAAAAGAAAAGAAAAGAAAAGAAAAGAAAAGAAAAGAAAAGAAAAGAAAAGAAAAGAAAAGAAAAGAAAAGAAAAGAAAAGAAAAGAAAAGAAAAGAAAAGAAAAGAAAAGAAAAGAAAAGAAAAGAAAAGAAAAGTATAGAAAAGGAAAGGAAAGTAAAGGAAACGAAAGGAAAGGAAAGGAAAGGAAAGGAAAGGAAAGGTAGTAAAGGGAACGCAACGTAGGAAAGGAAAAGAAAGGAGAATAAAGGAAAAGGAAGGAAAGAAAAGGAAAGGAAAGGTAAGGAAAGGTAGTAAGCCAAGGGTAAGTTAGGAAAGGAAATGAAAGGAAAATGAAAGGAAAGGAGAGGAAAGAAAATTAAAGGAATGGATAGGAAAGGAAAGTAAAGTAAACGAAAAGAAAGGAAAGGAAAGGAATGGAAAGGAAAGGAAAGCAAATGATATGAAGAAAGTACAGAAAAAGGAAAGGAAAGGAAAGGAAAAGGAGGAAAGAAAGGAAAAGAAAGGAATATTAGGAAAGGAAAGGAAAGGAAAAGAAAGGTAAGAAGGAAATGAAAGGAAAGGAAAGGTAGTAAAGGGAACGTATGGTAGGAAAGGAAAGAAAATGAAAGGGAAAGGAATGGACAGGAAAGAAAATGAAGGGAAAATGAAAGGAGAGAAAACGAAAGGAAAGGAAAAGAAAGGAAAGGAAACGAAAGCAAATTAAAGTAAAGGAAAGCAAAGGAAACGAAAGGAAAGGAAAGGAAAGAAAAGAAAATTAAAGGAAAGCAAAGGATATGAAGAAAGTCTAGAAAAGAAAAGGAAAGGAAAGGAAAGGAAAGGAAAGCAAAGGATATGAAGAAAGTATAGAAAAGAAAAGGAAAGGAAAGTAAAGGAAAGGAAACATAGTAAAGGGAACGTAAGGTGGGAAAGGAAAGAAAATGAAAAGAAAGGAAAGGAATCGAAAGCAAAAGAAAGGAAAGTAAAGGAAAGGAAATGAAAGCAAAGGAAAGGAAAGGTAGTAAAGGGAACGTAACGTAGGAAAGGAAAGAAAATGAAAGGGAAAGGAAAGGAAAGGACAGGAAAGAAAATGAAGGGAAAATGAAAAGAAAGAAAACGAAACGAAATGAAAAGAAAGGAAAGGAAAGAAAAGGAAAGGAAAGATAGTAAAGGGAACGTAACGTAGGAAAGAAAGAAAATGAAAGGGAAAGTAAAGGAAAGGGAAGAAAATGAAAGGAATGGAAAGGATATGAAAGGAAAGTAAAGCAAAGGAAAGGAAAGGTAGTAAGCCAAAGCTAAGGTAGGAAAAAAAAGGAAATGAAAGGATAGTAAAGGAAAGTAAAGGAAAGGAAAGTAAAGGAAAGGAAAGGAAAGGAAAGGAAAGGAAAGGAAAGAAAAGGAAAGAAAGATAGTAAAGGGAACGTAACGTAATAAAGGAAGGAAATTAAAGTAAAGGAAAGGAAAGAAAATGAAAGGAATGGAAAGGAAATGAAAGGATAGTAAAGGAAAGCAAAGGAAACGAGAGGAAATGAAAGGGGAAGGAAAGGAAACGAAAGCAAATTAAAGTAAAGTAAAGGAAAGTAAAGGAAAGTAAAGGAAATTAAAGGAAAGCAAAGGAAAGGAAAGGAAATGAAAGAAAAGGAAAGGAAAGAAAATGAAAGGAATGGAAAGGAAATGAAAGGATAGTAAAGGAAAGTAAAGGAAAGGAAAGTAAAGGAAAGGAAAGGAAAGGAAAGGAAAGGAAAGGAAAGGAAAGGAAAGGAAAGGAAAGGAAATGAGAGAAAAGGAAAGGAAAGGTAGTAAAGGGAACTTAACGTAGGAAAGAAAGAAAATGAAAGGGAAAGTAAAGGAAAGGGAAGAAAATGAAAGGAATGGAAAGGATATGAAACGAAAGTAAAGGAAAAGGAAGGAGAAGAAAGGAAAGGAAAGGAAAGGTAGTATGCCAAAGCTAAGGTAGGAAAAAAAAGGAAATGAAAGGGGAAGGAAACGAAAGGAAAGGAAATTAAATAAAATGAAAAGAATGGAAAGGAAAGGAAAGTAAGGGAAAAGGAAGGAAGGGAAAGGAAAGGAAAGGGAGTAAGCCAAAGGTAAGGTAGGAAAGGAAAGTAAAGGAAAGGAAAGGAAATGAAAGAAAAGGAAAGGTAGTAAAGGGAACGTAACGTAGGAAAGGAAAAGAAAGGAGAATAAAGGAAAAGGAAGGAAAGAAAAGGAAAGGAAAGGTAAGGAAAGGTAGTAAGCCAAGGGTAAGTTAGGAAAGGAAATGAAAGGAAAATGAAAGGAAAGGAGAGGGAAGAAAATTAAAGGAATGGATAGGAAAGGAAAGTAAAGTAAACGAAAAGAAAGGAATGGAAAGGATATGAAAGGAAAGTAAAGCAAAGGAAAGGAAAGGTAGTAAGCCAAAGCTAAGGTAGGAAAAAAAAGGAAATGAAAGGATAGTAAAGGAAAGTAAAAGAAAGGAAAGTAAAGGAAAGGAAAGGAAAGGAAAGGAAAGGAAAGGAAAGGAAATGAAAGAAAAGAAAAGGAAAGATAGTAAAGGGAACGTAACGTAATAAAGGAAGGAAATTAAAGTAAAGGAAAGGAAAGAAAATGAAAGGAATGGAAAGGAAATGAAAGGATAGTAAAGGAAAGTAAAGGAAAGGAAAGTAAAGGAAAGGAAAGGAGAGGAAAGAAAATTAAAGGAATGGATAGGAAAGGAAAGTAAAGTAAACGAAAGGAAAGGAAACGAAAGTAAAGGAAAGGAAGTGAAAGAAAAGGGAAGGAAAGGTGGTAAAGAGAACGTAAGGTAGGAAAGGAAAGAAAATGAAAGGGAAAGGAAAGGGAAGGACAGGAAAGAAAATGAAGGGAAAATGAAAGGAAAGAAAACGATAGGAAATGAAAAGGAAGGAAAGGAAAGGAAACGAAAGCAAAGGAAATTAAAGTAAAGGAAAGGAAAGTAAAGGAAAGCAAAGGAAAGGAAAACAAATGAAAGAAGAGGAAAGGAAAGATAGTAAAGGGAACGTAACGTAGGAAAGGAAGGAAAATGAAAGGGAAAGGAAAGGAAAGAAAATGAAAGGAATGGAAAGGAAATGAAAGAAAAGGAAAGGAAAGGTAGTAAAGGGAACGTAACGTAGGAAAGAAAGAAAATGAAAGGGAAAGTAAAGGAAAGGGAAGAAAATGAAAGGGATGGAAAGGAAAGGAAAGTAAAGGAAAAGGAAGGAAGGGAAAGGAAAGGAAAGGGAGTAAGCCAAAGGTAACGTAGGAAAGGAAAGGAAATGAAAGGAAAGGAAAGTAAAGGAAAGCAAAGGAAAGGAAAGGAAAGGAAATGAAAGAAAAGGAAAGGAAAGGTAGTAAAGGGAACGTAACGTAGGAAAGAAAGAAAATGAAAGGGAAAGTAAAGGAAAGGGAAGAAAATGAAAGGGATGGAAAGGAAAGGAAAGTAAAGGAAAAGGAAGGAAGGGAAAGGAAAGGAAAGGGAGTAAGCCAAAGGTAACGTAGGAAAGGAAAGGAAATGAAAGGAAAGGAAAGTAAAGGAAAGCAAAGGAAACGAAAGGAAATGAAAGAAAAGCAGAGGAAATTAAAGGAAATGAAAGGAAAGGACAGGAAGTAAAATTAAAATAAAAGAGAGGAAAGGAAAGGAAAGGAAATAAAAGGAAATGAAAGGCAAAGAAGGGAAAGGAAATAAAAGCCAATGAAAGGGAATAAAAGGAAATGAAAGGAGGAAAGTAAAGGAGATGAAATGAAAGGAGAGAAAATTAAGGAAAAGGCAAGGACGGGAACTGAAAGGAAAGGAAAGGAAAGGAAAAGAAAGGGTAGGAAAGGAAAGGAAAGGAAATGAAAGGAGGAAAGCAAAGGAAAGGAAACGAGAGGAAAGGAAACGAAAGGAAGGGAAAGGAAAGGTAAGGAAAGGAAAGGAAAGGTAAGCAAAGGAAAGGAAATTGAAGGAAGGGAAAGTAAATGAAAGGCAAGGAAAGGAAAGTAAAGGAAAGGCAAGGAAAGGAAACGAAAGGAGACGAAAGGAAATGAAAGCGAAGAAACGGAAAGAAAAGGAAAGAAAAGGAAAGGAAATTAAAGGAAACCAAAGGTAAGGAAAGAAAATGAAAGGAAAGGAAAGGAAAGGAAAAGGAGGAAAGAAAGAAAAGAAAGGAATATAAGGAAAGGAAAGGAAAGAAGCGAAAGGAAAGGAACGGACACGAAAGGAAACGACGGGAAATGAAAGGGCAGGAAGGAAAATGAAAGGAAATGAAAGAAATGAAAGGAAAGGAAAGGAAATGAAAGGTAAGGACAGGAAAGAAAATGAAAGGAAAGGAAAGGAAAGGAAAGGAAAGAAAAGGAAATGAAAGGCAATAAAAGGAAATGAAAGGAAAGGAAATGAAAGGAAAGGAAAGGAAAGCAAAGGAAAGGAACGGAAAGGAAACGAAAGGAAATGAAAGGAAACGAAAGGAAAAGAAATGAAAGGAAATAAAAGGAGCTGAAACGAAGAAAGTAAAGGAGAGGAAAGGAAATTAAATAAAAGCTAATTAAAAGGAGGAAAGAAAATGATAGGAGAGCAAATAAAATGAAAGAAAGGGAAAAGATAGGAAAGGAATGGAAAGGAAATGAAAGAAAAGGAAAGGAAAGGGAAGGAAAGCAAAGGATATGAAGAAAGTATAGAAAAGGAAAGGAAAGTAAAGGAAACGAAAGGAAAGGAAAGGAAAGGAAAGGAAAGGAAAGGAAAGGAAAGGAAGGTAGTAAAGGGAACGCAACGTAGGAAAGGAAATAAAATGAAAGGGAAACGAAATGAAAGGAAAGGAAAAGGAGGAAAGAAAGGAAAAGAAAGGAATATAAGGAAAGGAAAGAAAAGGAAAGGAAAAGAAAGGAAAGAAGGAAATTAAAGGAAAGGAAAGGAAAGGAAACCAAAGGAAAGGAAAGGAAACGAAAGGAAATAAAACGAAAGGAAATGAAAGGAAAGGAAAGGAAATGAAAGGAAACGAAAGGAAACAAAAGAAAAGAGAAGGAAATGAAAGGACAGGAAAGGAAAGCAAAGGAAACGAAAGCAAATGAAAGGAAAGGACAGGACAGAAAATGAAAGGAAAGGAAAGAAAAGCAAAGGAATGGAAATAAAAGGCAATGAAAGGAAATGAAAGGAAATAAAAGGAAATGAAAGAAGGAAAGTAAAGGAGATGAAATGAAAAGAGAGGAAAGGAAAGGAAAGGAAAGTGGAAGGGAAGGAAAGGAAAGGAAATTAAAGAAAATGAAAAGAATGGGAAGGGAAGGAAATTAAGGGAAAAGGAAGGAAGGCAAAGGAAAGGAAAGGGAGTAAGCCAAAGGTATGGTAGGAAAGGAAAGTAAAGGAAAGGAAAGGAAAGGAAATGAAAGAAAAGGAAAGGAAAGGTAGTAAAGGGAACGTAACGTAGGAAAGGAAAAGAAAGGAGAATAAAGGAAAAGGAAGGAAAGAAAAGGAAAGGAAAGGTAAGGAAAGGTAGTAAGGCAAGGGTAAGTTAGGAAAGGAAAGGAAAGAAAATGAAAGGAAAGGAGAGGAAAGAAAATTAAAGGAATGGATAGGAAAGGAAAGTAAAGTAAACGAAAAGTAAGGAAAGGAAAGGAATGGAAAGGAAAGGAAAGCAAATGATATGAAGAAAGTATAGAAAAAGGAAAGGAAAGGAAACGAAAGTAAAGGAAAGGAAGTGAAAGAAAAGGGAAGGAAAGGTGGTAAAGGGAACGTAAGGTAGGAAAGGAAAGAAAATGAAAGGGAAAGGAAAGGGAAAGGAAAGGGAAGGACAGGAAAGAAAAGGAAAGGAAAGTAAAGGAAAGTAAAGGAAAGCAAAGAAAAAGAAAAGGAAATGAAATAAAAGGAAAGGAAAGATAGTAAAGGGAACGTAACGTAGGAAAGGAAGGAAAATGAAAGGGAAAGGAAAGGAAAGAAAATGAAAGAAAAGGAAAGGAAAGGTAGTAAAGGGAACGTAACGTAGGAAAGGAAAGGAAAGGAGAATAAAGGAAAAGGAAGGAAAGAAAAGGAAAGGAAAGGTAAGGAAATGTAGTAAGCCAAGGGTAAGTTAGGAAAGGAAATGAAAGGAAAATGAAAGGAAAGGAGAGGAAAGAAAATTAAAGGAATGGATAGGAAAGGAAAGTAAAGTAAACGAAAAGTAAGGAAAGGAAAGGAATGGAAAGGAAAGGAAAGCAAATGATATGAAGAAAGTATAGAAAAAGGAAAGGAAAGGAAGTGAAAGAAAAGGGAAGGTAAGGTGGTAAAGGGAACGTAAGGTAGGAAAGGAAAGAAAATGAAAGGGAAAGGAAAGGGAAGGACAGGAAAGAAAAGGAAAGGAAAGTAAAGGAAAGTAAAGGAAAGCAAAGGAAAGGAAAGGAAATGAAAGAAAAGGAAAGGAAAGGTAGTAAAGGGAACGTAACGTAGGAAAGAAAGAAAATGAAAGGGAAAGTAAAGGAAAGGGAAGAAAATGAAAGGAATGGAAAGGAAAGGAAAGTAAAGGAAAAGGAAGGAAGGGAAAGGAAAGGAAAGAAATGAAAGGAAAGGAAAAGAAATGAAAGGTAAGGACAGGAAAGAAAATGAAAGGAAAGGAAAGGAAAGGAAAGGAAAGGAAAGGAAAGGAAATTAAAGGCAATAAAAGGAAATGAAAGGAAAGGAAATGAAAGGAAAGGAAATGAAAGGAAAGCAAAGGAAAGGAACGGAAAGGAAACGAAAGGAAATGAAAGGAAACGAAAGGAAAAGAAATGAAAGGAAATAAAAGGAGCTGAAAGGAAGAAAGTAAAGGAGAGGAAAGGAAATTAAATAAAAGCTAATTAAAAGGAGGAAAGAAAATGAAAGGAGAGCAAATAAAATGAAAGAAAAGGTAAAGATAGGAAAGGAATGGAAAGGAAAGGAAAGAAAAGGAAAGGAAAGGGAAGGAAAGCAAAGGATATGAAGAAAGTATAGAAAAGGAAAGTAAAGTAAAGGAAACGAAAGGAAAGGAAAGGAAAGGAAAGGAAGGTAGTAAAGGGAACGCAACGTAGGAAAGGAAAGAAAATGTAAGGGAAACGAAATGAAAGGAAAGGAAAAGGAGGAAAGAAAGGAAAAGTAAGGAATATAAGGAAAGGAAAGAAAAGGAAAGGAAAAGAAAGGAAAGAAGGAAATGAAAGGAAAGGAAAGGAAAGGAAAGGAAACCAAAGGTAAGGAAATGAAACGAAACGAAAGGAAATGAAAGGAAAGGAAAGGAAACGAAAGGAAATAAAACAAAAGGAAATGAAAGGAAAGGAAAGAAAATGAAAGGAAATGAAAGGAAATGAAAGGAAACGAAAGGAAACAAAAGAAAAGGGAAGGAAATGAAAGGGAAGGAAAGGAAATTAAAGGAAAGGAAAGGAAAGCAAAGGAAACGAAATGAAATGAAACGAAAGGAAAGGAAAGGAAACGAAAGGAAATAAAACGAAAGGAAAGGAAAGGAAAAGAAAGGAAACGAAAGGAAATGAAAGGAAATAAAAGGAGCTGAAAGGAAGAAAGTAAAGGAGAGGAAAGGAAATTAAATAAAAGCTAATTAAAAGGAGGAAAGAAAATGAAAGGAGAGAAAATAAAATGAAAGAAAAGGAAAAGAAAGGAAAGGAATGGAAAGGAAAGAAAAGGAAAGGAAAAGAAAGGTAATGAAAGGAAAGGAAAGGAAATAAAAGGAAATGAAAGGAAAGGAAATAAAAGGAAATGAAATGAAACGAAAGGAAATGAAAGGAAATAAAAGGAGCTGGAAGAAAATAAAGGAGAAGAAAGGAAAGGAAATAAAAGGGAATTAAAAAGAGGAAAGTAAATGAAAAGAGAGAAAATGAAATGAAAGAAAAGGAAATGAAAGGAAAGGAAAAGAGAGGAAAGGAAAGAAAAGAAAAAAAAAGAAAAGAAAAGAAAGGAAAAGAAAAGAAAAGAAAAGAAAAGAAAAGAAAAGAAAAGAAAAGAAAAGAAAAAAAAAGAAAAGAAAAGAAAAGAGAAGAAAAGGAAAGGAAAGGAAAGGAAATTAAAGGAAAGCAGAGGATATGAAGAAAGTATAGAAAAGGAAAGGAAAGAAAGTGAAAGGGAAACGAAATGAAAGGAAAGGAGACGAAAGGAAACGACAGGAAATGAAAGAACAGGAAGGAAAATGAAAGGAAACGAAAGGAAATGAAATTAAACGAAAGGAAACAACAGAAAAGGAAAGGAAATGAAAGGAAAGGAAAGTAAATTAAAGGAAAGGAAAGCAAAGGAAACGAAAGGAAACGAAAGGAAAGAAGGAAATGAAAGCAAAGGAAAGGAAAGGAAACCAAAGGAAATGAAATGAAACGAAAGGAAAGGAAAGGAAACGAAAGGAAATAAAACAAAAGGAAATGAAAGGAAAAGAAAGGAAACGAAAGGAAATGAAAGGAAATAAAAGGAAATGAAAGAACCAAAGTAAAGGGGATGAAATTAAAAGAGAGGAAAGGAAAGGAAAGGTAAGGAAAGGAAAGGAGAGGAAAGGAAATGAAAGGAAAGGAAAGGAAAGCAGGGGAAATGAAAGGAAATGAAAGGAAAGGACAGGAAGGAAAATTAAAATAAAAGAGAGGAAAGGAAATAAAAGGAAATTAAAGGCAAGGAAAGGAAAGGAAATAAAAGCCAATGAAAGGAGGAAAGTAAAGAGATGAAATGAAAGGAGAGAAAATTAAGGAAAAGGCAAGGACAGGAACTGAAAGGAAAGGAAAGAAAAAGAAATGAAAGGAAAGGACAGGAAAGAAAATGAAAGGAAAGAAGAGGAAAGGAAAGGAAATGAAAGAAAAGAGAAGAAACGGAAAGGAAAGCAAAGGAAATGAAAGGAAGGGAAAGGAAAGGGAAGGAAAGGAAATAAAAGGAAACGAAAGGAAAGAAAAGGAAATGAAAGGAGAGGAAACGAAAGGAAAGGAAATGAAAGGAAATAAAAGAAAATGAAAGGCGAAAAGTAAAGGAGAGGAAACGAAAGCAGAGAAAAGGAAAGGAAATAAAAGCTAATTAAAAGGAGGAAAGTAAATGAAAGGACAGAAAATAAAATGAAAGAAATGAAAATGAAAGAAAAGGAACAGAAAGGAAAGGAATCGAAAGGAAAGGAAAGGAAAAAAGAAAAGAAAAGTAAAGGAAAGGAAAGGAGAATAAGGGAAAGGAAAGGAAAGTAAAAGAAAGGATAGGAAAGGAAAGGAAAGGAAATGAAATTAGGAAAGCAAAGGAAAGGAAACGAGAGGAAGGGATACGAAAGGAAGGGAAAGGAAAGGTAAGGAAAGGAAATTAAGGGAAAGGAAATTGAAGGAAGGGAAAGTAAATGAAAGGCAAGGAAAGGAAAGTACAGGAAAGGCAAGGAAAGGAAACGAAAGGAAATGAAAGGGAAGAAACGGAAAGAAAAGGAAAGAAAAGGAAAGGAAAGGAAAGGAAAGGAAAGGAAACGAAAGGTAAGGAAAAAAATTAAAGGAAAGGAAAGGAAAAGGAGAAAAGAAAGAAAAGAAAGGAGTATAAGGAAAGGAAAGAAAAGAAACGAAAGGAAAGGAAGAAAAGGAAAGGAAAGGAACGGACACGAAAGGAAACGACGGGAAATGAAAGGACAGGAAGAAAAATGAAAGGAAAGGAAAGAAATGAAAGGAAAGGAAAGAAAAGGAAAGGAAATAAAAGGAAAGGAAAGGACAGGACAGAAAATGAAAGGAAAGGAAAGGAAAGGAAAGGAAAGGAAAGGAAAGGAAAGGAAAGGAAATAAATGGAAATGAAAGGAAAGGAAAGGAAAGGAAATTAAAGGCAATGAAAGGAAATGAAAGGAAATAAAACAAATGAAAGGAGGAAAGTAAAGGAGATGAAATGAAAATAGAGGAAAGGAAAGAAAAGGAAATGAAAGGAAAGGAAAGGAAAGGAAAGGAAGGAAAGGAAACGAAAGGAGATGAAAGGAAAGGACAGGAAAGAAAATGAAAGGAAAGGATAGGAAAGGAAATAAAATAAAATGAAAGGAAAGGACAGGAAAGGAAATAAAAGTCAATGAAAGGAAATAAAAGGAAATGAAAGGAAGAATGTAAAGGAGATGAAATGAAAGGAGCGGAAATTAAAGAAAAGGAAAGAAAAGGAAAGGAAATGAAAGGAAAGGGAAGGAAAGGAAAGGAACGGAAAGGAGGGGAAAGAAAAGGAAAGGAAATGAAAGAAAAGAAAAGAAAAGAAAGGAAAAGAAAAGAAGAGGAAAGGAAATGAAAGGAACTGAAAGAAGGGACAGGAAAGGATAGGAAAGGAAAGGAAATAAAAGGAAAGGAAAGGAGAGGAAAAGAAAGGAAAGAAAAGGAAAGGAAATAAAAGGAAATGAAAGGAAACGAAAGGAAAGGAAATGAAAGGGAATAAAAGGAGCTGGAAGAAAGAAAGTAAAGGAGAGGAAAGGAAATAAAATTGAATTAAAAGGAGGAAAGTAAATGAAAGGAAAGAAGGAAATGAAAGGAAAGGTAATAAAGGGAACGTAAGGTAGGAAAGGAAAGAAAATGAAAGGGAAAGGAAAGGACAGGAAAGAAAATGAAGGGAAAATGAAAGGAGAGAAAACGAAAGGAAAGGAAAAGAAAGGAAAGGAAACGAAAGCAAATTAAAGTAAAGGAAATCAAAGGAAACGAAAGGAAAGGAAAGGAAAGAAAAGGAAAGTAAAGGAAATTAAAGGAAAGCAAAGGAAAGCAAAGGATATGAAGAAAGTATAGAAAAGAAAAGGAAAGGAAAGGAAATCAAAGGAAAGGAAAGTAAAGGAAAGCAAAGGAAAGCAAAGGAAAGCAAAGGAAAGCAAAGGATATGAAGAAAGTATAGAAAAGAAAAGGAAAGGAAAGGAAAGAAAAGTAAAGGAAAGGAAAGGAAACGCAAGCAAAGGAAAGGAAAGGAAAGGAAAGCAAAGGATATGAAGAAAGTATAGAAAAGGAAAGGAAAGTAAAGGAAATGAAAGAAAAGGAAAGGAAAGGTAATAAAGGGAACGTAACGTAGGAAAGGAAAGAAAATGAAAGGGAAAGGAAAGGAAAGGACAGGAAAGAAAATGAAGGGCAAATGAAAGGAAAGAAAACGAAACGAAATGAAAAGAAAGGAAAGGAAAGGAAATGAAAGAAAAGGAAAGGAAAGATAGTAAAGGGAACGTAACGTAGGAAAGGAAAGAAAATGAAAGGGAAAGGAAAGGAAAGGACAGGAAAGAAAATGAAGGGAAAATGAAAGGAAAGAAAACGAAACGAAATGAAAAGAAAGGAAAGGAAAGGAAATGAAAGAAAAGGAAAGGAAAGATAGTAAAGGGAACGTAACGTAGGAAAGAAAGAAAATGAAAGGGAAAGTAAAGGAAAGGGTAGAAAATGAAAGGAATGGAAAGGATATGAAAGGAAGGTAAAGCAAAGGAAAGGAAAGGTAGTAAGCCAAAGCTAAGGTACGAAAAAAAAGGAAATGAAAGGATAGTAAAGGAAAGTAAAGGAAAGGAAATTAAAGGAAAGGAAAGGAAAGGAAAGGAAAGGAAAGGAAAGGAAAGGAAAGGAAAGGAAATGAAAGAAAAGGAAAGGAAAGATAGTAAAGGGAACGTAACGTAATAAAGGAAAGAAAATGAAAGGGAAAGAAAAGGAAAGGAAAGGAAAGAAAATGAAGGGAAAATGAAAGGAAAGAAAACGAAACGAAATGAAAAGAAAGGAAAGGAAATGAAAGAAAAAAAAAGGAAAGATAGTAAAGGGAACGTAACGTAGGAAAGAAAGAAAATGAAAGGGAAAGTAAAGGAAAGGGTAGAAAATGAAAGGAATGGAAAGGATATGAAAGGAAAGTAAAGCAAAGGAAAGGAAAGGTAGTAAGCCAAAGCTAAGGTAGGAAAAAAAAGGAAATGAAAGGATAGTAAAGGAAAGGAAAGTAAAGGAAAGGAAAGGAAAGGAAAGGAAAGGAAATGAAAGAAAAGGAAAGGAAAGATAGTAAAGGGAACGTAACGTAATAAAGGAAGGAAATTAAAGGGACAGGAAAGGAAAGAAAATGAAAGGAATGGAAACTAAATGAAAGAATAGTAAAGGAAAGCAAAGGAAACGAAAGGAAATGAAAGGGGATGGAAAGGAAACGAAAGCAAATTAAAGTAAAGTAAAGGAAAGTAAAGGAAAGCAAAGGAAAGGAAAGGAAATGAAAGAAAAGGAAAGGAAAGATAGTAAAGGGAACGTAACGTAGGAAAGAAAGAAAATGAAAGGAAAGTAAAGCAAAGGAAAGGAAAGGTAGTAAGCCAAAGCTAAGGTAGGAAAAAAAAGGAAATGAAAGGATAGTAAAGGAAAGGAAAGAAAATGAAAGGAATGGAAAGGAAATGAAAGGATAGTAAAGGAAAACAAAGGAAAGGAAAGGAAAGTAAAGGAAAGGAAAGGACAGGAAAGAAAATGAAGGGAAAATGAAAGGAAAGACAACGATAGGAAATGAAAAGAAAGGAAAGGAAAGGAAACGAAAGCAAAGGAAAGGAAAGTAAAGGGGCAGCAAAGGAAAGCAAAGGATATGAAGAAAGTATAGAAAAGAAAAGGAAAGCAAAGCAAAGGAAAGGAAAGTAAAGGAAATGAAAGGAAGTGAAAGAAAAGGAAAGGAAAGGAAAGCAAAGGAAACGAAATGAAATGAAACGAAAGGAAAGGAAAGGAAACGAAAGGAAATAAAAGGAGCTGAAAGTAAGAAAGTAAAGGAGAGGAAAGGAAATTAAATAAAAGCTAATTAAAAGGAGGAAAGAAAATGAAAGGAGAGAAAATAAAATGAAAGAAAAGGAAAAGAAAGGAAAGGAATGGAAAGGAAAGAAAAGGAAAGGAAAAGAAAGGTAATGAAAGGAAAGGAAAGGAAATAAAAGGAAATGAAAGGAAAGGAAATAAAAGGAAATGAAATGAAACGAAAGGAAATGAAAGGAAATAAAAGGAGCTGGAAGAAAATAAAGGAGAAGAAAGGAAAGGAAATAAAAGGGAATTAAAAAGAGGAAAGTAAATGAAAAGAGAGAAAATGAAATGAAAGAAAAGGAAATGAAAGGAAAGGAAGAGAAAGGAAAAGAAAATAAAAAAAGAAAAGAAAAGAAAAGAGAAGAAAAGAAACGAAAAGAAAAGAAAAGAAAAGAAAAGAAAAGAAAAGAAAAGAAAAGAAAAAAAAGAAAAGAAAAGAAAAGAAAAGAGAAGAAAAGGAAAGGAAAGGAAAGGAAATTAAAGGAAAGCAGAGGATATGAAGAAAGTATAGAAAAGGAAAGGAAAGAAAGTGAAAGGGAAACGAAATGAAAGGAAAGGAAACGAAAGGAAACGACGCGAAATGAAAGAACAGGAAGGAAAATGAAAGGAAACGAAAGGAAATGAAATTAAACGAAAGGAAACAACAGAAAAGGAAAGGAAATGAAAGGAAAGGAAAGTAAATTAAAGGAAAGGAAAGCAAAGGAAACGAAAGGAAACGAAAGGAAAGAAGGAAATGAAAGCAAAGGAAAGGAAAGGAAACCAAAGGAAAGGAAATGAAATGAAACGAAAGGAAAGGAAAGGAAACGAAAGGAAATAAAACAAAAGGAAATGAAAGGAAAAGAAAGGAAACGAAAGGAAATGAAAGGAAATAAAAGGAAATGAAAGAACCAAAGTAAAGGGGATGAAATTAAAAGAGAGGAAAGGAAAGGAAAGGTAAGGAAAGGAAAGGAGAGGAAAGGAAAGGAAATGAAAGGAAAGGAAAGGAAAGCAGGGGAAATGAAAGGAAAGGACAGGAAGGAAAATTAAAATAAAAGAGAGGAAAGGAAATAAAAGGAAATTAAAGGCAAGGAAAGGAAAGGAAATAAAAGCCAATGAAAGGAGGAAAGTAAAGAGATGAAATGAAAGGAGAGAAAATTAAGGAAAAGGCAAGGACAGGAACTGAAAGGAAAGGAAAGAAAAAGAAATGAAAGGAAAGGACAGGAAAGAAAATGAAAGGAAAGAAGAGGAAAGGAAAGGAAATGAAAGAAAAGAGAAGAAACGGAAAGGAAAGCAAAGGAAATGAAAGGAAGGGAAAGGAAAGGGAAGGAAAGGAAATAAAAGGAAACGAAAGGAAAGAAAAGGAAATGAAAGGAGAGGAATCGAAAGGAAAGGAAATGAAAGGAAATAAAAGAAAATGAAAGGAGAAAAGTAAAGGAGAGGAAACGAAAGCAGAGAAAAGGAAAGGAAATAAAAGCTAATTAAAAGGAGGAAAGTAAATGAAAGGACAGAAAATAAAATGAAAGAAATGAAAATGAAAGAAAAGGAACAGAAAGGAAAGGAATCGAAAGGAAAGGAAAGGAAAAAAGAAAAGAAAAGTAAAGGAAAGGAAAGGAGAATAAGGGAAAGGAAAGGAAAGTAAAAGAAAGGATAGGAAAGGAAAGGAAAGGAAATGAAATTAGGAAAGCAAAGGAAAGGAAACGAGAGGAAGGGATACGAAAGGAAGGGAAAGGAAAGGTAAGGAAAGGAAATTAAGGGAAAGGAAATTGAAGGAAGGGAAAGTAAATGAAAGGCAAGGAAAGGAAAGTACAGGAAAGGCAAGGAAAGGAAACGAAAGGAAATGAAAGGAAAGAAACGGAAAGAAAAGGAAAGAAAAGGAAAGGAAAGGAAAGGAAAGGAAAGGAAACGAAAGGTAAGGAAAAAAATTAAAGGAAAGGAAAGGAAAAGGAGAAAAGAAAGAAAAGAAAGGAGTATAAGGAAAGGAAAGAAAAGAAACGAAAGGAAAGGAAGAAAAGGAAAGGAAAGGAACGGACACGAAAGGAAACGACGGGAAATGAAAGGACAGGAAGAAAAATGAAAGGAAAGGAAAGAAATGAAAGGAAAGGAAAGAAAAGGAAAGGAAATAAAAGGAAAGGAAAGGACAGGAAAGAAAATGAAAGGAAAGGAAAGGAAAGGAAAGGAAAGGAAAGGAAAGGAAAGGAAAGGAAAGGAAAGGAAATAAATGGAAATGAAAGGAAAGGAAAGGAAAGGAAATAAAAGGCAATGAAAGGAAATGAAAGGAAATAAAACAAATGAAAGGAGGAAAGCAAAGGAGATGAAATGAAAATAGAGGAAAGGAAAGAAAAGGAAATGAAAGGAAAGGAAAGGAAAGGAACGGAAAGGAAACGAAAGGAGATGAAAGGAAAGGACAGGAAAGAAAATGAAAGGAAAGGATAGGAAAGGAAATAAAATAAAATGAAAGGAAAGGACAGGAAAGGAAATAAAAGTCAATGAAAGGAAATAAAAGGAAATTAAAGGAAGAATGTAAAGGAGATGAAATGAAAGGAGCGGAAATTAAAGAAAAGGAAAGAAAAGGAAAGGAAATGAAAGGAAAGGGAAGGAAAGGAAAGGAACGGAAAGGAGGGGAAAGAAAAGGAAAGGAAATGAAAGAAAAGAAAAGAAAAGAAAAGAAAGGAAAAGAAAAGAAGAGGAAAGGAAATGAAAGGAACTGAAAGAAGGGACAGGAAAGGATAGGAAAGGAAAGGAAATAAAAGGAAAGGAAAGGAGAGGAAAAGAAAGGAGAGAAAAGGAAAGGAAATAAAAGGAAATGAAAGGAAACGAAAGGAAAGGAAATGAAAGGGAATAAAAGGAGCTGGAAGAAAGAAAGTAAAGGAGAGGAAAGGAAATAAAATTGAATTAAAAGGAGGAAAGTAAATGAAAGGAAAGAAGGAAATGAAAGGAAAGGTAGTAAAGGGAACGTAAGGTAGGAAAGGAAAGAAAATGAAAGGGAAAGGAAAGGACAGGAAAGAAAATGAAGGGAAAATGAAAGGAGAGAAAACGATAGGAAATGAAAAGAAAGGAAAAGAAAGGAAAGGAAACGAAAGCAAATTAAAGTAAAGGAAATTAAAGGAAACGAAAGGAAAGGAAAGGAAAGAAAAGGAAAGGAAAGGAAAGTAAAGGAAAGCAAAGGAAAGCAAAGGAAAGCAAAGGAAAGCAAAGGATATGAAGAAAGTATAGAAAAGAAAAGGAAAGGAAAGGAAAGAAAAGTAAAGGAAAGGAAAGGAAACGCAAGCAAAGGAAAGGAAAGGAAAGGAAAGCAAAGGATATGAAGAAAGTATAGAAAAGGAAAGGAAAGTAAAGGAAATGAAAGAAAAGGAAAGGAAAGGTAATAAAGGGAACGTAACGTAGGAAAGGAAAGAAAATGAAAGGGAAAGGAAAGGAAAGAAAAGGAAAGTAAAGGAAATTAAAGGAAAGCAAAGGAAAGCAAAGGATATGAAGAAAGTATAGAAAAGAAAAGGAAAGGAAAGGAAATCAAAGGAAAGGAAAGTAAAGGAAAGCAAAGGAAAGCAAAGGAAAGCAAACGAAAGCAAAGGATATGAAGAAAGTATAGAAAAGAAAAGGAAAGGAAAGGAAAGAAAAGTAAAGGAAAGGAAAGGAAACGCAAGCAAAGGAAAGGAAAGGAAAGGAAAGCAAAGGATATGAAGAAAGTATAGAAAAGGAAAGGAAAGTAAAGGAAATGAAAGAAAAGGAAAGGAAAGGTAATAAAGGGAACGTAACGTAGGAAAGGAAAGAAAATGAAAGGGAAAGGAAAGGAAAGGACAGGAAAGAAAATGAAGGGAAAATGAAAGGAAAGAAAACGAAACGAAATGAAAAGAAAGGAAAGGAAAGGAAATGAAAGAAAAGGAAAGGAAAGATAGTAAAGGGAACGTAACGTAGGAAAGGAAAGAAAATGAAAGGGAAAGGAAAGGAAAGGACAGGAAAGAAAATGAAGGGAAAATGAAAGGAAAGAAAACGAAACGAAATGAAAAGAAAGGAAAGGAAAGGAAATGAAAGAAAAGGAAAGGAAAGATAGTAAAGGGAACGTAACGTAGGAAAGAAAGAAAATGAAAGGGAAAGTAAAGGAAAGGGTAGAAAATGAAAGGAATGGAAAGGATATGAAAGGAAGGTAAAGCAAAGGAAAGGAAAGGTAGTAAGCCAAAGCTAAGGTACGAAAAAAAAGGAAATGAAAGGATAGTAAAGGAAAGTAAAGGAAAGGAAAGTAAAGGAAAGGAAAGGAAAGGAAAGGAAAGGAAAGGAAATGAAAGAAAAGGAAAGGAAAGATAGTAAAGGGAACGTAACGTAGGAAAGGAAAGAAAATGAAAGGGAAAGGAAAGGAAAGGACAGGAAAGAAAATGAAGGGAAAATGAAAGGAAAGAAAACGAAACGAAATGAAAAGAAAGGAAAGGAAATGAAAGAAAAAAAAAGGAAAGATAGTAAAGGGAACGTAACGTAGGAAAGAAAGAAAATGAAAGGGAAAGTAAAGGAAAGGGTAGAAAATGAAAGGAATGGAAAGGATATGAAAGGAAAGTAAAGCAAAGGAAAGGAAAGATAGTAAGCCAAAGCTAAGGTAGGAAAAAAAAGGAAATGAAAGGATAGTAAAGGAAAGGAAAGTAAAGGAAAGGAAAGGAAAGGAAAGGAAAGGAAAGGAAAGGAAATGAAAGAAAAGGAAAGGAAAGATAGTAAAGGGAACGTAACGTAATAAAGGAAGGAAATTAAAGGGACAGGAAAGGAAAGAAAATGAAAGGAATGGAAACTAAATGAAAGAATAGTAAAGGAAAGCAAAGGAAACGAAAGGAAATGAAAGGGGATGGAAAGGAAACAAAAGCAAATTAAAGTAAAGTAAAGGAAAGTAAAGGAAAGTAAAGGAAAGCAAAGGAAAGGAAAGGAAATGAAAGAAAAGGAAAGGAAAGATAGTAAAGGGAACGTAACGGAATAAAGGACGGAAATTAAAGGGAAAGGAAAGGAAAGAAAATGAAAGGAATGGAAAGGAAATGAAAGGATAGTAAAGGAAAACAAAGGAAAGGAAAGGAAAGTAAAGGAAAGGAAAGGACAGGAAAGAAAATGAAGGGAAAATGAAAGGAAAGACAACGATAGGAAATAAAAAGAAAGGAAAGGAAAGGAAACGAAAGCAAAGGAAAGGAAAGTAAAGGGGCAGCAAAGGAAAGCAAAGGATATGAAGAAAGTATAGAAAAGAAAAGGAAAGCAAAGCAAAGGAAAGGAAAGTAAAGGAAATGAAAGGAAGTGAAAGAAAAGGAAAGGAAAGGTAGTAAAGGGAACGTAAGGTGGGAAAGGAAAGAAAATGAAAAGAAAGGAAAGGAATCGAAAGCAAAGGAAAGGAAAGTAAAGGAAAGGAAATGAAAGCAAAGGAAAGGAAAGGTAGTAAAGGGAACGTAACGTAGGAAAGGAAAGAAAATGAAAGGGAAAGGAAAGGAAAGGACAGGAAAGAAAATGAAGGGAAAATGAAAGGAAAGAAAACGATAGGAAATGAAAAGAAAGGAAAGGAAAGGAAACGAAAGCAAAGGAAAGGAAAGGAAAGGAAAGCAAAGGATATGAAGAAAGTATAGAAAAGAAAAGGAAAGGAAAGGAAAGAAAAGTAAAGGAAAGGAAAGGAAACGAAAGCAAAGGAAAGGAAAGGAAAGGAAAGCAAAGGATATGAAGAAAGTATACAAAAGAAAAGGAAAGGAAAGTAAAGGAAAGGAAAGGAAAGGAAATGAAAGGAAGTGAAAGAAAAGGAAAGGAAAGGTAGTAAAGGGAACGTAAGGTGGGAAAGGAAAGAAAATGAAAAGAAAGGTAAGGAATCGAAAGCAAAGGAAAGGAAAGTAAAGGAAAGGAAATGAAAGCAAAGGAAAGGAAAGGTAGTAAAGGGAACGTAACGTAGGAAAGGAAAGAAAATGAAAGGGAAAGGAAAGGAAAGGACAGGAAAGAAAATGAAGGGAAAATGAAAGGAAAGAAAACGATAGGAAATGAAAAGAAAGGAAAGGAAAGGAAACGAAAGCAAAGGAAAGGAAAGTAAAGGGGCAGCAAAGGAAAGCAAAGGAAAGCAAAGGATATGAAGAAAGTATAGAAAAGAAAAGGAAAGGAAAGCAAAGCAAAGGAAAGGAAAGCAAAGGAAAGCAAAGGAAAGCAAAGGATATGAAGAAAGTATAGAAAAGAAAAGGAAAGGAAAGGAAAGGAAAGGAAAGAAAAGTAAAGGAAAGGAAAGGAAACGCAAGCAAAGGAAAGGAAAGGAAAGGAAAGGAAAGCAAAGGATATGAAGAAAGTATAGAAAAGAAAAGGAAAGGAAAGTAAATGAAAAGAAAGGAAAGGAAAGGAAAGGAAGTGAAAGAAAAGGAAAGGAAAGGTAGTAAAGGGAACGTATGGTGGGAAAGGAAAGAAAATGAAAAGAAAGGAAAGGAAAGGAATAGAAAGCAAAGGAAAGGAAAGTAAAGGAAAGGAAATGAAAGCAAAGGAAAGGAAAGGTAGTAAAGGGGACGTAACGTAGGAAAGGGAAGAAAATGAAAGGGAAAGTAAAGGAAAGGAAAGTAAAGGAAAGAAAATGAAAGCAATAGAAAGGAAATGTAAGAAAAGTTAAGGAAAAGGAAGGAAAGGAAACGAAAGGAAAGTAAAGGAGAGTAAAGGAAAGGAAAGGAAATGAAAGAAAAGGAAAGTAAAGGAAAGCAAAGGAAACGAAAGGAAAGGAAAGGAAAGAAAAGGAAAGGAAATGAAATGAAAGGAAAGGACAGGAGAGGAAAGTAAAGGAAAGGAAAGGAAAGGAAAGGAAAGGAAAGGAAAGGAAAGGAAAGGAAAGGAAAGGAAAGGAAAGGAAAGGTAGTATAGGGAACGTAGGGTAGGAAAGGAAAGAAAATGAAAGGGAAAGGAAAAGAAAGGAAAGGAAACGAAAGCAAATTAAAGTAAAGGAAATCAAAGGAAACGAAAGGAAAGGAAAGGAAAGAAAAGGAAAGTAAAGGAAATTAAAGGAAAGCAAAGAAAACGAAGGGAAATGAAAAAAAAGGAAAGTAAAGGAAAGGACAGGACAGGAAAGTAAAGGAAAGGAAAGGAAAGGAAATGAAATGAAAGGAAAGGACAGGACAGGAAAGTAAAGGAAACGAAAGGAAAGGAAAGGTAGTAAAGGGAACGTAAGGTCGGAAAGGAAAGAAAATGAAAGGGAAAGGAAAGGACAGGAAAGAAAATGAAGGGAAAATGAAAGGAGAGAAAACGAAAGGAAAGGAAAAGAAAGGAAAGGAAACGAAAGCAAATTAAAGTAAAGGAAAGCAAAGGAAACAAAAGGAAAGGAAAGGAAAGAAAAGGAAAGTAAAGGAAATTAAAGGAAAGCAAAGAAAACGAAAGGAAATGAAAAAAAAGGAAAGGAAAGGAAAGGAAAGGAAGTGAAAGAAAAGGAAAGGAAAGGTAGTAAAGGGAACGTAAGGTGGGAAAGGAAAGAAAATGAAAAGAAAGGAAAGGAATCGAAAGCAAAGGAAAGGAAAGTAAAGGTAAGGAAATGAAAGCAAAGGAAAGGAAAGGTAGTAAAGGGAACGTAACGTAGGAAAGGAAAGAAAATGAAAGGGAAAGGAAAGGAAAGGACAGGAAAGAAAATGAAGGGAAAATGAAAGGAAAGAAAACGATAGGAAATGAAAAGAAAGGTAAGGAAAGGAAACGAAAGCAAAGGAAAGGAAAGTAAAGGGGCAGCAAAGGAAAGCAAAGGAAAGCAAAGGATATGAAGAAAGTATAGAAAAGAAAAGGAAAGGAAAGCAAAGCAAAGGAAAGGAAAGTAAAGGAAAGCAAAGGAAAGCAAAGGAAAGCAAAGGATATGAAGAAAGTATAGAAAAGAAAAGGAAAGGAAAGGAAAGAAAAGTAAAGGAAAGGAAAGGAAACACAAGCAAAGGAAAGGAAAGGAAAGGAAAGCAAAGGATATGAAGAAAGTATAGAAAAGAAAAGGAAAGGAAAGTAAATGAAAAGAAAGGAAAGGAAAGGAAAGGAAGTGAAAGAAAAGGAAAGGAAAGGTAGTAAAGGGAACGTATGGTGGGAAAGGAAAGAAAATGAAAAGAAAGGAAAGGAAAGGAATCGAAAGCAAAGGAAAGGAAAGTAAAGGAAAGGAAATGAAAGCAAAGGAAAGGAAAGGTAGTAAAGGGGACGTAACGTAGGAAAGGAAAGAAAATGAAAGGGAAAGTAAAGGAAAGGGTAGAAAATGAAAGGAATGGAAAGGATATGAAAGGAAGGTAAAGCAAAGGAAAGGAAAGGTAGTAAGCCAAAGCTAAGGTAGGAAAAAAAAGGAAATGAAAGGATAGTAAAGGAAAGTAAAGGAAAGGAAAGTAAAGGAAAGGAAAGGAAAGGAAAGGAAAGGAAATGAAAGAAAAGGAAAGGAAATATAGTAAAGGGAACGTAACGTAATAAAGGAAAGAAAATGAAAGGGAAAGGAAAGGAAAGGACAGGAAAGAAAATGAAGGGAAAATGAAAGGAAAGAAAACGATAGGAAATGAAAAGAAAGGAAAGGAAAGGAAACGAAAGCAAAGGAAAGGAAAGTAAAGGGGCAGCAAAGGAAAGCAAAGGAAAGCAAAGGATATGAAGAAAGTATAGAAAAGAAAAGGAAAGGAAAGGAAAGAAAAGTAAAGGAAAGGAAAGGAAACGCAAGCAAAGGAAAGGAAAGGAAAGGAAAGCAAAGGATATGAAGAAAGTATAGAAAAGAAAAGGAAAGGAAAGTAAATGGAAAGAAAGGAAAGGAAAGGAAAGGAAGTGAAAGAAAAGGAAAGGAAAGGTAGTAAAGGGAACGTATGGTGGGAAAGGAAAGAAAATGAAAAGAAAGGAAAGGAAAGGAATCGAAAGCAAAGGAAAGGAAAGTAAAGGAAAGGAAATGAAAGAAAAGGAAAGGAAAGATAGTAAAGGGAACGTAACGTAGGAAAGAAAGAAAATGAAAGGGAAAGTAAAGGAAAGGGTAGAAAATGAAAGGAATGGAAAGGATATGAAAGGAAGGTAAAGCAAAGGAAAGGAAAGGTAGTAAGCCAAAGCTAAGGTAGGAAAAAAAAGGAAATGAAAGGATAGTAAAGGAAAGGAAAGTAAAGGAAAGGAAAGGAAAGGAAAGGAAAGGAAAGGAAAGGAAAGGAAAGGAAATGAAAGAAAAGGAAAGGAAAGATAGTAAAGGGAACGTAACGTAATAAAGGAAGGAAATTAAAGGGACAGGAAAGGAAAGAAAATGAAAGGAATGGAAACTAAATGAAAGAATAGTAAAGGAAAGCAAAGGAAACGAAAGGAAATGAAAGGGGATGGAAAGGAAACGAAAGCAAATTAAAGTAAAGTAAAGGAAAGTAAACGAAAGTAAAGGAAAGCAAAGGAAAGGAAAGGAAATGAAAGAAAAGGAAAGGAAAGATAGTAAAGGGAACGTAACGGAATAAAGGACGGAAATTAAAGGGAAAGGAAAGGAAAGAAAATGAAAGGAATGGAAAGGAAATGAAAGGATAGTAAAGGAAAACAAAGGAAAGGAAAGGAAAGTAAAGGAAAGGAAAGAAAATGAAGGGAAAATGAAAGGAAAGACAACGATAGGAAATGAAAAGAAAGGAAAGGAAAGGAGACGAAAGCAAAGGAAAGGAAAGTAAAGGGGCAACAAAGGAAAGCAAAGGATATGAAGAAAGTATAGAAAAGAAAAGGAAAGCAAAGCAAAGGAAAGGAAAGTAAAGGAAATGAAAGGAAGTGAAAGAAAAGGAAAGGAAAGGTAGTAAAGGGAACGTAAGGTGGGAAAGGAAAGAAAATGAAAAGAAAGGAAAGGAATCGAAAGCAAAGGAAAGGAAAGTAAAGGAAAGGAAATGAAAGCAAAGGAAAGGAAAGGAAAGAAAAGGAAAGTAAAGGAAATTAAAGGAAAGCAAAGAAAACGAAGGGAAATGAAAAAAAAGGAAAGGAAAGGAAAGGACAGGACAGGAAAGTAAAGGAAAGGAAAGGAAAGGAAATGAAATGAAAGGAAAGGACAGGACAGGAAAGTAAAGGAAACGAAAGGAAAGGAAAGGTAGTAAAGGGAACGTAAGGTCGGAAAGGAAAGAAAATGAAAGGGAAAGGAAAGGACAGGAAAGAAAATGAAGGGAAAATGAAAGGAGAGAAAACGAAAGGAAAGGAAAAGAAAGGAAAGGAAACGAAAGCAAATTAAAGTAAAGGAAAGCAAAGGAAACAAAAGGAAAGGAAAGGAAAGAAAAGGAAAGTAAAGGAAATTAAAGGAAAGCAAAGAAAACGAAAGGAAATGAAAAAAAAGGAAAGGAAAGGAAAGGAAAGGAAGTGAAAGAAAAGGAAAGGAAAGGTAGTAAAGGGAACGTAAGGTGGGAAAGGAAAGAAAATGAAAAGAAAGGAAAGGAATCCTAAGCAAAGGAAAGGAAAGTAAAGGTAAGGAAATGAAAGCAAAGGAAAGGAAAGGTAGTAAAGGGAACGTAACGTAGGAAAGGAAAGAAAATGAAAGGGAAAGGAAAGGAAAGGACAGGAAAGAAAATGAAGGGAAAATGAAAGGAAAGAAAACGATAGGAAATGAAAAGAAAGGTAAGGAAAGGAAACGAAAGCAAAGGAAAGGAAAGTAAAGGGGCAGCAAAGGAAAGCAAAGGAAAGCAAAGGAAAGCAAAGGATATGAAGAAAGTATAGAAAAGAAAAGGAAAGGAAAGCAAAGCAAAGGAAAGGAAAGTAAAGGAAAGCAAAGGAAAGCAAAGGAAAGCAAAGGATATGAAGAAAGTATAGAAAAGAAAAGGAAAGGAAAGGAAAGAAAAGTAAAGGAAAGGAAAGGAAACACAAGCAAAGGAAAGGAAAGGAAAGGAAAGCAAAGGATATGAAGAAAGTATAGAAAAGAAAAGGAAAGGAAAGTAAATGAAAAGAAAGGAAAGGAAAGGAAAGGAAGTGAAAGAAAAGGAAAGGAAAGGTAGTAAAGGGAACGTATGGTGGGAAAGGAAAGAAAATGAAAAGAAAGGAAAGGAAAGGAATCGAAAGCAAAGGAAAGGAAAGTAAAGGAAAGGAAATGAAAGCAAAGGAAAGGAAAGGTAGTAAAGGGGACGTAACGTAGGAAAGGAAAGAAAATGAAAGGGAAAGTAAAGGAAAGGGTAGAAAATGAAAGGAATGGAAAGGATATGAAAGGAAGGTAAAGCAAAGGAAAGGAAAGGTAGTAAGCCAAAGCTAAGGTAGGAAAAAAAAGGAAATGAAAGGATAGTAAAGGAAAGTAAAGGAAAGGAAAGTAAAGGAAAGGAAAGGAAAGGAAAGGAAAGGAAATGAAAGAAAAGGAAAGGAAATATAGTAAAGGGAACGTAACGTAATAAAGGAAAGAAAATGAAAGGGAAAGGAAAGGAAAGGACAGGAAAGAAAATGAAGGGAAAATGAAAGGAAAGAAAACGATAGGAAATGAAAAGAAAGGAAAGGAAAGGAAACGAAAGCAAAGGAAAGGAAAGTAAAGGGGCAGCAAAGGAAAGCAAAGGAAAGCAAAGGATATGAAGAAAGTATAGAAAAGAAAAGGAAAGGAAAGGAAAGAAAAGTAAAGGAAAGGAAAGGAAACGCAAGCAAAGGAAAGGAAAGGAAAGGAAAGCAAAGGATATGAAGAAAGTATAGAAAAGAAAAGGAAAGGAAAGTAAATGGAAAGAAAGGAAAGGAAAGGAAGTGAAAGAAAAGGAAAGGAAAGGTAGTAAAGGGAACGTATGGTGGGAAAGGAAAGAAAATGAAAAGAAAGGAAAGGAAAGGAATCGAAAGCAAAGGAAAGGAAAGTAAAGGAAAGGAAATGAAAGAAAAGGAAAGGAAAGATAGTAAAGGGAACGTAACGTAGGAAAGAAAGAAAATGAAAGGGAAAGTAAAGGAAAGGGTAGAAAATGAAAGGAATGGAAAGGATATGAAAGGAAGGTAAAGCAAAGGAAAGGAAAGGTAGTAAGCCAAAGCTAAGGTAGGAAAAAAAAGGAAATGAAAGGATAGTAAAGGAAAGGAAAGTAAAGGAAAGGAAAGGAAAGGAAAGGAAAGGAAAGGAAATGAAAGAAAAGGAAAGGAAAGATAGTAAAGGGAACGTAACGTAATAAAGGAAGGAAATTAAAGGGACAGGAAAGGAAAGAAAATGAAAGGAATGGAAACTAAATGAAAGAATAGTAAAGGAAAGCAAAGGAAACGAAAGGAAATGAAAGGGGATGGAAAGGAAACGAAAGCAAATTAAAGTAAAGTAAAGGAAAGTAAACGAAAGTAAAGGAAAGCAAAGGAAAGGAAAGGAAATGAAAGAAAAGGAAAGGAAAGATAGTAAAGGGAACGTAACGGAATAAAGGACGGAAATTAAAGGGAAAGGAAAGGAAAGAAAATGAAAGGAATGGAAAGGAAATGAAAGGATAGTAAAGGAAAACAAAGGAAAGGAAAGGAAAGTAAAGGAAAGGAAAGAAAATGAAGGGAAAATGAAAGGAAAGACAACGATAGGAAATGAAAAGAAAGGAAAGGAAAGGAGACGAAAGCAAAGGAAAGGAAAGTAAAGGGGCAGCAAAGGAAAGCAAAGGATATGAAGAAAGTATAGAAAAGAAAAGGAAAGCAAAGCAAAGGAAAGGAAAGTAAAGGAAATGAAAGGAAGTGAAAGAAAAGGAAAGGAAAGGTAGTAAAGGGAACGTAAGGTGGGAAAGGAAAGAAAATGAAAAGAAAGGAAAGGAATCGAAAGCAAAGGAAAGGAAAGTAAAGGAAAGGAAATGAAAGCAAAGGAAAGGAAAGGTAGTAAAGGGAACGTAACGTAGGAAAGGAAAGAAAATGAAAGGGAAAGGAAAGGAAAGGACAGGAAAGAAAATGAAGGGAAAATGAAAGGAAAGAAAACGATAGGAAATGAAAAGAAAGGAAAGGAAAGGAAACGAAAGCAAAGGAAAGGAAAGCAAAGGATATGAAGAAAGTATAGAAAAGAAAAGGAAAGGAAAGGAAAGAAAAGTAAAGGAAAGGAAAGGAAACGAAAGCAAAGGAAAGGAAAGGAAAGGAAAGCAAAGGATATGAAGAAAGTATACAAAAGAAAAGGAAAGGAAAGTAAAGGAAAGGAAAGGAAAGGAAATGAAAGGAAGTGAAAGAAAAGGAAAGGAAAGGTAGTAAAGGGAACGTAAGGTGGGAAAGGAAAGAAAATGAAAAGAAAGGAAAGGAATCGAAAGCAAAGGAAAGGAAAGTAAAGGAAAGGAAATGAAAGCAAAGGAAAGGAAAGGTAGTAAAGGGAACGTAACGTAGGAAAGGAAAGAAAATGAAAGGGAAAGGAAAGGAAAGGACAGGAAAGAAAATGAAGGGAAAATGAAAGGAAAGAAAACGATAGGAAATGAAAAGAAAGGAAAGGAAAGGAAACGAAAGCAAAGGAAAGGAAAGTAAAGGGGCAGCAAAGGAAAGCAAAGGAAAGCAAAGGATATGAAGAAGGTATAGAAAAGAAAAGGAAAGGAAAGCAAAGCAAAGGAAAGGAAAGCAAAGGATATGAAGAAAGTATAGAAAAGAAAAGGAAAGGAAAGGAAAGGAAAGAAAAGTAAAGGAAAGGAAAGGAAACGCAAGCAAAGGAAAGGAAAGGAAAGGAAAGCAAAGGATATGAAGAAAGTATAGAAAAGAAAAGGAAAGGAAAGTAAATGAAAAGAAAGGAAAGGAAAGGAAAGGAAGTGAAAGAAAAGGAAAGGAAAGGTAGTAAAGGGAACGTATGGTGGGAAAGGAAAGAAAATGAAAAGAAAGGAAAGGAAAGGAATAGAAAGCAAAGGAAAGGAAAGTAAAGGAAAGGAAATGAAAGCAAAGGAAAGGAAAGGTAGTAAAGGGGACGTAACGTAGGAAAGGAAAGAAAATGAAAGGGAAAGTAAAGGAAAGGTAAGTAAAGGAAAGAAAATGAAAGCAATAGAAAGGAAATGTAAGAAAAGTTAAGGAAAAGGAAGGAAAGGAAACGAAAGGAAAGTAAAGGAGAGTAAAGGAAAGGAAAGGAAATGAAAGAAAAGGAAAGTAAAGGAAAGCAAAGGAAACGAAAGGAAAGGAAAGGAAAGAAAAGGAAAGGAAATGAAATGAAAGGAAAGGACAGGAGAGGAAAGTAAAGGAAAGGAAAGGAAAGGAAAGGAAAGGAAAGGAAAGGAAAGGTAGTATAGGGAACGTAGAGTAGGAAAGGAAAGAAAATGAAAGGGAAAGGAAAAGAAAGGAAAGGAAACGAAAGCAAATTAAAGTAAAGGAAATCAAAGGAAACGAAAGGAAAGGAAAGGCAAGAAAAGGAAAGTAAAGGAAATTAAAGAAAAGCAAATAAAACGATAGGAAATGAAAAAAAAGGAAAGGAAAGGAAAGGACAGGACAGGAAAGTAAAGGAAAGGAAAGGAAAGGAAAGGAAAGGAAAGGAAATGAAATGAAAGGAAAGGACAGGACAGGAAAGTAAAGGAAACGAAAGGAAAGGAAAGGTAGTAAAGGGAACGTAAGGTAGGAAAGGAAAGAAAATGAAAGGGAAAGGAAAGGACAGGAAAGAAAATGAAGGGAAAATGAAAGGAGAGAAAACGAAAGGAAAGGAAAAGAAAGGAAAGGAAACGAAAGCAAATTAAAGTAAAGGAAAGCAAAGGAAACAAAAGGAAAGGAAAGGAAAGAAAAGGAAAGTAAAGGAAATTAAAGGAAAGCAAAGAAAACGAAAGGAAATAAAAAAAAGGAAAGGAAAGGAAAGGAAAGGAAGTGAAAGAAAAGGAAAGGAAAGGTAGTAAAGGGAACGTAAGGTGGGAAAGGAAAGAAAATGAAAAGAAAGGAAAGGAATCGAAAGCAAAGGAAAGGAAAGTAAAGGTAAGGAAATGAAAGCAAAGGAAAGGAAAGGTAGTAAAGGGAACGTAACGTAGGAAAGGAAAGAAAATGAAAGGGAAAGGAAAGGAAAGGACAGGAAAGAAAATGAAGGGAAAATGAAAGGAAAGAAAACGATAGGAAATGAAAAGAAAGGAAAGGAAAGGAAACGAAAGCAAAGGAAAGGAAAGTAAAGGGGCAGCAAAGGAAAGCAAAGGAAAGCAAAGGATATGAAGAAAGTATAGAAAAGAAAAGGAAAGGAAAGGAAAGAAAAGTAAAGGAAAGGAAAGGAAACGCAAGCAAAGGAAAGGAAAGGAAAGGAAAGCAAAGGATATGAAGAAAGTATAGAAAAGAAAAGGAAAGGAAAGTAAATGAAAAGAAAGGAAAGGAAAGGAAAGGAAGTGAAAGAAAAGGAAAGGAAAGGTAGTAAAGGGAACGTATGGTGGGAAAGGAAAGAAAATGAAAAGAAAGGAAAGGAAAGGAATCGAAAGCAAAGGAAAGGAAAGTAAAGGAAAGGAAATGAAAGCAAAGGAAAGGAAAGGTAGTAAAGGGGACGTAACGTAGGAAAGGAAAGAAAATGAAGGGAAAGTAAAGGAAAGGAAAGTAAAGGAAAGAAAATGAAAGCAATAGAAAGGAAATGTAAGAAAAGTTAAGGAAAAGGAAGGAAAGGAAACGAAAGGAAAGTAAAGGAGAGTAAAGGAAAGGAAAGGAAAGGAAATGAAAGAAAAGGAAAGTAAAGGAAAGCAAAGGAAACGAAAGGAAAGGAAAGGAAAGAAAAGGAAAGGAAATGAAATGAAAGGAAAGGACAGGAGAGGAAAGTAAAGGAAAGGAAAGGAAAGGAGAGGAAAGGAAAGGAAAGGAAATGAAAGGTAGTAAAGGGAACGTAGGGTAGGAAAGGAAAGAAAATGAAAGGGAAAGGAAAAGAAAAGAAAGGAAAGGAAACGAAAGCAAATTAAAGTAAAGGAAAGCAAAGGAAACGAAAGGAAAGGAAAGGAAAGAAAAGGAAAGTAAAGGAAATTAAAGGAAAGCAAAGAAAACGAAAGGAAATGAAAAAAAAGGAAAGGAAAGGAAAGGACAGGACAGGAAAGTAAAGGAAAGGAAAGGAAATGAAAGGAAAGGACAGGACAGGAAAGTAAAGGAAACGAAAGGAAAGGAAAGGTAGTAAAGGGAACGTAAGGTAGGAAAGGAAAGAAAATGAAAGGGAAAGGAAAGGACAGGAAAGAAAATGAAGGGAAAATGAAAGGAGAGAAAACGAAAGGAAAGGAAAAGAAAGGAAAGGAAACGAAAGCAAATTAAAGTAAAGGAAAGCAAAGGAAACAAAAGGAAAGGGAAGGAAAGAAAAGGAAAGCAAAGGAAATTAAAGGAAAGCAAAGAAAACGAAAGGAAATGAAAAAAAAGGAAAGGAAAGGAAAGGAAAGGAAAGGAAAGGAAAGGACAGGAAAGTAAAGGAAAGGAAAGGAAAGGAAAGGAAAGGAAAGGAAAGGAAATGAAACGAAAGGAAAGGACAGGACAGGAAAGTAAAGGAAAGGAAAGGAAAGGAAAGGTAGTAAAGGGAACGTAAGGTAGGAAAGGAAAGAAAATGAAAGGGAAAGGAAAGGACAGGAAAAAAAATGAAGGGAAAACGAAAGAAGAGAAAACGAAAGGAAAGGAAAAGAAAGGAAATTAAACGAAAGCAAATTAAAGTAAAGGAAAGCAAAGGAAACGAAAGGAAAGGAAAGGAAAGAAAAGGAAAGTGAAGGAAATTAAAGGAAAGCAAAGAAAACGAAAGGAAATGAAAAAAAAGGAAAGGAAAGGAAAGGAAAGGACAGGACAGGAAAGTAAAGGAAAGGAAAGAAAAGGAAAGGAAATGAAATGATAGGAAAGGACAGGACAGGAAAGTAAAGGAAAGGAAAGGAAAGGAAAGGTAGTAAAGGGAACGTAAGGTAGGAAAGAAAGAAAATGAAAGGCAAAGGAAAGGACAGGAAAGAAAATGAAGGGAAAAGGAAAGGAAAGTAAAGGAAAGTAAAGGAAAGGAAAGGCAACAGCCGGTTCTATCGCACCGGAATGACCCTGGTTTTTTTACCCGGCCAAGGGCTGTTATTTCAGTGTAACCCTGTCCAATCTGGGGCAGGGCGAAGCACTGTTAACAACAACAACAACAAAGGAAATGAAAGAAAAGGAAAGTAAAGGAAAGCAAAGGAAATGAAAGGAAAGGAAAGGAAAGAAAAGGAAAGTAAAGGAAATTCAAGGAAAGCAAAGAAAACGAAAGGAAATGAAAAAA
This sequence comes from Merzomyia westermanni, assembly GCA_949987695.1. NCBI lineage: Eukaryota > Metazoa > Arthropoda > Insecta > Diptera > Tephritidae > Merzomyia > Merzomyia westermanni. The sequence continues at coordinate 53,061,798 of OX465292.1, read as the reverse complement.
AAGGAAATGAAAGGAAAGGAAAATAAATGAAATGAAACGAAACGAAATGAAAGGAAAAAAAAGGAAAGGAAAAGAAAGGCAAGGAAACGAAAGGAAAGCAAAGAAAAGGCAAGGAAAGGAAAGGAAATGAAAGGAAAGGAAATGTAAGGAAACGAAAGGAAAGGCAATGAAAGGAAAGGAAAGTAAATCAAGGTAAAGGAAAGTAAATGAAAGGATATGACAGGAAAGGAAAGGGAAGAAAAGGAAAGGAAAGGGGGGCAAAGGAAAGGAAAGGCAAGGAAAGGAAAGGAAATGAAAGGAAATAAAACGAAAGAAAAGGAAAGAAAAGGAAAGGAAAGAAAATGAAAGAAAAGGAAAGGTAAGGAAAAGGAAAGGAAAGCAAAGGAAGACAGAAGGAAAAAAAGGAATATAAGGAAAGGAAAGGAAAGAAAACGAAATGTAAGGAAACGAAAGGAAAGGCAATGAAAGGACAGGAAAGTAAATCAAAGTAAAGGAAAATAAATGAAAGGATATGAGAGGAAAGGAAAGGGGGGAAAAGGAAAGAAAAGCAAGGAAAGGAAAGGAAATGAAAGGAAATAAAAGGAAAGAAAAGGAAAGATAAGGAAAGGAAAGGAAAGGAAAGGAAATAAATGAAATGAAACGAAACGAAATGAAAGGAAAAAAAGGAAAGGGAAAGAAAGGCAAGGAAACGAAAGGAAAGCAAAGAAAAGGCAAGGAAAAGAAAGGAAATGAAAGGAAAGAAAAGGAAATGTAAGGAAACGAAAGGATAGGCAATGAAAGGAAAGGAAAGTAAATCAAAGTAAAGGAAAGTAAATTAAAGGATATGAGAGGAAAGGAAAGGGAAGAAAAGGAAAGGAAAGGGGGGCAAAGGAAAGGAAAGGCAAGGAAAGGAAAGGAAATGAAAGGAAATGAAAGGAAATAAAAGGAAAGAAAGGAAAGAAAAGGAAAGAAAATGAAAGAAAAGGAAAGGAAAGGAAAAGGAAAGGAAAGCAAAGGAAGGGAGAAGGAAAGAAAGGAATATAAGGAAAGGAAAGGAAAGGAAAGGAAAGGAAAGGAAAGTAAATGAAATGAAACGAAACGAAATGAAAGGAAAAAACGGAAAGGAAAGTAAAGGAAAGGAAAAGAAAGGCAAGGAAACGAAAGGAAAGCAAAGAAAAGGCAAGGAAAGGAAAGGAATTGAAAGGAAGGAAAAGGAAATGTAAGGAAACGAAAGGAAAGGAAAGGAAAGGAAAGTCAATCAAAGTAAAGGAAAATAAATGAAAGTAAATGAAAGGATATGAGAGGAAAGGAGAGGTAAGGAAATAAAGGAAAGGAAAGGAGAGGAAAGGCAAAAAAGGAAAGGAAAGAAATGGAAAGAAAAGGAAATGAAAGTAAAGAGAAGGAAAGGAAAGGAAATTAAAGGAAAGGAAAAGGAAAGGAAAGTAAATGAATGTAGTGAAAGGAAATACAAGGAAAAGGAAGGAAGACAAGAAAAGAAAGGAAAAGAAAAAAAAAAAAGAAAAGAAAAGAAAAAAGAAAAAAAATAAAAGAAAAAAGGATGGAGGAATGAACTATCTGGGCCAAACGATAAGCATTGACAAACTTAAAGCTAAGTGGAAGTACGATATTTATAAGAAACCAACCACAGCGGACATCATAATACATTATACGTCAAACCATCCGCAACAGCACAAAAAGGCAGCATTAAGACAGTTAGTGGACAAACTCCAAAAAAAGCCTCTTACAAAGGAGGCATACAGGAGAGAACTGAGTACGATATATACCATAGCCATAAACAATGGATACAAAACAGGCATGGTGGATAAGCTCCGAAGGAACCAGGGACCTCAAAGAAAAAGGCAAGGAAGAGGAAAATAGAATAGAACATCGAACAAACTAGGACAAAAGCTAAAGACCTACACTATCTCGGAGGATCGGTTTAGCAAACAGGGAGTATACAAACTTAGCTGCGAATGCCAACACAGCTACATAGGACAAACAGGACGACAAATTACTACACGATTTCGAGAGCACATCAGGGACTACAACAACAAAATCCAGAAATCCACCAACGTACTAGAATCTAACTTCGCAAATCACATGTTTGAAAACAAATGCACCCCAGCAAACATAAAAAAACCGCCCAAATACGTCACATACAGGGAAAAGGTCGGCGCCTCAATGTACTTGAAAACATCGAAATAAACAAACTAAAAACATTTGACGGTATAATAATAAACGAACAAACAAACACTAACTCTGACAAGATATTTGCAATTTTAAAGCTGATTTACGAAAAACGGAGCAATACCGCAAGTACAGCACCAAATCAAGCAACAATGAACACACAAAATAAACCAAAAGGAAAAAATCACCGATTTCTATCTGCTTCAACCTATCACTTAACTACCGATCGTGTAAAAACAACCCATATAGACACACCATAATAAACCCACGCATACTCATATTACCTGCACCAGCGCATGCACACATATTAACATTACCTGCTACAGGATCCACAGACTATATATACAAGACAACGGATAGACAAAGATCAGAACGAAACTAAACACTGAGGATGGCGGAACGCCGAAACCGGTTTGTTACAAAACTAAATTTGGCAAGGGATGACAGAAAAAGTTCTATATGCATCATCTTTCCACAACGTCGGAACATCCACAAAACAAAATAAAACTCTATCAGCCCGATTCTGAATATCCGCTCGGACTTCTTTCCTTGGAAATTTTTGTTCGCCAGGAAAATTCCCGCCAATTCTCTTTCGCAGTTAAATTAGCGAAGAGGGATTTCGAATTCAGCTGTGTTACTATTTTATGTCTTGTTTTGGCACTAGTTTTTGTAATCAATGAATGAAAATAATAGTTTTTGATAAAAAAGTGGTTAAATTAATAAGAGTGTCATTATTGTTATGTGTGTGTATAGGTGTATGTGTGTCACATGATGGCGAGCGAAACATAATGAACAATTTTATATACTAAATCGTTTATTGTTGAAAACAAACAGATCACACCCGAGAATACTGAGGAACGTAATAAAGCGTTGTTTTTAAAATAGTGAAGTAAATGTTTGGATAGCACTAAAAATAAATTGGTCAGAAAACCTGAACTCTCAACCCCAATACAATAAAATGGAGGTAGAACCTTTTAAAATTCAAGCGTAGAAAATTTCAAATCCGTAAAATTTAGTAAAACATTAAATATAATAAAAATATAAATATTAAATATAAGCATACATATATAAATAGATGTTAAACATAAACTAATGTAGATACCGCTCACCATACATTTAAAAATTTCTATTGATGTTGAGGTTATTGTAATTAATGTTGTTGCAGCTAGCGTTGTGGTGTTCTTCCTAATCACAAAATGAAAGGAAAGACAACGATAGGAAATGAAAAGAAAGGAAAGGAAAGGAAACGAAAGCAAAGTAGAGGAAAGTAAAGGAAAGTAAAAGAAAGGAAATGAAAGCAAAGGAAAGGAAAGGTAGTAAAGGGAACGTGACGTAGGAAAGGAAAGAAAATGAAAGGGGAAGGAAAGGAAAGGACAGGAAAGAAAATGAAGGGAAAATGGAAGGAAACAAAACGAAACGAAATGAAAAGAAAGGAAAGGAAAGGAAAGGAAGTGAAAGAAAAGGAAAGGAAAGGTAGTAAAGGGAACGTAAGCTGGGAAAGGAAAGAAAATGAAAAGAAAGGAAAGGAAAGGAAGCGAAAGCAAAGGAAAGGAAAGTAAAGGAAAGGAAATGAAAGCAAAGGAAAGGAAAGGTAGTAAAGGGAACGTAACGTAGGAAAGGAAAGAAAATGAAAGGGAAACTAAAGGAAAGGAAAGTAAAGGAAAGAAAATGAAAGCAATAGAAAGGAAATGTAAGAAAAGTTACGGAAAAGGAAGGAAAGGAAACGAAAGGAAAGTAAAGGAAAGTAAAGGAAAGGAAAGGAAATGAAAGAAAAGGAAAGTAAAGGCAAGCAAAGGATACGAAAGGAAAGAAAAGGAAAGGAAAGGAAAGGAAATGAAATGAAAGGAAAGGACAGGAAAGTAAAGGAAAGGAAAGGAAAAAAAGGTAGTAAAGGGAACGTAAGGTAGGAAAGGAAAGAAAATGAAAGGGAAAGGAAAGGACAGGAAAGAAAATGAAGGGAAAATGAAAGGAGAGAAAACGAAAGGAAAGTAAAGGCAAGCAAAGGACACGAAAGGAAAGTAAAATAAAGGAAAGTAAAGGAAAGCAAAAAAAAGGAAAGGAAATGAAAGAAAAGGAAAGGAAAGACAGTAAAGGGAACGTAACGTAGGAAAGGAAGGAAAATTAAAGGGAAAGGAAAGGAAAGAACATGAAAGGAATGGAAAGGAAATGAAAGGATAGTAAAGTAAAGGAAAGTAAAGGAAATTAAAGGAAAGCAAAAAAAAGGAAAGGAAATGAAAGAAAAGGAAAGGAAAGATAGTAAAGGGAACGTAACGTAGGAAAGGAAGGAAAATTAAAGGGAAAGGAAAGGAAAGAAAATGAAAGGAATGGAAAGGAAATGAAAGGATAGTAAAGGAAAGTAAAGGAAAGGAAAGGAAAGTAAAGGAAAGGAAAGGAAGGTAGTAAAGGGAACGTAACGTAGGAAAGAAAGAAAATGAAAGGGAAAGTAAAGGAAAGGGAAGAAAATGAAAGGAATGGAAAGGAAATGAAATGAAAGTAAAGGAAAAGGCAGGAGAAGAAAGGAAAGGAAAGGAAAGGTAGTAAGCCAAAGGTAAGGTAGGAAAGGAAATGAAAGGAATGGAAAGTAAAGGAAAGCAAAGGAAACGAAAGGAAATGAAAGAAAAGGAAAGGAAAGGTAGTAAAGGGAACGTAACGTAGGAAAGGAGAGTAAAGGAAAGGGAAGGAAAGAAAAGGAAAGGAAAAGTGAGGAAAGGTAGTAAGCCAAAGGTAAGTTAGGAAAGGAAATGAAAGGAAAAGGAAAGGAAAGGAAAGAAAATTAAAGGAATGGATGGGAAAGGAAAGTAAAGTAAAGAAAAAGTAAGGAAAGGAAAGGAATGGAAAGGAAAGGAAAGCAAATGATATGAAGAAAGTATAGAAAAAGGAAAGGAAAGGAAACGAAAGGAAAGAAAACGAAAGGAAAGGAAAGTAAAGGAAAGTAAAGGAAAGGAAGTGAAAGAAAAGGGAAGGAAAGGTGGTAAAGGGAACGTAAGGTAGGAAAGGAAAGAAAATGAAAGGGAAAGGAAAGGGAAGGACAGGAAACAAAATGAAGGGAAAATGAAAGGAAAGAAAACGATAGGAAATGAAAAGAAAGGAAAGGAAAATAAACGAAAGCAAAGTAAAGGAAAGTAAAGGAAAGGAAAGTAAAGGAAAGCAAAGGAAACGAAAGGAAATGAAAGAAAAGGAAAGGAAAGGTAGTAAAGGGAACGTAACGTAGGAAAGGAGAGTAAAGGAAAAGGAAGGAAAGAAAAGGAAAGGAAAAGTGAGGAAAGGTAGTAAGCCAAAGGTAAGTTAGGAAAGGAAATGAAAGGAAAAGGAAAGGAAAGGAAAGGAAATTAAAGAAAATGAAAAGAATGAAAAGGAAAGGAAAGTAAATAAAGGAAGGGAAAGGAAAGGAAAGGGAGTAAGCCAAAGGTAAGGTAGGAAAGAATATGAAAGGAAAGGAAAGTAAAGGAAATTAAAGGAAAGCAAAAAAAAGGAAAGGAAATGAAAGAAAAGGAAAGGAAAGATAGTAAAGGGAACGTAACGTAGGAAAGGAAGGAAAATTAAAGGGAAAGGAAAGGAAAGAAAATGAAAGGAATGGAAAGGAAATGAAAGGATAGTAAAGGAAAGTAAAGGAAAGGAAAGGAAAGTAAAGGAAAGGAAAGGAAGGTAGTAAAGGGAACGTAACGTAGGAAAGAAAGAAAATGAAAGGGAAAGTAAAGGAAAGGGAAGAAAATGAAAGGAATGGAAAGGAAATGAAATGAAAGTAAAGGAAAAGGCAGGAGAAGAAAGGAAAGGAAAGGAAAGGTAGTAAGCCAAAGGTAAGGTAGGAAAGGAAATGAAAGGAATGGAAAGTAAAGGAAAGCAAAGGAAACGAAAGGAAATGAAAGAAAAGGAAAGGAAAGGTAGTAAAGGGAACGTAACGTAGGAAAGGAGAGTAAAGGAAAAGGAAGGAAAGAAAAGGAAAGGAAAAGTGAGGAAAGGTAGTAAGCCAAAGGTAAGTTAGGAAAGGAAATGAAAGGAAAAGGAAAGGAAAGGAAAGAAAATTAAAGGAATGGATGGGAAAGGAAAGTAAAGTAAAGAAAAAGTAAGGAAAGGAAAGGAATGGAAAGGAAAGGAAAGCAAATGATATGAAGAAAGTATAGAAAAAGGAAAGGAAAGGAAACGAAAGGAAAGGAAACGAAAGGAAAGGAAAGGAAATTAAAGTAAAGGAAAGGAAGTGAAAGAAAAGGGAAGGAAAGGTGGTAAAGGGAACGTAAGGTAGGAAAGGAAAGAAAATGAAAGGGAAAGGAAAGGGAAGGACAGGAAACAAAATGAAGGGAAAATGAAAGGAAAGAAAACGATAGGAAATGAAAAGAAAGGAAAGGAAAATAAACGAAAGCAAAGTAAAGGAAAGTAAAGGAAAGGAAAGTAAAGGAAAGGAAAGTAAAGGAAAGCAAAGCAAAGGAAAGGAAAGGAAATGAAAGCAAAGGAAAGGAAAGGTTGTATTGTGCCTACATTTAAAAAAATTGTACATTTAGAATCATATCGGTATTTGTTTATTACTTTTCACTTCCTGTGTATACATCTCGGTACAAGAAAGTGACTCATCACACCACGATCAGAACACTTCCTTTTTATACCATTTTATACCATTTCAAAACAGCTGATTGCTAGCTGTCAGAAAAATAGCCTAGCTAAACTTCCGGAAGGAAACGTTCTTTCTTTTTCTGAACGAGATATCAAGGAGGTAAGATCAGTGGAGACTAGGGAAGTTTTAGTTTTTTTCAGATATGCACATATGCACACACAAGTGTGCTTTCTACTTAAATTTATCTGCCCCGCGCACGCAAAGTTTAATATAAGACGTAAAGTAAAAGGTTAAAAAGTATACCTTCGCGTAGTTTGCAGTCGGTTCGATAAACAAAAATATCTCCACTGATATACGCTGAAGCCGTCACACCAACATCCAGAGATCCAGCCAAGGTGACGTATCCCAGCTTTGTAGTCCCGCTTATATTAAATTAAGTATTTGATTTTTAAAGTATTTTGGTTGGATTTTTTCTTTTTCTTTATATGAAACTTCAATAACTTAAAATAAAAAGGGAAATTTTTGCTAGAGTGGGTCTAAAACTTAGGTGTGTATGCATACGATGTATGCGTATATATCATGCATAAACCTAAAAGACAATAACTACAAAAAAAAAAACAGAAAAAAACAAAAAAAGCAAAATTTATAAATATTATTATACATATAAAGATATTATTGTAAATTTTAAAATTTAATTGCCAGTTAAACTTAATGGAGCACCCTTTGTGCCACATATTTAAAGAAATTTGGGATTGAATTTAACTTAGGAACTAATTAATTTAGCGATATTTAAATCAAGACGAATTTTTCTTCTTCTATAAATTTAATTCATTTTGACATCTTTTGGTACAAATGTACTCATTAGCCTCCCTCACCCAATATCTTTATTGTTTTGTTGGTTTTTTTTGCCTTTTCTCTGGGTTCGCAAAATTTTGTTAGGTTACATTCCTACATACATATTTATTATTACAGCCTGAGAAATCGAAGTTTTTTTTTTGCTTTTTTGTCATATAAATATTTCATACGGTTTTAAGCTTTGATTTGTCTCACTCAAGTAAGCACCTACAGTGGCGGAAATGAAAATAGTTTCGACCTGATCGAAGTTTCCTTAAGGAAAATAATTTTTGTTAATCTTTCGATGTATTGCGAACTTTTGTTATAACAGGACAAAATAAAAAACGAAAGTAAGAACTAGTTGCCCGAAGCATGAATTATTAGGAAATAGGAGTTATAAATTTTTAACTTACAGCACTACGTCACAGCGAGGAGGCCTCAACGCTACGTCGAAATGCTTCACATGTAAGTAACATGGTTATTATGTTGTTTTTGTAAGTACATAAAATTATTAATTTACTTTGATATATTCATATGTACATATTTATGTGCGGTTAACCACTTGAAGGTAGTGTGCCTAGCGTTGGTGGTTTTATCTAAAACTCTCATTTGAATTGAATGATTTGAGTGAAAACTTGTATAAGCATACATACATATGTACATATGGATGAGTTTTTTTTTTGCGAGTTGCGATTGCTAAAATTGGTGATCAGTAAATGGTTTTTTTTTTCTCTTTTTCCACTCATTGTCATCAATACCTTCTTCTTCTTCTTTAAATGGTCATCTAACCGCCTGGGCGATTTTGACCGTCCAACATAGCTCGCCAGTCGTTTCTTCGTTGCGCCAACTGGCGCCAATTGGAAACACGCGGGATCGCAAATCGGTCTCCACTTGGTCCTGCCATCGGAGTGGTGGTCTCCCTCTTCCTCTGCTTCCACCGGCGGGTGCCGATAAGAATACCTTCTGGGCTGGAGCATCTTCGCTCATTCGCACTACGTGGCCTAGCCAGCGAAGCCGCTCTGTTTTAATTCGCTGAACTATGTCGGCGTCTGCGTAAAGTTCATACAGCTCATCATTAAATCTTCTTCGGTACCCGCCGTCGCCAACGCGTAGAGGTATACAAATCTTTCGAAGAACCTTTCTCTCGAATACTCCCAGAGCCATCAATACCAGCTACATACATATTACTTCTTTTCCATTGTTTCGCTCTCCGCAAGCATATGTATGTGTATGAATATGTAACCTGTACATATGATTTTCGTTCCTCTTGAAAAGGATAGTTCAATGACCATATAAAGGTACAGATCAGCTGTTGAGGTAGGTTAGGGACTTGCATTTAAGTACCACCAAACAAAAATTTTTAGTAGTTAAGTAATGTAATTTTTTTCTAAATTTGGAATACTTAGTTTGCACAACTAGCTTTCACTATTTATCTAAATTAGCTTTCATTATTTATCTTTACCTCTAATGCTAAGGATAGTCATGTCTTGAATTACAATAAAAATATTGTTAACATGAGTACTTAAATCTATTCGTTTGGGCTGGTCGGAGGCAGTGGGAGAGGGTTTTCTTGGGGCCTTTTGAACCACCTTAAAGGCCATGGTTGGGTGGGTTTTGAGCAGCCAAAACATCTACATGTGCTGCAAGGTGAAGGGTGTTGTAGTTCTGGAGGAGTAAGTATGGACGTCAATGTTTAAGTCGATGGGTAATTTTTTTGAGTCGTGTGCAATATCATATTGCCTTGTTAGGGCTAGGGACTAGGGAGAAGGTGTCTGGGTGCTGCAGCTGTTCAACTACCCTGCCGCAGGCTGAAGTTCCGGGAACGAGCCAGTGCACACGCGGCAGTTGTAGGACAATTCCTAACCGGCCCTTCTAGACGACTCTCAATCGTTTCCTTTTTCCACCCTGTCCACTAGTTCATAACAAGGTAGTAAAGGGAAAGTAACGTAGGAAAGGAAAGAAAATGAGAGGGAAAGGAAAGGAAAGGACAGGAAAGAAAATGAAAGGAAAGAAAGCGAAAGCAAAGGAAAGGAAAGGAAAGGGGGGCAAAGGAGAGGAAAGGCAAGGAAAGGAAAGGAAAGGAAATGAGAGGAAATAAAAGGAAATAAAAGGAAAGAAAACGAAAGAAAAGGAAAGGAAAGAAAATGAAAGAAAAGGAAAGGAAAAGGAAAGGAAAGCAAAGGAAGGGAGAAGGAAAGAAAGGAATATAAGGAAAGGAAAGGAAAGGAAAATAAATGAAATGAAACGAAACGAAATGAAAGGAAAAAAAGGAAAGGAAAGTAAAGGAAAGGAAAAGAAACGCAAGGAAACGAAAGGAAAGCAAAGAAAAGGCAAGGAAATGAAAGGAAAGAACAGGAAATGTAAGGAAACGAAAAGAAAGGAAACGAAAGTAAATCAAAGTAAAGGAAAGTAAATTAAAGCATATGAGAGGAAAGGGAAGAAAAGGAAAGGAAAGGGGGGCAAAGGAAAGGAAAGGCAAGGAAAGGAAATGAAAGGAAATAAAAGGAAAGAAAAGGAAAGGAAAGAAAATGAAAAAAAAGGAAAGGAAAAGGAAAGGAAAGCAAAGGAAGGGAGAAGGAAAGAAAGGAATATAAGGAAAGGAATAGAAAGGAAAAGAAAGGAAAGGAAAATAAATGAAATGAAACGAAACGAAATGAAAGGGAAAAAAAGGAAAGGAAAAGAAAGGCAAGGAAACGAAAGGAAAGCAAAGAAAAGGCAAGGAAAGGAAATGAAAGGAAAGAAAAGGAAATGTAAGGAAACGAAAGGAAAGGCAATGAAAGGAAAGGAAAGTAAATCAAAGTAAAGGAAAGTAAATGAAAGGATATGAGAGGAAAGGAAAGGGAAGAAAAGGAAAGGAAAGGGGGGCAAAGGAATGGAAAGGCAAGGAAAGGAAAGGAAATGAAACGAAACGAAATGAAAGGAAAAAAAGGAAAGGAAAGTAAAGGAAAGGAAAAGAAACGCAAGGAAACGAAAGGAAAGCAAAGGAAAGGCAAGGAAATGAAAGGAAAGAAAAGGAAATGTAAGGAAACGAAAAGAAAGGAAACGAAAGTAAATCAAAGTAAAGGAAAGTAAATTAAAGCATATGAGAGGAAAGGGAAGAAAAGGAAAGGAAAGGGGGGCAAAGGAAAGGAAAGGCAAGGAAAGGAAATGAAAGGAAATAAAAGGAAAGAAAAGGAAAGGAAAGAAAATGAAAAAAAAGGAAAGGAAAAGGAAAGGAAAGCAAAGGAAGGGAGAAGGAAAGAAAGGAATATAAGGAAAGGAATAGAAAGGAAAAGAAAGGAAAGGAAAATAAATGAAATGAAACGAAACGAAATGAAAGGGAAAAAAAGGAAAGGAAAAGAAAGGCAAGGAAACGAAAGGAAAGCAAAGAAAAGGCAAGGAAAGGAAATGAAAGGAAAGAAAAGGAAATGTAAGGAAACGAAAGAAAAGGCAATGAAAGGAAAGGAAAGTAAATCAAAGTAAAGGAAAGTAAATGAAAGGATATGAGAGGAAAGGAAAGGGAAGAAAAGGAAAGGAAAGGGGGGCAAAGGAATGGAAAGGCAAGGAAAGGAAAGGAAATGAAACGAAACGAAATGAAAGGAAAAAAAGGAAAGGAAAGTAAAGGAAAGGAAAAGAAACGCAAGGAAACGAAAGGAAAGCAAAGAAAAGGCAAGGAAATGAAAGGAAAGAAAAGGAAATGTAAGGAAACGAAAAGAAAGGAAACGAAAGTAAATCAAAGTAAAGGAAAGTAAATTAAAGCATATGAGAGGAAAGGGAAGAAAAGGAAAGGAAAGGGGGGCAAAGGAAAGGAAAGGCAAGGAAAGGAAATGAAAGGAAATAAAAGGAAAGAAAAGGAAAGGAAAGAAAATGAAAAAAAAGGAAAGGAAAAGGAAAGGAAAGCAAAGGAAGGGAGAAGGAAAGAAAGGAATATAAGGAAAGGAAAGGAAAGGAAAGGAAAGGAAAAGAAAGGAAAGGAAAATAAATGAAATGAAACGAAACGAAATGAAAGGGAAAAAAAGGAAAGGAAAAGAAAAGCAAGGAAACGAAAGGAATGCAAAGAAAAGGCAAGGAAAGGAAAGGAAATGAAAGGAAAGAAAAGGAAATGTAAGGAAACGAAAGGAAAGGCAATGAAAGGAAAGGAAAGTAAATCAAAGTAAAGGAAAGTAAATGAAAGGATATGAGAGGAAAGGAAAGGGAAGAAAAGGAAAGGAAAGGGGGGCAAAGGAAAGGAAAGGCAAGGAAAGGAAAGGAAATGAAAGGAAATAAAAGGAAAGAAAAGGAAAGAAAAGGAAAGGAAAGAAAATGAAAGAAAATGAAAGAAAAGGAAAGGAAAAGGAAAGGAAAGCAAAGCAAGGGAGAAGGAAAGAAAGAAATATAAGGAAAGGAAAGGATAGGAAAGGAAAGTAAATGAAATGAAACGAAACGAAATGAAAGGAAAAAACGGAAAGGAAAGTAAAGGAAAGGAAAAGAAAGGCAAGGAAACGAAAGTAAAACAAAGAAAAGGCAAGGAAAGGAAAGGAATTGAAAGGAAAGAAAAGGAAATGTAAGGAAACGAAAGGAAAGGAAAGGAAAGGAAAGTCAATCAAAGTAAAGGAAAATAAATGAAAGTAAATGAAAGGATATGAGAGGAAAGGAAAGGTAAGGAAATAAAGGAAAGGAAAGATTGTAAAGAAAAGGAAATGAAAGTAAAGAGAAGGAAAGGAAAGGAAATTAAAGGAAAGGAAAAGGAAAGGAAAGTAAATGAAAGTAGTGAAAGGAAATACAAGGAAAAGGAAGGAAGACAAGAAAAGAAAAAAAAGAAAAGAAAAAAGAAAAAAAAATAAAAGAAAAAAAGAATGGAGGAATGAACTATCTGGGCCAAACGATAAGCATTGACAAACTTAAAGCTAAGTGGAAGTACGATATTTATAAGAAACCAACCACAGCGGACATCATAATACATTATACGTCAAACCATCCGCAACAGCACAAAAAGGCAGCATTAAGACAGTTAGTGGACAAACTCTAAAAAAAGCCTCTTACAAAGGAGGCATACAGGAGAGAACTGAGTACGATATATACCATAGCCATAAACAATGGATACAAAACAGGCATGGTGGATAAGCTCCGAAGGAACCAGGGACCTCAAAGAAAAAGGCAACGAAGAGGAAAATAGAATAGAACATCGAACAAACTAGGACAAAAGCTAAAGACCTACACTATCTCGGAGGATCGGTTTAGCAAACAGGGAGTATACAAACTTAGCTGCGAATGCCAATACAGCTACATAGAACAAACAGGACGAAAAATTACTACACGATTTCGAGAGCACATCAGGGACTACAACAAAAAAATCCAGAAATCCACCAACGTACTAGAATCTAACTTCGCAAATCACATGTTTGAAAACAAATGCACCCCAGCAAACATAAAAAACCGCCCAAATACGTCACATACAGGGAAAAGGTCGTCGCCCCAATGTACTTGAAAACATGGAAATAAACAAACTAAAAACATTTGACGGTATAATAATAAACGAACAAACAAACACTAACTCTGACAAGATATTTGAAACTTTAAAGCTGATTTACGAAAAACGGAGCAATACCGCAAGTACAGCACCAAATCAAGCAACAATGAACACACAAAATAAACCAAAAGGAAAAAATCACCGATTTCTATCTGCTTCAAGCTATCACTTAACTACCGAGCGTGTAAAAACAACCCATATAGACACACCATAATAAACTCGGCGGGGTGCAATAGCGCCTTGTGAAATAAGCCCTTTAAGGCCTTATTACACTATTGAAAGTGAAATAAGGCCTTTATTTCAAAAAAGGCTTTATTACACTTCGAAAGAGAAATAAAGCCTTTATAAAAATTTACCCAATTGTGCAATAAAGCCTTATTTTTTTTTTATTAAACATAAGTGACAACCAACTACTGATATGATTGGGGTTATCACGAAGATTTGATTTCCGGCTGTGCGTCCGCCCCCGCTCCCATCCGCGTCCGCCGGTTCGTGCGTCCGCGCCGGACCATTTTCACGATTTAAAGTAAATAATTGAAGAATTTTTATTTTATTTATTGTGATCAAAATTGTAATATTTTACATTAAATAGAACACATTTTTCTTAAAAACTAAACAACATATAATTATTTCTTCCTTGGGTAATACTTTCCATCCAACGTCAAGTGTTAATACACGTCCAAAAATCTAGGTAGAGGTATCAATAGACGCGTCTTCACCTCCGTAACAATAATCTGGAGGGGGAAATCCGATATTTTTAGAATTTTGCGAGATATTTGCAGTTAAAGTTCACAACTTTTCTGTCATTTTCATGTGGTTGCTGTAATCACAAATTACCCTGTGAGAAAAGAGTGGGAAACGTGGCACGCGGAAGGACATCACCGTGGCGGTAGCCACGGCTATGGCACACACCCGGAGTTGGAATGGCGTAGCCCAGGGTTATTTTTTGAAGCGCGCCGAAGGCCGCCTACGCGGAATGGTGTTCTGCACATAAAAAACGTGGATCGGGCCCCGAATTGGGGATCTGACCCGGGTCAATTTTCGGTTTTTCACTAATAACTTTTCACAGAAACAAAATATTGCTTTTCCCCCTTCGGATTATTGTTACGGAGGCCCGATCCACGTTTTTTATGTGCAGAACACCTTTCCGCGCAGGCGGCCTTCGGCCGCGCTTCAAAAAATAACCCTGGGCTATTGATACCTCTACCTAGATTTTTGGACGTGTATTAACACTTGACGTTGGATGGAAAGTATTACCCTTCCTTGTTATTGTAATACAATAACATCGTCATCTTTATTCCCTGAGTAGTTTTAATTTTTTTTGTTTTTTTTCGTTTTTGATACTCTTGTTACACTGGTAAATTTTTTGTTTTTGTTGTTGTTGATAACAGCATTTCGTTTGTTTACTAAACTGTGTTATAATGTCGTGTTCAGTCATTTGTTAAACCACGTGTGTTGTTCAATTAATTCTTCAAAATCGTGAAAATGGAAAGTGATGATATACTTGTTTATAATATAATTCCGGGTTTGAGAAAAACCAGAAAATTATTACATATTCCAACAGAGGGACAAATTTATAAATTTAAATATTCTCAAAATTATACAAAATATTATAATTGTTATCAAAATGGATGTCCCGTCAATATTGCCGTGGATTTGAACAATGCAATACATTGCCGTAAAACAAATAAAAACTTAGTGCACAACCATGAGGCCCAAAATGAATTTATAAAGAAATTAAGTTTAATTAATTCTACTAAATTCGAATGCGCTAATAGAATGTCATTGAAAAGATCAAGTGTTCGTCAAGTGTATGATGAGAATTGCAAAAAGGCTAAAGAGTCTGCTCATTTGGTTGAATTTGGGAAAATGCGAAGGCAATTAATAAACATAAAATCGGAAGCCTTGCCAAAAGCACCTCAAAATTTCCATGACATAATTTCAATTTTTGAAAACCCAGAAATTCGCAAGAATTATACAAATTCAAAATATGACAATGATTTGCCATTCTATCGTGGTACGGTGATTGAAGAGGATTTCGGTTACTCAATTTTTGTGTCCCCTACAATGTGTAACTCAATAATGGATATGCCTACTGGCGAACCACGTCATTATTTAATAGATAGGACTTTTGGTGTAGTACCGATAAGTAGTTCCAATAGCTTTAAACAGCTGCTAATATTTCATATTGCTCATAATGAACATGTAAGTATATTTTTTTTAAATATTGTTGCGGTTAAATTAATATTTGTATATCTTTTTTTCAGACATTTCCTTTTATCTACATTTTAATGTCAAGCAAATCTTTGAATGCATATATCCATGTACTACAATACATCCAAAGTAATATTTTTGACATGAAGCCCACAACATTCACCACGGATTTTGAGTATGGCTTAAGAAAAGCATTGTCGCAGATTTATCCACAAACAAAATTAAAGACATGTTGCTTTCATTTTACACAAGCTGTTCGAAGGAATGCTTCAAATTTTCCTAAGTTCATGTCGAAATTAAATAAAGATAATGATGCGAAAAAATTGTTTCGCAAAATTCTAATATTACCGCTGTTAAAACCGGACGATATATTAATTGGATATCTAAATCTGAAAAATCAGGCTTTGAGTTATAATTTAAATAACATTTTTGAACAATTCATAGCATATTTCGAGAGACAGTGGATTAAAAAGGTATATTCCATAAAATATTTAACACTCCCGTTTTAAGAAATAACATATGTATGTACATATATGACTTCTTTCTTTTTAGGAAGGCGCATCAAAATTCTCCGTTTATAACGAATCCATTAAAACTACAAGCTTAATAGAATCGTTCCATGGGCAATTGGGTAAATACCTTTCGAAAAACGGAAGTTTTTATAAATTCAGAGACCATTTACTAGATGTAGATGTGATAAAATCAATTGATTTTAAAAAATCATTGGACGGCAGTATTTCAATATGTGTAGCAAAATTAAAAAGGCAAAAAACGCGAGAAAATTTGATTTAAACTATCTTAAGAAATTTTTAAAATGGTATAATCAGTGTGAACGACTGTCTTAGCCAGTTAAGTTATAACTTATATAATGAGGTGTCTTTGAACGCGATTCTGGAACAGGATAATATAACGACGACGACAGGTGTTGAGAATGATGAGGTTGATCCAATAATTGATACCTTACCATCTGTCCTGCCTTGCACCATTGAAAATACTTTGACATGCATTATTTGTTATGAAAAACAAAGAAATATATTGTTATTGCCATGTAGTCATTTTAAGATTTGCAGTGATTGTTATGAAAAATTGGACGCGGAAAAAAAAGGAATTCTGTGTCAACTTTATGTCCAGTGTGTCGGACCATTGTTCAAGAAGCCAAAAACATTTTTGTCTAATTTTCTTTCGTTTATTTTGATTTGGGGTTCTTTTTTTGAATTATTAATATTCCATTAGTTTTTCTTAATATGAAAATTTTTTGTTGAATTATTAATGTTCTATTAATTTTTGTTAATATGAAATTCTTTTTCTGAATTATTTATGTTCTATTAACTTTGGTTAACGTGAAATTTGTGTGTAACTATTCAATAAAATACAAAAAGAATTAGAATATTATTGTTTCATTAAAAAAAATGAAAGGGCAATAAGGCCTTTAAGGCTTTATTTCTCTTTCGAAGTGTAATAAAGCCTTTTTTGGAATAAAGGCCTTATTTCACTTTCAATAGTGTAATAAGGCCTTAAAGGCTTTATTTCACAAGGCGCTATTGCACCCTGCCAATAAACTCACGCATACTCATATTACCTGCACCAGCGCATGCACACACATATTAACATTACCTGCTACAGGATCCACAGACTATATATACAAGACAACGGATAGACAAAGATCAGAACGAAACTAAACACTGAGGATGGCGGAACGCCGAAACCGGTTTGTTACAAAACTAAATTTGACAAGGGATGACAGAAAAAGTTCTATATGCATCATCTTTCCACAACGTCGGAACATCCACAAAACAAAATAAAACTCTATCAGCCCGATTCTAAATATCCGCTCGGACTTCTTTCCTTGTGGAAATTTTTGTTCGCCAGGAAAATTCCCGCCAATTCTCTTTCGCTTGTGAACAGTTAAATTGGCGAAGAGGGATTTCGAATTCAGCTGTGTTACTATTTTATGTCTTGTTTTGGCACTAGTTTTTGTAATCAATGAATGAAAATAATAGTTTTTGATAAAAAAGTGGTTAAATTAATAAGAGTGTCATTATTGTTATGTGTGTGTATAGGTGTATGTGTGTCACATGATGGCGAGCGAAACATAATGAACAATTTTATATACTAAATCGTTTATTGTTGAAAACAAACAGATCACACCCGAGAATACTGAGGAACGTAATAAAGCGTTGTTTTTAAAATAGTGAAGTAAATGTTTGGATAGCACTAAAAATAAATTGGTCAGAAAACCTGAACTCTCAACCCCAATACAATAAAATGGAGGTAGAACCTTTTAAAATTCAAGCGTAGAAAATTTCAAATCCGTAAAATTTAGTAAAACATTAAATATAATAAAAATATAAATATTAAATGTAAGCATACATATATAAATAGATGTTAAACATAAACTAATGTAGATACCGCTCACCATACATTTAAAAATTTCTATTGGTGTTGAGGTTATTGTAATTAATGTTGTTGCAGCTAGCGTTGTGGTGTTCTTCTATGGTGTCTTCGAACAAGCTGATTTGGTTACATAATCACAATGATAAATGCTAGTCGAGATAGGGGTCACTTCCACTTCTGCCGTTGATGCAGTACAACTAACTTTATCATTTTAAGCTCTTTTACGCTATCGGATGTTTTACTGGGTTTATTATATTATACCCATATTGCTAATTTGCTCTATTTTGTTGATTGTGATGCTAATGACATCTATGATCTTTGCACATGCGCTTACACTTCATTAAGCAACTTAATTCGAACTTGATATCTTTGTTGTGCAGTTTCCAGTTATAGTTTCCTTATATTCATGTTGGTCGTGTAAAACGTTTTGCTGGTTTGTGGAGTATCAATCCCCTTTTTAATTAGTTGGCAGGATCGCCAAATTTAGCTGCACACAGACTTTTTAAAAAATTAATGGAAATCCAATGTTGCTAGTTTGAAAAAAAAATTTTTTTTTAATGAACTTGCAGAAAGCAAAATTTTGAAATATAATTCCAACAACTGAAACTTAAATAAAAATACATAAATTCAAAGTAACAAAAATTGAAAGTAATATAAAATAATTAACATTATATCGCAAGGACACTACAAGCCGGCTCTGGGAATATTCGAGAAAAAGTTTCTTCTACAGATTTGCGGAAACTGGGAGAGCTGCAAAAATTGGTGCAGTTTCTGCCGGAGGACTGGTTTCGACCGCTTTATTTTGGCTTTGAACAAGTGGTTTATAAGATTCAGAAGCTTAAAAAAATTTGTGTCATGTTCTTAACTGTGGTTTTTGAAAAAGTCGAAGCGACCGATTTATATTGAGTGAATCGAATATCCATTTTTATGTGATCAATAACTGGAAAGAAAACAGAAACCTTGACATAAACATCTTGGTTACATGTTTATAAATTTTGAATAGACTTTTAACGATTCTTTTTGATTTCAATATCAATGTCGTTTGCATCTTTTTCGCAAGCTCTGTACAATTTTTCAACGTAATGTTCGTCGAAATAAATACGTCGTAACTCCGCCACCAAATCATGTGAGAAATCCATTTCAACCGCTAAAACTGTCTTTATTTGTTCACAAAGACAGAACGCACCGTGTTTAAGAAAGCGATTTTTAGTTGTATGTTAACGAAAATGATATAAGACTGCGTTTATTAATTAAAAAAAAAGTAGTTTTTAACGTGTACCTAAGAATTTTATAATACTAAGCAATGGTGAAAATGTTGAAATTTTGTAAATTTTGTGTCTCGCATAACAAAACTAGTGTAACTCCACTTTTTCTTGTTAGATATTAAAGGGTTTGATACAAATTGTATATAAAAATCAATATTGAACTTTTGAACTATTTTTTCAATAAAACTCCATAAACCTAAACAACATATTTTTTGTGAATAAGGTGACATAATTAAATCATATCTTTGCAGTAAATTATGATAAGCTAACGAAATAAGAAAAACTCTTACCTTCGTCACTAGATATGTCTGGCTGTGCCGAAAGCTTTATACCTTTTATGAATATGCATCACGGTTTTAATTGTCCGATCCTTATTTACAATAAGTACAAACTTTGCAAAAATTTTATGGTCTTACCCTGTTAAATTAAGGATATATGTATAGCCCAAACCGAGTTCATCGGAAAAACGTGTTGAATGGGGGTTATCCGATGTATTGGTCCAATCTTGATGATTTTCACTACACACATTACATATGTAATAAGTACTGTAGCTGCCAGTATTATGTTCCTCGCGATCTGGCTGATTTTACACATTGTACGAGTATATATAAAATGTATGAAACCTGCAAAATTTCACGATCCAAGCTCTTTAAGTGCAAGGTTTATAGGTCGAACCCCGTTTATCGGAACAATTGTACGATCGGTTGTATTGGTCCGATGTTGTTATTACCGACCAATGATTAATTTTTTACAAAATGGCGGCCCCATACTAAATTTCATCGGGATATCTGAAAAACTGGCCCGTGTCGTACACACGAACTCCTGAACATATCGTGAAAGTTTCATAGGCATCGACAATAAACTGTGGATATTAATGAAGCACAACAAAAACACAAAATATGTGGGTGTGGGAACGCCCACTTTTATAAAATGATGTACATTTTGACCAAGTGACACATATATCCAAATATCATTGATTTAGACCAAATAAGTTCAGAGTTGTGACGAATTGAGTTTTTATATGGCACACAAGATTCGCGCTCGCCTCTGCGCGGTTAAAAACGTGCGTGTACAGCCACAAGGAAAGCTGGACGTCGAAAAACTGCAATCGAAACGGACAGCCAAATATTTCGCAACTCGACTGTCACACCTGCCCTCTGAGAGCACAACTGAACCTATCGGGGTATGCGAGCAGTGGGAGCGGGTTAGGGGTTTAAAATATTCCCGAGGTAGGCATACCGGTCGTAAGAGGTGACTTATATGCACAAAGGTAATGCCGTGCAACTCGATGCTTGAACTACGGATATGATGTCTTTCACCTCTCATTACCCATCCTCTCCTTCCTTACGGAGGGATGGGTGAAATGACCCAGAAGGTTCCACTGGTCACACAAAATCGCTACCACAACAGTCGAACAGTACCGCAAGGGAGTACCGGATTCATATCCGACCAAGGACTGTCAGTTCGACAGCACTCCCCAAAATCTTCGGGGAGTATTTTAGTCGTTACAACAACGACAGTGGGAGCATATTTCTGTAGCGCTCCGTACCACCGCCGATGAAGTAATTGGAAGCCGCCGGACTCAAAGAAAACACCTGGTGGGACGAAGAATGCAGCGGAAACCGACAGTTGAAAAAGAAAGTTAGGTGCCTTTTCCGTAAGAAAACATGCGAGTCAAACAGGCGTGAGTGCGAAGAACTTGACCTGCTAGCCAGCAAGAGCAACGCTCGAAAATTTTACCAAAAAATCCGGCAAATGACGAAAGGATTTAAGACCGGGGCGAACACGTGCAAGGACAAAAATTGTGACCTAGTGAGGAATGAACAGAGAGTGCTAAGACTATGGAAGGAGCACTTCTCTACCCTCCTTCACAGAGAAGAATCCGGCCCCATAATCGAAGATGACGGAATTAGTGTTTCCCCACCCGACTATAACGAGATACAAGTAGCAACACTGCGATTAAAAAACCACAAAGTCTTGGGCGCTGACGGATTGCCGGCTGAGCTATTCAAGTACGCCGGCGAGGAGCTGGTAAAGTACAAGGTGGCGCAAAAGTAATCCTCTTATCAGAAAATGCTATAAATGTTGCGATTGGCCCCTAAAGTCAGTTCTGTTTTGACATTTGTGTAGTAAACACATGCGAAATACACGTTGATAAACAATGTTACGCTACACTGCTCCAGAACGCGGAATATTGCTGACTATTTATTTGACCAATAATCGGTCGGGGCCAAACGGTTACTGTGAATGGTGAGCGCTACAGAGCAATGATCAACGAGTTCTTTTTGCCGCAACTTGATGAATTGGGATTGGAAAACATGTGGTTCCAACAAGACGGTGCAACAGCACACACCACTGCACGTGCCACAACCGATATGCTGAACATCGGAAGCTTACTTTTGCGCCACCTTGTACATGCACCATCTGATACGCACAATGCATGTCTGGCGATTGGAATCTAAGTGTCCTATGCCCAATCCACAAGAAAAGAAAGACTGAAGCCCACCATTGACAAACTAATTGGACCTTATCAGTGTGGCTTCAGACCTGGTAAATCTACCATCGACCAAATTTTCACTATGCGCCCAATCTTGGAAAAAACCCGCGAGAAAAGAGTCGACAAGCATCACGTCTTTGTTGGTTTTAAAGCCGCTTTCGATAGCACGAAAAGTAATTGCTTATATGCCGCTATGTCTGAATATGGTTTTCCAGCAAAACTTATACGGCTCTGCAAAATTACGTTGAGCAACACCACCAGCTCAGTGAGAATCGGAAAGGATCTCTCCGAGTCATTCGAAACTAAATGAGGTTTCAGACAGGATGAACCCCTGTCGTGCGATTTCTTTAATTTGATGCTAGAGAAAATAATACAAGCTGCGGAACTTAACCGCGCTGGAACAATAAATTATAAAAAGCTTTCAACTGTTGGCGTATGCTGACAATATTGATATCATTAACCTTAACAACCCCGCCGTAACTTCTGTTTACTCCAAATTAGAAAAAAAGAGGAAAAAATGGGTTTGGTGGTGAACGAGGGCAAAACGAAGTACATGTTGTCATCAGCGCATTTGCGTCTTGGCAGCCACGCCACTGTTGGCAGCAATAATTTCGAAATAGAAAATGCCTTCGTTTACCTGGGAACCAGCATTAACATTAACAACAATATTAGCCTAGAAATCGAACGAAAAATTACTCTTGCTGAGTAGGCAATTGAAAAGTGAAGTCCTCTCTCGACGAACGAAAACAACAACTCCAGCCCAGACGGTATTCTTATCGGCATCCGCCGATGGAGCAGAGGAAGAGGGTGACCACCACTCCTATGGAAGAACCAAGTGGAGACCGATTTTCGATCCCGCGTGTTTCCAATTGGCGCCAGTTGGCGCAACGAAGAAATGACCAGCGAGCTGTGTTGGACGGTCAAAAGCCCCCCAGGCAGTTAGACGACCATTTAAAGAAGAAGAAGAATATCTTACGATAAGAAAGAAAACCAGTTTGATGTAACACACAGACAGTTATTGCAGACTAAAACAATGCAAAAATTCGCAGTTGGAATATTCGAAATACAATTAGTAGCAATTCTTGCACAAGATTTGTGACAGGGAATTCCACAAATTTCACATTTAACATCACATCCGTGATTGATGGGGGCATTGCAGTCCAAGCAGTTTATAAGTTTTGTGTGAATGCATTGTTATGAGTATTAGAAAAATGTCAGAACACCGCACTCAGTTCTTCCACGGAATGTATCCTATGTTAAAGAACTAAATTATATACTAACCACGTAATTATTTTTTTTTAATTATTGCAAACCACAATACCTGCTTCAAGAAGATCTTCTTCCCCGGAAAGTAAAGATACATCTCCGTATGCACTATGATAATATCACCGTTCTATCCAAAGGTGTTCTGCCACGTCCTCAACAACATTCACACAGAGTAACTAAACTCTTTGTCAGCTGTCGCCCTCCGAATGCCGTAATTGAAGCGGAAGCACCGCCTGCTGCCGAAGAGATACACTAACGACCGAGGGAGACAATATTCACATTTGTCCAACTTTAGTCTGGATACTTTAACAGGTTAAACTCTTACCTATCAAGACTGGACACTGTGGAGTATTCCCTCATGACACCAACCATCTGTTGACCTGCTCAACGCAACAGACTCTTCTAATAAGAACTGCAATCTGGTCCAACCCTATTGAAACCGCTTTCTTCCTAGGACTTAGCTTAGATGACTGTGATAGTTAAAGTGAGTGAACGCTAGGCAAAGCAAATCATCGTAACAACAACAAACAACTCTTCGGGACATTCAACCTCTCAGGAGATGTAGCCAAACTTGGGTCTAAATGCATTCACCGGCGCACAAATATATGAACAATTTAGAGCCTATTACCGTCACTATTTAGGAGACCAAGAGGCCATCAAGAAGGTCAAGCCCCAAAATCCATCGGTTCCGACTATATAGCCAAAAAGATTCTGAAACACTTTGGCAATAACGGAGATATTTATTTAGCGCAAAATTTTCAATCTCTCGATCACCAACTTCGAAATTCCACAGATACGGAAAAAGCGATAAGCGTCCCCTCCTAAAGCTCGGGAAGCGTGGAAAATAAGGGAAGAAATACATCGCCCGTTGCGAAGATACAGGAAACGATCTTCCCTATCACACTAAAAACAAAGAACCGTTTCTAGCTTCATATAAGGCTATGCCGACACGTCATTGATTACGCTGCACCGATATGGTTTCCTAACCTTGCTAACACCAGCTGGAGGAAGTTGCAATTCGGCCAAACACCGCAATCAGAACTACTACGGATCTGCTTAGTTGACAGTTTTTACTGAACTGCCATGGACAACGAAACAGACACCTGTAGGCCGAGGTTAGATATGGTTAGAAGAATGCGCAGATGAGGTCAGAGTTAAACGTCGATGGCGTTATTCCACCTACTGTCAACCACCCTTAAATCTTGGGTGTGACATTTGACAACAGCCTTAGCTTCGCCAATTATGATAGCCACAAAGCGGAGAGCGGCAATAAGATCTTCAATGCTGTTGGCCGATATGGCAGGCCAACCTTGCTAAGACCAACTAGAGGAACTTGCAAATATGCCAAAATACCTCTTTCAAAACTACTATGGGGTGTCTTCTTTAGTCATTTGGGTCTGACCTTCAGCAAGAAGCAAAAATGCTTAATGTTAGAGAATACTTTGAACTACTAAGAACAGTTTAACCGTCACATTATTTAACCGTTTGAGTCGCATAACAATGGGCGGGCTCTAGCTAGCCTTTACACCGAGTCTCCCCATTTGAGACCCGTTAATGACATATACTCCTCGATAAAAGTTCATGACGATTTTTACGAAGTTTAGGACCATGTTTACGGTAACGAGGTAACTTGCACTCCACAGTTAACTATCGGTTCGAAATTTTATTTTAGCCATTTTTGTGAATGTTCACTGCCAGTAGACAACCTTATTATTTGTAGCTAGAGTCTTACTCACGAATATTGGGCGGTTAAACTGTAGCCACTATGAAAATTGCGCTTAAAAGCTAAACTTTGTTGTACTAAAATTTTATGGCCTTCTGCTATATTGCCCTAAATATATTTTTGATGTTCTGAATTAAAATATGTCAAACGCTTCTTTACTTATTTAAGGAAAATGTGCTTATCCCATTCTTATTTTTAAAATTAACACTGATATATTTAAATATTCAATATGTAGCTCGGTCTGAAATTGTCGATTCAAAGCTTTGTGTAACAATGCTAATGGTTCAGTTAACGTGTAGGAAAATCGGTTAACCCAATAGAAAGGCCGTTCTTGTCTTCAGTATATACTATACATCCACAGACTCCAACCAGTCTTAATTATTGCAACTTATTCTTTTTAAGGCTTCGATTGAACAATGGCGAAAGGTGTTTGGAATTTCATCAGCGATAGCGATTTTAACATATGGCTTTTTTCAAATCTATGGTACCGCCGAGATTCAAGTTTGGAACTATCCAGAACAAATCAATGGCGGCTCTGCTGAGGAACAGCAAATACTTAAGAAAAGGGATAATGATTCTATGCGAAAAGACGTGCAGTAGTCATATTTGATTCAATATGTACTTAACTAAATTAACCGGTTGGCTTGTTTTTGGTTTTTTCGGAGCTCTGATTAAACAGCTAATAATTATTATTTACATAAGTATGTACATTAAGTTGTTCGTAAAGGGTCAATAAAATGTATTTGGGTCTGAGAATATTCTGTACAATGCCTTTGTCGACGAATTGAAAAAAAACCAAAGCGTTCAGGTTTGTATTAAACTAACATCGCCCAGGATTGAAGCGGTATTTTCGGGTGTAAGCATTGTGCTTAATAGGTATGTACTAACCAAATCGTTTGTACGTTTTACCATTTTGAAATATTTTCTTTGGATGGGTTTTCTTAGTTTTCCGATTTCATAAGTTTCTTTTGTAATAAAAGTAAGTGTGTAGGACAATGTAAAACATTGTTTACTTTATTTAAGGTAATTGCTGTTTTAGCAGTGCCCGTTTTTAATTATAATTTTGTGACTTCGAAACATTTCATCGCTGTGCAAATCGTTGCAATTATTTTCTAGTTTCTGTTGAAAAAAAAATGTATACTGTACAAGACGGGTGCATAGCAAAAAGCGCGTTGCATTGCAAAAATCCCGACGGGGCCTGAACTGTTCTGTGGGCACGGCTAAAAATAGTGGACTTTCTCCCACTATCATTGTTTTTATAAGTTATCATAAATTAATTCCCACAGTTGCTCTTCCCAATCTTCGCTTGGGTCAATCACACCCCAGCCACACTGCAACCGTTCGTCATATTGCCCAACAACCTAATCAGCAGATCAATGTTCACACGGTTGCTGGCACGGGTCGCTGTATCAGCAAAGCAATAGCTACTGCTATTGCTTAAAGTCACTGCACCATCATAAGCGTGATGTCAACATCACTAGCGCCACTATTCGCAGAGCACCGCAACCAACAGTCATCTTATTTAACAGCGTCAGCACAAACAAGAAATTACAACACATGAGCAAGCCGGAGTTACAATTCTGTCTCACCCACCATTCGCCGGCTGCGCGGCAGCAGCGTCGAGTTACGCCGTCGGTTAGGTGTTAAGTAGAAGCTATGTAGGGAGTTAGTTCTAAATTAGATTCATAGCTGATAGACAGATAAACGTTTATTGGTAAATAAATAAAAGGTTAAAATCTTTACTTAAATAAATAAGAAAAAGGATAAAACTTTTACTGGCGCCCAAGGTGGGCCCTCGCGCTAAAGATAAAATTCGAATAAGGATTAATATCCCAAACATAAATACAATTCAACAAATACAGCAGAGGATAAATTCCCGAAGACAAATACAAATCAACAATTAACAAACATCAACTTAAGAGAATATAAACATTCACAACAAAGGATAAATTTCCGAGGACACATACAAATCAAAAATTAACAACCATCAACTTAAGAGAATATAAACATTCACAACAAATGATAAATTTCCGAGGACAAATACAAATCAACAATCAACAAGCATCAACATAAGAGAACGTAAACATTTGAAAGCAACGAAAGACAAATTCAGTAATTCCCGAAACGAATCAAGAAGTTATCAGTTAAGAATAAAGAGGTTAGTGAAGTGCTTAAAAATATTTTTTTCTGAGAGTGATGTGAAAGTGAATAAAAATAAGTTTAAAAAACGCACAAGGCAGAATTGAGGTCTCGTTTTGCGAAAGTTAAATGAGTGAAGGGTTAGAGAATATTTTTAAGAATCTGAAATTACCAACAGAGAGCACAGAAACCATGAACGTAGAAAAGGTTAACGAAATAGTTAAAGCAGAAGTTAGGAGAGCCTTGAGGCACAGAAATTAGATTTTGATAGAAAGATACTCGCTTTACAAAACCATGTAGCAACAAATAAGCCCAAGGTATATAGTATAGTAACAATTAACCCTTTGACAACATGTAACGCGTACGAATTATTTAAAAGATACGATGGCAGCGAACGCCTCTACCAAGCGGTAACTATTATCAGAAATAGAGTGCGAGGTGCTGCCGATGCAGCACTTTCCTCTTTCAACACGGTGCCCAATTTCAACGCAATAATTTCCCGACTTGATTTCACATACGCGGACAGACGCCCGATATACTTGATAGAGGAAGAACTGTTTACATTAAGACAGGGCTCGATGTCATGTTTCGAATTCTACGACGAAGTAGAAAAGAAGCTAACCTTATTAGCAAATAAGACGATAATGTCTTACGAGAGCGGTGTAGCAGACACCATTAATGAGAAATATAGAGCGGATAGAGTAGTTTTCGTGTCGATATTGTGCAACACTAAAAACAGTTCTGAAAAACGTGAGTTAGCCCTTTTCATGTTAGTGTGATGTTTTGCTATATCATTATCGTATATTTCGTACGTAAAGCGTGTGCGTGTGTGTATGAACAACTTTGCGCGGTCCGCTTGAATAACTTAATTAAAATTGGTTTTTTTTGTGACGATTTGCTGTGATCTTTACTTGTTTATGTTGAACAAAGTGGTTTATGATCGTGGAATATAAAATCCTGTGTTCCGCCTATCCGCATCATTATTTGTGAAGAAGTCTGCCAATCCGCCAATTTGGTGCACCAACAATTTTTGTTTTTGCTTTGTTTTTGCTTTTTCGCATTTTTGCTTGAACCAGACAACACACAAGCATACATACATTATTGAACACTCAGCGCCATCTGCCAACTGTTAGCACTACTACTAAGTCGATTTATTTATTTTCGTGCTGCCACTCTGTTTTTCGTTTACTCACCCGAGTTATTATTTTAATTGGACAACATGTCTGCAAAGCGTCGTTGTGAGGATACAATCGAGACTGAAGGTGAAACTGCGACCATAGCCCCGCGTTTCAGTTACTCACCCATGAGTCTAATTCGTAGCATGGATGTTCGCTTTGCCAAGTTCACTGATATCTTGACTAAGCAAATTATGGACTCCGAGAGGAGACAAATTGCATTTGTTTGCAAGAAGCTGGAGGATAAATTCCAGGGATTTAAGCAAGAGCTGCAACAGGATCTGAGAGTGTTGAGCGACAGAGTCACTCATCTGGAAAACGCATTCGATCATATTGGGCGCCTAGAAGGTGAAATTGCCACCCTGAAACAAAACATTATAAAGCAAGAAAACCACATTGAAAGCCAAATTGCTTCATGTGAGGTCAGTGTCACGGGAATTCCCTATCAGGAAGGAGAGAATTTGCATAACATTTTCGACACTTTATGTTCCACCATTAACATACGGCCACCTTCCCTAAAGGGCATCTTTCGGCCACGTAAGCTGCACGACAGAGCGTTAGATCCGGCTGTGATCGTTAAGTTCCATACACCAGCAGATAGAAATCATCTCTTGAAAACCATTTCGAATTTCAGGCGTCAAGAAAATAATACAAATAAAAGTCTGAAATTAGTTCATGTTGGCATAAATTCTGAAGCACCGATTTTTGTAAATGCATCGCTCACGAAATCTAATTACGAAATTTTTAAAGCCGCTATTCGTCTTAAGAGGAGAAAAAAGGTATTTTCCGCATTCACTATGAGGGGTGTCGTTCACATCAAACGCAAAGCCAACGACAGTCCTGTAAGCGTACCTAGCTTGGAAGCTCTCGAAGCTATGGTTGAAACTGATGCCGGAAGCATAAATCCCTTTCGTGATGACGGCGCGCAACTTACTAATACTGTCTCTAATGGGGACCAAGGATGTTCATAATTATCTAATTAATCATGTCTTATGTTGTTATTGTTACTATCCTATCCATTTCTCCTTTCTCTTTATCTCTACTCTAACTTTCAGCGAAATGTCTACTAAGTTTTTATTAGTTAAATGCAGTGCGGCGAAATCACTTAATCTTAATCTTAATGTTGGTCTTAAATAATACGTGGTCAAGTTCCGAAGACAACTTACGCACAATGTTGCGCATAGTATGCAAACGAGCTAAAGGACTTAAAATTATTCACATCAATGCGCAAAGCTTATACAAAAAGCTCGACGAATTAAAATACTTGTGCGAAGGTTCCGACATTGATTTAATATGTATATCTGAAACCTGGTTCACTTCGCACCATACTAATGACCTGGTGAAATTAAATGGATACCAACTTTTTAGGGCTGATAGAAGTGGTCATGGTGGCGGTGTTGCTATATATGTTAAATGTGGTTTGTCCTGTAAATTGTGTTGTAGTTCTAACCCTGGTGATCCTGTCGAGTATGTGTTCGTTGAGGTGTTTTCCGAAGATAGCAATAAGTTCCTCATCGGCTGTGTGTACCGTCCCAATCGCCAAATAAATTTCAGCGGTTTCATTGATTTTCTACAAATTCTACTCTTAAGTTATAAGTATATTACAATCGCTGGAGATTTTAACTGCAACCTACTCGTGGATTCCAGCTTAAAGTTAAGTATGGAATCCTTAGGACTTTTTCCAACTAACTCCACACTGCCAACTCATTTCACAAACTCTAGTTCGTCCTTGCTTGATTTATTCTTCGTAAACGATCTTCAAAAATTTCTCCACTATAGCCAATTTTCTGCACCCTGTTTCTCAAAACACGATCTTATATTTTTATCTTATGATTTTCAAACTTCATATGAAACTAATTCGTTTACTTATCGTGATTTCAGAAACATAGACTACAGTTCTCTTACTGCAGAAGTGGAGTCAGTCGATTGGGGTGTGATTCGCACGTTGGCATCGGTTGATGATCAGACACTGTTCCTCCAAAGTAATATAAATTGGCTCTTTGATAACCATGTTCCTGTAAAACTTAAATCAGCTAGGCACAAAACTTGTCCTTGGTTCAATGCTAACCTCAGTCACTTAATTCGCCAACGTAACTCTGCTTATTCCCGCTGGAAACGTTACAAAACTGAGGAAACGCAAAACTGCTTCAAAGCCGCTCGGCTGTCTGTCACCAAAGCCATTAGGTTGGCTAAGGAAGAGTACTACAAGGATAAGTTTAGTTCTGCAGTAAATTCGAAAGAAACATGGAAAAAGATCAGGGAAATTGGGATAGGTAAACCCAAAGGAGAGTCATCTGTTCTCCCTGATGTCGACGTGAACGATATAAATAAAAATTTTGTAAATCTGCCACTTCCTACAAATAGTATAAGTACTGAAAATTATTGTGTTCATACTAATATTAATGTTAGTCCTCTTAATTTTGTTCGTGTTGATGAATGTGATGTAGTGCAAGCCATACTTTCTGTGAAGTCTAATGCTATGGGTTTTGACGGTATATGTGCTAAATTTTTAAAAATTATCCTCCCTAGACTACCTCCCTACATAACATATTTGATCAATTCAATCTTGACGACCTGTGTTTTCCCGACATACTGGAAAGCTGCCAAAGTCATCCCCATCCGAAAGTCGAACAACGAGTATAGGCCTATAGCCATTCTGCCGTTTCTATCTAAGGTAGTCGAACGAGTCATACACCGGCAGATTTCTACATATGTGCATGACAACAAGCTCCTAACAGAAAGTCAGTCTGGTTTCAGATCTAAGAGAAGCTGCACAACAGCACTATTATCTGTAGTAGAAGATATCCGTGAGCGAGTTGATGAAAATTGGATTGCGTTTCTAACACTTCTTGATCACTCGAAGGCATTTGATTCTGTCGACCATGCCTTGCTCTGCCAGAAGCTTGAAAATGTATTTAATTTATCGAGCCATGCCACCACCCTTATTAGATCATACCTTGGTGACAGAACTCAGGCCGTAAGTATCGGTGGTAGAAGGTCTGACTTTTTAAACGTCTCAAGAGGTGTGCCACAAGGTTCTATCCTGGGGCCTCTGTTATTTGCTTTATATATTAATGACTTGCCCGATGTTCTTCAGAATTGTAACGTTCACATCTATGCCGACGATGTACAATTATATACGTGCTGTCCTAGTGATCGTATCAGTTCTTGTATTACTAATTTAAATTATGATTTGAAGCAAATTGGCTTGTGGGCTTCTATGAATGGCTTATGTCTCAATCCTAAAAAGTCTAAATGTATTGTTATTCATAGAAAGTTGTTAGACACAGATGGCTTAGACAAAGTTATCTTTGAAAATTCAGTGATTGAATACGTTGATACAGCAAAAAACCTAGGTATAGTATTTAACAAAACTTTGACATGGAAAGATCACATTTTTCGCACAGTAGGAAAAGTGTATGGTATGCTCCGTACACTATGGTTAACACAGTACTTTACTCCATTGCATATAATACCTACGCTCCTATATAGTTGTGAAATTTTTTTAAGCTGTGATTATGCAAGCAAGAACAAATTAAATGTTGTCTTTAACAACATTGCTAGATATGTATATGGGCTAAAAAGGTTTGATCATGTCTCATCCTACGCTAAAAAGTTGCTAAACATTTCCTTCGATAATCTTCTAAAAGTGAGAACGCTAACTACCCTTCACAAAATCATATATACAAAAGAACCTCTTTACCTTTATAGTCGGCTTCTTTTTCTACAGTCGTCAAGGTCAGTGCTTCTCACACACATTAAATTTCGTATGCTAGTGTCCGAGCGCCAGTTCTTCATTACTTCGATCCGTCTTTGGAACTCTCTTCCAGCAAGACTAAGATTGATTACCAATGCACAGCATTTTAAAGAATGCCTAATAAGTTTTTATAATGACTTGTAGGCTCTTTCAAATCTTACTTTGAATATTCTTCTTTATCTTCCATTTCTTTAACGATCCTAATTTCTACACTTCTATCCTATCTCTCTATCTTCCCTTCGCTTCCTTTTTCCATACCATTCTTCTTAGGTTAAGTTGCAATATTGTTATTTATTTATTTATCTATTTATTCATTTATTTATTTTAACTTATTTTAACTTAAATTTTTAAATTTTTGCTTTAAATTTTATTTTGTTTAAATTTACATTTGATTCATATCAATTATACTAGTCATGACTGGCACTGTAAGAATAATTTTTCAAATTGTTGTGCCAGGAAATTGTTCAAATAAACATACATACATACATGCGCTCAGAGTGTTTATTTCAGGGTTATGCGATATCCTGTTCGCATCTAGACCATCAGACCTTCCGTCGGCCTTGGCTTTGGCACAGGAGGTTGATGCCAATAATGAGCGATATGCTTTTGCGATAAATTTCGCAAATAAATATCAGGAAAAACCAATCGGGATTCAAAATCCTGTGAACTAGAAGTCACCGAACCTTGAGCACGGTGTGAGGCACAATAATCCACATTATTCAATAGGTAAACAGGGAAAACAAGCCAGTCGCCCACAGAACTACGGAAACACCCAGATACCATTCCCAAGTAGTAATAATTCGAGCCAAAGGCGCGTGGAGCCTATGGAAGTAGATCCTGCCATATTCCAATTTAAAAACCTGACCAATAACCCAGGCCAGGACCATTACGGTAGGCCACAGGGGAACTTACAAAAGCGGGCAGCGAACGGACGGTACACCGGACCTAAAATGCAGCGCGTTAACCATCTTACAGAGGATCGGGACCCGCAAAGCGAATCCTCATTCAACAATGAGGCGGAGCAGGTGGCCGACGACATTGAAACAGCCGAGGTAAATTTTTTAGGGCAAAATCCCTCCTTCCTTGGATTTCAAGGACAATAGGAGAGAAAGAGATCAAGTTTCTTGTCGACACCGGGGCATCTAGAAGCTATATCAAGCCCCTCTCAGAGCTAAAAGGAATAAAAAAGGTAGAAAATTCATTTATGGTAAAGTCAATTCATGGGGTGACGCCCATTACACACAAATGTAAAGTTAGAATGTTTGGGGTGGTAGCGGAATTTTTTCTGCTACCCAATCTGTCTTCATTTGACGGCGTTATTGGCCTGGACCTACTAAACAAGGTCCATGCAGCTATTGATCTGAAAACAAATACAATAACGCACGATCCTGGGAAGGAAATTATTTTATTTGTGTCTAGCGAGCAGGTTAGTCACTTGCAATTGCAGGCCAAGCAGGTCCCACAAAATTTAGAGGAGGCCTTCTCCAAAATGATAGGAAATATAAACGGGGTATTTGCAGACCCGAACGAGGCACTACCGTACAATACAAACGTAGTAGCAACGATTAAGACCACTGATGAGGAGCCGGTATACTCAAGGTTATACCCATACCCATTAGGTGTTTCCGATTTTGTAAATAGCGAAATTCAAGAGCTGTTGGCGAACGGCATCATACGTCCATCAAGGTCCCCATACAATAACCCCATATGGGTAATAAAAAAGAAAGGCCTTGACGAGAATGGTCAAGAAAAGAAACGAATGGTTATAGACTTTCGAAAGCTGAACGATAAAACCATCAGTGATAAATACCCGATCCCAAATATTACAGGGATCTTATCAAATCCTGGGGGAGAAAATTGTTCACCACTCTGGATCTTAAATCGGGTTTCCATCAGATCAACCTGTCGGAACGGGATAGAGAGAAACCCGCATTCTCTGTAAAAAATGGAAAGTGCGAATTCTGCAGGTTGGCTTTCGGTCTAAAGAATTCCCCAAGCATTTTTCAAAGAACAATAGACGATGTGTTAAAGGAACACATAGGAACGAAATGCTTCGTCTATATGGACGATGTAATTATATTTTCAAAAAATTAAGAACAACATTTAAAGGATATAGAAGCAATATTAAGAAGTCTGTTCGAAGCCAACATGAGGGTGTCAGCGGAATCCAAATTTTTTAAAACCGAAGTTGAGTTTTTGGGATTCTTGGTTTTACAGAGCGGAATAAAAACAAGGTGGACCCAATTCGTAATTTTCAGGAGCCTACTACCCTAAGGGGGCTAAGATCATTTTTAGGTTTAGCGGAATGCTACCGTTGTTTTAAAAAGGATTTCGCTAAGATAGCGAAGCCACTTTCGAATATAATGAGGGGTGAATATGGCCGAGTTAGTGCGTCACAGCCGAAAAAGATTCAAATTAATCTGACTGATGAGCAGAAAAAATCTTTCACTACTAAAAGAAACACTTGCATCGGAGGAGGTAACACTAACCTACCCTGATTTTAAGAAATCGTTTGAACTAACCACTGATGCGTCCTCACACGCAATAGGTGCTGTCTTATCGCAAGAGGGAAAACCTATAACTATGATTTCCCGCACTTTAACTAGTAGCGAGGAACATTTTGAAACAAACGAAAGGGAGTTGCTGGCCATTGTTTGGGCACTAAAAACACTTAGAAACTACCTTTATGGTGTGACGAACCTCACTGTTTAAACAGATCACCAGCCGCTCACTTTTGCAGTTTCCGACAGAAATCCAAACTCAAAAATAAAAAGATGGAAAGCATTCATAGACGAATGCAACGCGAAGCTTATCTATAAACCAGGCAAAGAGAATGTGCAGACGCATTGTCTAGGCAACACATGAGTGCCTTGGATAACATGAGCACTGAAACGATTCGCAGCGAGCAATCGTCGACAAAACCAATTGAAAGAACAGATAAACCGGTAAATTACTTCCGTAACCAGATAGCGGTAGAGGAAGGAATCACACCGAGAAAAAGAACGTTCATTATTTTTGGGAAAAAAACCCGACATTTAATCACATTTAAAGATAAAGGAGATCTGATCAGCCTCTTGCAGGAAGCGGTAAAATCGGATGTAGTCAATACAATACATTGCGACCTACATACGCTTGCCCTATTTCAGGATGAACTGGTTAGACTTTTCCCAACAACCAAATTCAAGCATACAGAAAAATATGTCAACGATATATTCGACACAAATGAACAACAGGAAATAACCGCAGCTGAGCATAATCGAGCACATCGAGCAGCCCAGGAGAATATAAAGCAGATACTAGAAGACTATTTTTTCCCAAAAATGGGAAGAAAAGCTTCACAGTTGGCTGCCAAAGTACGACCACCATCCACAAAAGCAACTCATTGCACAGACGCCCATCCCCTCATACTGCGGGGAGATACTCCACATAGACATATTTTCAACGGGTTCAAAGTATTTCCTGACTTGCATCGACAAATTTTCAAAGGTTGCTATCGTACAAACTTTAAGGTCTAGAACAATAGTAAACGTGAAGCCGCAGCTTTTCCAAATACTTAATATGTTTTCGGGCACGAAAACTGTGTACGGTGACAACGAAAAGTCACTAAATTCTGAAAGCATCAAATCCACATTAAAAAATCACTTCAATACCGACATCGCGAATGCACCACCCCTTCATAGAACGTCAAACGATCAGGTAGAGCGATTCCATAGCACCTTGATGGAAATATCGCGATGCTTTAAGGTCTAGAACAATAGTAAACGTAAAGCCGCAGCTTCTCTAAATACTGAATATGTTTTCGGGCACGAAAACTGTGTACTGTGACAACGAAAAGTCACTAAATTCTCAAAGCATCGAATCCACATTAAAAAATCACTTCAATACCGACATCGCGAATGCCCCACCCCTTCATAGAACGTCAAACGATCAGGTAGAGCGATTCCATAGCACCTTGATGGAAATATCGCGATGCCTTAAACTCGATACCAACATGGACGATATCGAGGAGATAATCCTTTTGGCCACAATAAGATACAACAGATCCATTCACACTTTGGCTTTGGCACAGCAGGTTGATGCCAATAATGAGCGATAAATATCAGGAAAACCCAATCGGGAGTCAAAATCCTGTGAACCAGAAGTCACTTAACCTTGAGCACGGTGTGAGGCACAATAATCCACATTATTCAATTGGTAAACAGGGAAAACAAGCCAGTCGCCCACAGAACTACGGAAACACCCAGAGACCATTCCCAAATAATAATAATTCGAGCCAAAGGCGCGTGGAGCCTATGGAAGTAGATCCTTCCATATTCCAATTTAAAAACCTGACCAATAACCCAGGCCAGAACCATTACGGTAGGCCACAGGGGAACTTACAAAAGCGGGCAGCGAACTCAGGACGGTACACCGGACCTAAAATGCAGCGCGTTAACCATCTTACAGAGGATCAGGACCCGCAAAGCGAATCCTCATTCAACAATGAGGCGGAGCAGGTGGCCGACGACATTGAAACAGACGAGGTTAATTTTTTAGGACAAAATCCCTCCTTCCTTGGATTTCAAGGACAATAGGAGAGAAAGAGATCAAGTTCCTTGTCGACACCGGGGCATCTAGAAGCTATATCAAGCCCCTCCCAGGGCTAAAAGGAATAAAAAAGGTAGAAAATTCCATTATGGTAAAGTCAATTCATGGGGTGACGCCCATTAAACACAAATGTAAAGTTAGAATGTTTGGGGTGGTAGCGGAATTTTTTCTGCTACCCAATATGTCTTCATTTGACGGCGTTATTGGCCTGGACCTACTAAACAAGGTCCATGCAGCCATTGACCTGAAAACAAATACAATAACGCACGATTCTGGGAAGGAAATTATTTTATTTGTGTCTAGCGAGGAGGTTAGTCACTTGCAATTGCAGGCCAAGCAGGTCCCACAAAATTTAGAGGAGGCCTTCTCCAAAATGATAGGAAATATAAATGGGATATTTGCAGACCCGAACGAGGCACTACCGTACAATACAAACGTAGTAGCAACGATTAAGACCACTGATGAGGAGCCGGTATACTCAAGGTTAGACCCATACCCATTAGGTGTTTCCGATTTTGTAAATAGGGAAATTCAAGAGCTGTTGGCGAACGGCATCATACGACCATCAAGGTCCCCATACAATAACCCCATATGGGTAGTAAAAAAGAAAAGCCTTGACGAGAATGGTCAAGAAAAGAAACGAATGGTTATAGACTTTCGAAAGCTGAACGATAAAACCATCAGTGATTAATACCTGATCCCAGATATTACAGGGATCTTATCAAATCATGGGGGAGAAAATTGTTCACCACTCTGGATCTTAAATCGGGTTTCCATCAGATCAACCTGTCGGAACGGGATAGAGAGAAAACCGCATTCTCTGTAAAAAATGGAAAGTGCGAATTCTGCAGGTTGGCTTTCGGTCTAAAGAATGCCCACACCATTTTTCAAAGGGCAATAGACGATGTGTTAAAGGAACACATAGGAACGAAATGCTTCGTCTATATGGACGATGTCATTATATTTTCAAAAAATTAAGAACAACATTTAAAGGATATAGAAGCAATATTAAGAAGTCTGTTCGAAGCCAACATGAGGGTGTCAGCGGAATCCAAATTTTTTAAAACCGAAGTTGAGTTTTTGGGATTCTTGGTTTTACAGAGCGGAATAAAAACAAGGTGGACCCAATTCGTAATTTTCAGGAGCCTACTACCCTAAGGGGGCTAAGATCATTTTTAGGTTTAGCGGAATGCTACCGTTGTTTTAAAAAGGATTTCGCTAAGATAGCGAAGCCACTTTCGAATATAATGAGGGGTGAATATGGCCGAGTTAGTGCGTCACAGCCGAAAAAGATTCAAATTAATCTGACTGATGAGCAGAAAAAATCTTTCACTACTAAAAGAAACACTTGCATCGGAGGAGGTAACACTAACCTACCCTGATTTTAAGAAATCGTTTGAACTAACCACTGATGCGTCCTCACACGCAATAGGTGCTGTCTTATCGCAAGAGGGAAAACCTATAACTATGATTTCCCGCACTTTAACTAGTAGCGAGGAACATTTTGAAACAAACGAAAGGGAGTTGCTGGCCATTGTTTGGGCACTAAAAACACTTAGAAACTACCTTTATGGTGTGACGAACCTCACTGTTTAAACAGATCACCAGCCGCTCACTTTTGCAGTTTCCGACAGAAATCCAAACTCAAAAATAAAAAGATGGAAAGCATTCATAGACGAATGCAACGCGAAGCTTATCTATAAACCAGGCAAAGAGAATGTGCAGACGCATTGTCTAGGCAACACATGAGTGCCTTGGATAACATGAGCACTGAAACGATTCGCAGCGAGCAATCGTCGACAAAACCAATTGAAAGAACAGATAAACCGGTAAATTACTTCCGTAACCAGATAGCGGTAGAGGAAGGAATCACACCGAGAAAAAGAACGTTCATTATTTTTGGGAAAAAAACCCGACATTTAATCACATTTAAAGATAAAGGAGATCTGATCAGCCTCTTGCAGGAAGCGGTAAAATCGGATGTAGTCAATACAATACATTGCGACCTACATACGCTTGCCCTATTTCAGGATGAACTGGTTAGACTTTTCCCAACAACCAAATTCAAGCATACAGAAAAATATGTCAACGATATATTCGACACAAATGAACAACAGGAAATAACCGCAGCTGAGCATAATCGAGCACATCGAGCAGCCCAGGAGAATATAAAGCAGATACTGGAAGACTATTTTTTCCCAAAAATGGGAAGAAAAGCTTCACAGTTGGCTGCCAATGTACGACCACCATCCACAAAAGCAACTCATTGCACAGACGCCCATCCCCTCATACTGCGGGGAGATACTCCACATAGACATATTTTCAACGGGTTCAAAGTATTTCCTGACTTGCATCGACAAATTTTCAAAGTTTGCTATCGTACAAACTTTAAGGTCTAGAACAATAGTAAACGTGAAGCCGGAGCTTCTCCAAATACTTAATATGATTTCGGGCACGAAAACTGTGTACTGTGACAACGAAAAGTCACTAAATTCTCAAAGCATCAAATCCACATTAAAAAATCACTTCAATACCGACATCGCGAATGCCCCACCCCTTCAGAGAACGTCAAACGATCAGGTAGAGCGATTCCATAGCACCTTGATGGAAATATCGCGATGCTTTAAGGTCTAGAACAATAGTAAACGTAAAGCCGCAGCTTCTCCAAATACTTAATATGTTTTCGGGCACGAAAACTGTGTACTGTGACAACGAAAAGTCACTAAATTCTCAAAGCATCAAATCCACATTAAAAAATCACTTCAATACCGACATCGCAAATGCCCCACCCCTTCATAGAACGTCAAACGATCAGGTAGAGCGATTCCATAGCACCTTGATGGAAATATCGCGATGCCTTAAACTCGATACCAACATGGACGATATCGAGGAGATAGTCCTTTTGGCCACAATAAGATACAACAGATCTATTCACACTGTAACCGGGACGAGGCCCATCGCTATTTTCCGTGCGAAAAAAGAAGACAAGCAGATAAGGTCCTGCATAAAAAATGCGCAGGATAAAGAATTAAGATCCCACAATAAGAACAGACAGGATAGAGCCTTTGAGGTAGGTGAAAAGGTGCTAGTTAAAAATAACAGAAGACTAGGCAATAAACTTACACCTCTCTATACCGAGGAGGAGATCGAAAAAGATCTCGGCACTACGGTGCTCATAGGAGGAAGGAGGGTCCATAAGGACAACCTTCGTGGAAGCTGAATAATTATTAGTCGCTAATGGAAACGCATTTATTACAGGATTGTTTTGATACTGGTTGTGGCAATATCGGCATCGTTATCAACGGGACGAATAATAGACTACACAAACGCAAAGTACATTCCAGTGGTTGATGGAGACCTCATAATCTGGAAAAACTTCGGACACATCAAACATATTACTAACTTGACCCTATACGAACTGTTACGGGACGAAGCGTCTGACGCTACGGACCATTTTCCAAGAACGCACATGAGAAAGTTATTAGACGCAGATATAAACCAAATAGACAGACTTTTACAACTGTTAAATACCCACCACAGGCAGGCAAGAAGTTTGAACGCACTCGGAAAATATATTACAGGTACTCCAGACCATGACGACTTTGACAGACTGACTAATACAGCAGAGCAACTAATCGAGTCACAGGACAGACAGTCTACCATCAACACGGAGTTGCAGAAAGAAATTAACAGCCTTACAACTACTGTAAATAAAATATTGAAGTCAGTGAAGCAGAAAGAAATAGATATGGATTACCTTTATGACATACTTACAGCCAGAAATAGGGCAACAATATCGGAATTAGACAGCATAATCACCTCCATCACTTTCGCAAAAATCGGTACTCTTAATCCCATCCTTTTAGATAGCTCAGAAATAAATTCAGTTATAAAAACACAGCACTTCACAAGCCTCAACGTAGCCGATATAGTACCTTTAACGAGAGTTAAGATTGTTCAGTATAATAATGCAATATACTTTTTAATAATATACCCCATACCTAGATTTAGATGTGAGAAAGCAATATTTTACCAGTAACGACGATGTTCCAGTTAGAGTCAACTGGACTTACCTAGTGACCTTCGAGAACTTTATTTTATAATGAAAATTCCACAGCGCCCTTGAAACCTGAAATGCCATTGTCCCTGAACATCAACCTGACGCAACATATAGAAATTTTAACAGCCCCTTACCTCCACCACAGAAACCAGCTGAACCTCCGACATATTAAACATCTTCAAAAAAGTATCGAGCGTAGTAACATAATGAGTCACATTGCCATTGGAGCATTTGTAATTATGGGACTGCTCGCATATGCATTTCAGCGCGCAGTCGTAAACAAGAAGAACACCTCGATAGCCAAATCCGTTAAGGCAGCAGCTGAAGATGCTCCTACAAGGGCCGCGGACGTCCCCCACTCAGAAGGGGAGGAGTTATCATAAATTAAGTCCCACAGTTGCTCTTCCCAACCTTCGCTTGGGTCAATCACACTTCAGCCACACTGCAACCGTTCGTCATATTGCCCAACAACCTAATCAGCAGAAATATGACCACATCAATGTTCACACGGTTGCTGGCACGGGTCGCTGTATCAGCAAAGCAATAGCTACTGCTATTGCTTAAAGTCACTGCACCATCATAAGCGTGATGTCAACATCACTAGCGCCACTATTCGCAGAGCACCGCAACCAACAGTCATCTTATTTAACAGCGTCAGCACAAACAAGAAATTACAACACATGAGCAAGCCGGAGTTACAATTCTGTCTCACCCACAGTTCGCCGGCTGCGCGGCAGCAGCATCGCGCTACGCCGTAGGTTAGGTGTTAAGTAGAAGCTAAGTAGGGAGTTAGTTCTAAATTAGACTCATAGCTGATAGACAGATAAACGTTTATTGGTAAATAAATAAAAGGTTAAACCTTTACTGAAATAAATAAACAAAAGGATAAAACCTTTACTTAAATAAATAAATAAAAGGATAAAACCTTTACTTATATACGAGTATATTGAAAATGCATGTGTAATAAAACAAGTAAGGAAAGGAAAGATACATAGCCCAAACCCCATTTATCGAAACTATAGATTGTATGGGAGTTATATGTTATATAGGTCCGATCTGGGTGATTTTCACTACACACATTACATATATAATAAGTACCAAACCTGAAAAACTTTACGTTCCTAGCTTTTTAATTGCAAAATTTATAGCCCAAAACCCATTTATCGAAACTATCGATTGAATGATAGCTAATGTTATGTTGATCGGATCTAGGTGATTTTCACTACACACATTACATATATAATAAGTACCAAACCTGGAAAACTTTACGTTCCTAGCTTTTTAATTGCAAAATGTATGTATCGAAACTACCGATTGTATGGGAACTTTGCGTTGTATTGCTCCGATCTTGCTGATTCCGACAAATGATTAATGTCATGCAAAATGGCGGCCGCATACCAAATTTCATCAAGATATCTCAAAAACTGAGGGACAAGTTTGCATACAAACAGACAGACGGACATAGCTAAATCGACTCAGCTCATCCCCCTGATCATTTCGGTATACTTATTGGTGGGCCTATCTCTTATTCTTCTCATACTTACAAACATCAGACCAAAGTTATAATAACATTTCATGTTCATGAAAGGTATAAAAAGTAGAGTATTTGAAAGTAACTATTGAATTTGATGGGGATATACTAGTAATAAATTTAGACTAATAATATATATCAGTATCCTTCGTGGTCGAACTGAATATCACGTAAACATCAGTAGCAAGAGCTGTAGTGATGAGCAAAACGGTGATTGCAAATCGCATTTATTTATACCGGTGATTTGAATCACTGTCTTAATTTTGGTTGACACCGGGCATACCAAGTTGCTACCATGATAGTCGGGCAGTACAGCAAGGGATACCGGAGTGTACCGGGTTCATACCCGTCAAAGGACTGCCCTCAATATAAGTGTATTCGAGCTTCATTAAACCAAAAAAAAAAGAGAAAACTTATGGGCGCTTAAATTTGACGACGATGATGTATGGAGCCAAATTCGAGATCTTATAAAATATACGAAAGGCTTTAATTCAACAGTTTGATTCAAAAGTGTCCGAAATATGTGAGCCAACATTTAGTCGCAAAAGCCCGTCCGAAAAAGAGGATCAATGACATCCGTAAAACAGTTCCAATAGAAATGGAAGCTTTATCGTAGAAACATAAACTCGAAAAACAATACCATAAAACTTAAAACCGAAAAAAAGAACAACTAATTTTTACAGCCAGAGTTACAGCGGTGGCAGAACTGCTCCGGGATGTCCTCTTTTGCCATCCGAGTATCACCCTCATCAATCTCTAATGAACGACGAAGAAGGCGAGTCACTCTAAACTCTTACTTGTCCATACTAAGCCCCACCATTCCAAGTACTTGCTCTGTATGTGGTACATTGGTCCAACCCTGTTTAAACTGCAAATTCTTCGACTTCTATTAGAAATACTTGATAACGATTCTCAGAGAGATCATGCTCATTAGGCAGCGCGCCGCAGTGTTAACAGCAACAATAACAACTAATTTTTACAGATAAAAATTTTATAAAAATCAAAATCTCTGTAATTAAATATCTTAATGTAAATGATACTTTAAACATATTTTATTAAAATTTTTGGTGTATACACTAGTTTCAAATTTAGTTTACCGATTACTAAAACCATCTTCAAGAGAATCGACACATTCCTACTTCGAAAACTATACACATAGCGGGGATATATTTGG
Organism: Merzomyia westermanni; assembly: GCA_949987695.1. Lineage (NCBI taxonomy): Eukaryota > Metazoa > Arthropoda > Insecta > Diptera > Tephritidae > Merzomyia > Merzomyia westermanni. The sequence continues at coordinate 53,018,982 of OX465292.1, read as the reverse complement.
GGGGTTATTCGAAAGCTGTCAAATTACAGCCATTCTTTTTCAAATGCGAAAGAAATTTCATTCGCATCGCGATACAAGGTAACCACACTGGATATAAAATTTATTTTGAAATATTTTTAATAATTTTAACCTAATAGTGCCCATTGTTAAACATGTGTAACGCAATGTTTTTGAATTTTAAACAGCCGTTACTCGAAGCATGCTTTGTAAATTCAAATTTTTGCTTTTCCGAGAAATATAATTGGACATTGCAAACAACAGTGTGACCAGGTGTTAGAAAAAAAGAGGCTAAATCGGCAAAAAAAAGGTTAGAAAAGGTTAAAATTAAGAAAAAAAGAAGCTAAAAAAAGTCAGAGATTTTTTTACAAAATCCATTTAAAATTTTTATTTTAGTTTAAACTATTTGTATATAAAGCTGTAGACATAACTTGAAGGAACTATTCTTGGTTCAACATATATCAGGAACTTGTTGCTTGACTAGGGGTCGGCAAAAATCCTCATACTGAACCCGCCCAGAGGGTGCCGACTGGTAATGTATACCACAGTTGTCTGTTCAGATTGGTACCTCAGTACCTCTCTGTGCGGATGGTATCCAGCTGAGGTCAGGAGTCACAGCTGCACCTCTTAGCTCTTCAATAGCCCTGGCGTGTGGAAATGGTTCTTGACTATGGTAGTGAGGTAAAAAATGGTGACTGATTTAGGACTTTCTCGGACAATGTTTGGATTTAGTTTGCTTTGGGCTGGCAGGTGCGGTATTCTGCCACCTCAGTAGGTTGGGGTGAAACCCAACTGAAATGGCTGGTGGGCTAATATCGCAGCTGCCCACGTCCCGTTAAAACCGTGGCAGGCCTCAGGGTACGTTCCAGGCCCGTCGCCATTTAGTTGGTGGTGTAGGTGCGGTTGAGGATCTCCCGTTTTTGCGCTCGGTCTGGCTCTGAACGCATGTCTCATAAGGGCATGCGTCAACCCTCGCGTGGCCTCCCTGCTCGCATAGATAACCACGGGACCATTATTGGGCGACTACACATTCGGGTCTGGATAGCGGCCCTGAGTGGGGACGTATATTAGCATGGACAAAAATAACAACAACAAGGAAGAAAAGGAGGGGGAGAAAAACGGGAGGAAGACGGACAAGGACAACGGGGACAGGAAACCGGCCAGCAACGAGGCTCGCTCTTGCGTATCGCTTGGGCGTGGCTCGGCTGCTGACCGGTTCACAAGTACGGGACAGGGTCGCAGACCTGACAGGGTGCTCGTGTCTCCGAATCGGAGGCAGAGGACTCACTTTGAGGAGATGCGACCAGACATAGCTGGAGGCCTGAAATCAGGCCGCAGAGACACCCAAGCGCGACGTGACAACAGGGCGAAAAGGACGGACAAGCTTCGAAACCTAGAAGCAACTTCCCCCTTAGGGTGCAGCGGGGCTGGCGCTCTTGCGAGTGCGGGCTCCGCTGGCAATAAAGGAGCGTCGAAATCGACATCCGCGACTGGACATTGCTCCAGTGCACAATTAGGTGCTCAGCTGCAGAGGGTTCACTTGGTGAGCAACCTGGACAATATGGCTAGCACCAGCAGAGGACTGTCCCCCAGCATTCCTGTAAACACAGCGAAGCGGAGGCGGTCTGGAAGAAGCAAGCGAGCGACTCCACGAAGGAGCGAGCTTCTTTAGGTGCCTTGTCTCGCTGGTTGGGGAGTTGTGCCGGGGGGCTAGACTCGAGGCCGTGGATAGGAGGGATCTCCCTCTTCGACCAAGGGCTCGGGTGTGGCTACCTGCCGAACCGTCCCAGCCAGAGAGAATTCTGGAGCAGTTGCGGTACTGCAACCAGAACCTTCCGACCCACAACTGGAGGGTTCTTAGGGCGGAGGAACCCGACGGGCCCCGATGGCAAGTGCTGTTGCTGCTTAATGCAGAGTCCGTGGGTCCTAGCTCTGAGTCGAGGGGTGTTATCTCCTATGGTATCGAGCGGGTGGCTCTTAGGATCTACAATGCCGATGCCAGGGGGGATGACGCTTCGCCTCCGGTTGTGGTGCGGGGGGGAGGAGAGCCTGAGTAGGCCTCGACGGCCGCAAACACGGTGCCCATGCCTGCAAGGTCGGACAGCATTGGCTCTGCGGGCATCCCGTCTGTGGCGGGATCTGTCTGTAGTGTTGGACTGCTGTTCGACAGGGTGGAGGAGGAGAGGCTTTTAGCTTCGGAGGGGGAGGCCGCTGAGGTGGAGGAGATGAATTTGTCCGATCATGATCATCAGACAAATTAATCTCCAACACTCCAAGGCGGCCTCCGCCAGCCTCCTACTCTGCCTGGAGCAAGGCGGGGTGAACGTTGTCCTTATCCAAGAGCCGTGGCTAAGCAGTAGCGGCAAAATATGTGGATTGAGGACTGGCAATTTCAACTTATTTGTGCACGGAACGGCAGGTAGGTCAAGATCATGTGTACTGGTCAAGAAGGATATTAAAGCCTTTCTTCTTTCCAATTTCAGTGACGATGACGTAACGGCTGTGTGTTTGGAGGAAGGTAATAAGGGATCGTGGCTGGTCTCGGCCTATATGGCCCATGATGATACTTATGGGCCGCCTCCTGAAATACTATGCAAGATTACCGCTGAGGCAAAACGAAGAGGCGTAGGGCTCATTGTCGGAGCGGATGCGAACTCGCATCATTCACTGTGGGGAAGTTCGGATACGAATGCAAGAGGGGAGTCACTATTTGCTTTTATTCTAAATGAAGGGCTATGTATTTGTAACAGGGGTAATGACCCCACTTTTGTAACCTCAGTTAGGGAGGAGGTCCTGGACCTCACTCTTTTTTCAGAAGACCTGTTTCCCCTTATATCCGACTGGCGTGTTCTTCCGGAACACTCCTTCTCGGATCATAGGTATATTCAGTTCTCTCTTGTTAAATCTAGACCCAGTAAAACCATGTTTAGAAATCCTAGGCGTACTAACTGGGTCCGGTACTGTAGCAAGCTGGATGAGTTTCTCCCAAGAGCACCCATATTGGACTCAGAACTGTCTGAGACCGCTATTGATGCTCTGGTGGAGAGATTCACCCATGCTTGTAATAAAGCGTATAAAATCGCATGCCCACTGAAAACCGTAAGTGGAAAGCGTAAACCACCTTGGTGGACTAAGGAAGTAGACGACCTTAGGGCTTCCAGTAGGCGCCTGTTCAACAGGGCCAGGAAGAGTAAACTACCTTCTGACTGGGAGCTCTACAAAGTTGGGTTGGGTATTTACAAATCTGCGATCAGGAAAGCCAAACGAGACTCCTGGAAGACTTTCTGCGAAAGCGTGGAAGGCTGTAATGAGTCTGCAAGATTCCGGAAGATTCTCTCCGGGAATCCTGCTCCCTTGGGTTACTTGAGGAATGTAGATGGCAGCTGGGCTATGAGTAGCGAGGAATCCCTCAAACTTCTCATGGATGCTCACTTCCCTGACGTCCCGGTTTCACAGGACCGCGATGCCCCATCGCCCACTAGTGTGAGCGGGGGGGCTCGGCCAGCCATCTGCCTGGATGAAAGCCAGCTTGTTTGGGCTATTAATTCTTTTAAGCCGTACAAGTCACCCGGGCCTGATGGCATAACTCCTGTGCAACTACAGAGATCCCTGGGGATTTCTTGTAGCTGGCTGGCTCCCATCTACGCTTGAGGTTGGGCTATATCCCCGCCTCTTGGAATATGGTCAAGGTTTCCTTTATTCCAAAGGCGGGGAGGTGCTCTCACGTATCTCCCAAGGACTTCAGGCCAATCAGTCTCTCCTCGTTCCTTTTAAAAACGTTGGAGCGGCTGATTGACCTGCATATACGCAGCGGGGTCCCTAGGGAGCGTTTTTCGGCTTCGCAACATGCTTACTGCAAAGGCAGATCAACTGAAACGGGGCTTCACTCCGTTGTAGAACTAATAGAGGGGCCTTTCCAGCACAAAGAATTCGTGCTGGGGGCCTTTCTGGATATCGAAGGAGCGTTCAATAATGTTTTGCCCTCTGCCATCGTACGGGGCTTAGCAAGCCTAGGAGTTGAACCAAGCTTGATAGAATTTATCAGCAGATTACTCTGTGGCAGGATTGTCAGGGCGGAGTGGGGAGGTGCTGGGGCTCAGAGAGGGGTGAGAAGGGGCACGCCGCAAGGAGGTGTTCTTTCTCCACTTCTCTGGATCATTGTAGTCAACGGCTTGCTCCAGGACCTCGAGCGTAGGGGCTGTCAAGTGATAGCCTATGCGGACGACCTAGCAATCCTCGTCAGGGGAAAGTTTCTTAGTACCGTAAGGGATGTTCTGCAAGGGTATCTGGGTATTGTAACAGAGTGGTCCGAACCTTGTGGACTGGCTGTTAACCCAGGTAAAACGGAACTAGTCCTCTTGACGAGAAGGTATAAGATTGATGATTTTGTACTACCCTCTATTGGGGGTGTACCGCTGGTGCTTTCTGAAAAGGTTAAGTACCTAAGTGTTATTCTGGACAGGAAGCTGTCCTGGAAGCTGAATGTAGAGGATAGAGCTAGGAAAGCTTCGGTCGCTCTGTATTGCTGCAGAGGGGCCATCGGCAAACGATGGGGTCTCTCTCCTAGGGTGGTTTATTGGTTATATGAGATGGTAGTGAAACCTATCCTATTTTATGGGGTATTGGTCTGGTGGGGCGCACTAGACACGGCTTCCACCACGAAGAAGATGGTCACGTTGCAGCGAATGGCCATGGTTGGCATCAGTGGGGCCATGCGCACCACTCCTACCCTGGCATTGAACGTTATGCTCAATCTGCACCCAGTTGACCTTGTAGGAAAAATAAGCACAGCTCGGGCTGCAATTAGGCTCCGAGACGCTGGTTATAGGCTTGTTCAGTATGGCCATTCCAATATACTATCGGGCTTTGATTTTATTCCCAATAGAACAGATTACTGTGCGCCGACCTCTTCTCCGGCGAAGGGTTTTTCGACTTACATTCCCGCAAGGGATGAGTGGACAGGCGGAGAACCTATCTGGGGGGAGGCCTTGGCGAATCTGTTTACGGACGGGTCAAAGCTGAATGGATGTGTTGGGGGGGGTGTATACTGTCAGGAACTCGGGATTAGCACGAAATTTAGGCTACCTGATCATTGTAGCGTTTTCCAAGCGGAGGTTGCCGCCATTAAGGATGCGGTAGATGGGATGCTGTCGAGCGCATTCACTGTCAAGGAGTTCAACATCTACTCCGACAGTCTAGCGGCAATTAGGGCGCTGAGTGCAGGCAACGTTCGATCGAGGACAGTGAGCGACTGTCTGGAATCGCTTGCGGTTGCGTCTAACTACTTCAAAATAAAAATCATTTGGGTGCCTGGCGACTGTGATGTTCCCGGCAATTGCCATGCGGATCTCTTGGCCAGAGCTGGCACGCGTGACACAGATGTGGATGACTCCAGTACACTGGGTATTCCCCTTACCACCCGTAGTTTGCTTCTGGGCAGGTGGGCTTCGAAACAGTTAAGCAACCGCTGGGCTGACACCACCTCATGTCAGGTGTCGAAGTCCTTCTGGCCAGTGGTTGACTCCGGGCGGTCAGTGGAATTACTTAGGTTCCCCAAGTTACATCTTTCCATGATGGTAGGGGTGTTGACGGGGCACTGTCCGATGGGGGTCCCTGCGGTGCGGTTAAATATTCTTCAAGACCCGAGCTGCGTAAGCTGCATGGAGGACGACGAGGTGGAATCATCAAGTCATTTCATGCTCAGTTGTCCAGCGTTTGCTAGGACTAGGCGCAGGCATCTCGGTTCGGATGTTCTTAGGTCTCCGGAAGACGTGTCGAAAATCGATGTGTCCCAAATCCAGAGTTTTATTGTCGCTACGCAGCGATTTGCCAAGTAATCCTAAGTTAGTGTCACCGTTCAGAATGTGGTATCACAACGGGCCTTCAAAGTGTCCAAGTGAGCGGCCCACCTAGTGGGCTGCTACCACCTAACCTAACCTGCTTGACTAGGAATTTTTTCAAAGAATCAGAAGAGCTTGAGTTTGCGTACAAATTTCGGTATTTATCATAGAGATGAGATCACGGTAACTTAAAAATTAGTGCAACATCTAATATTAAGCAGCGAGTTAAGCATTTTAATTTTCAACCTGTTCCTTAACTTAGTTTTTAAAATGTGAAAAGTAATACCAAAAAGTTAAGTACGAATTCGACCAGTTCTAAAAAAATGGGTTCGTTTAATGAATTTTTATGTTCTCGGACTTCCGCCCAAAATTCAGTTGTAGAGGTCACACTTTTCCACCGTACGGCTATTAGCTTTCACCGCTGCAGCCCAGTCAATGCAACTTGGCTTGAAGAATACCTAGACTTTTCTTTTTGAAAGTGAGAAAATACATCCGGCGTTGTAACTTTCACAGAATTATCAACTGAAAAAAAAAAAATGTTTCTTTTGTAAAAAGTTCATATTATCAGATAGGCTATGTCGCAATTAGGTAATAAACAGCGGTAAAAGTAGTTGACAATTTTTACGAATAAGTTTCTGTATTTCGTCATCAATACTACCTTCATTCAACTTTAATTTTATATATTACTCGAATTTGTATGAAAAATATGGTGTTGGGACCAGAAAAGGTTTGGAGTAAAAAAAGGTTAGAAAAAAGCCACGAGGCTGAAACCAAAACTATGAGGCTAAAGGACAAAAAAGGCTAAATCTAGCCCGGAAAGGCTAACCTGGTCACGCTGGCAAACAGTGCCAATCAAGCACTGAGTCAGTTATATATTTAATTTCATCGCGGTGAGTAACTGCATGAGGAAGGTTTTTTTTAATTGCCGAAATAGACAATATGACAAAACGACGAAGGTAAGAATAAATACTAATATATTTAAAAGTAATTTTGACCAAACATATTCTATGCTAATTAATTAAGAATTATTTAAATTAAATGATACTAAAGTAAAAATATTTGATTTGTATGGGTGGACTGCTAGGACTGCCGCCAACCGAATCGTTAACTATATGTAACAGTGGGCACTCCACAGCACTTTTATTCAGGTTGTTTTTTTTACGCAGCGAAGTTATTTCAGCGTAAGTTATAAGAGTTATTTTAACATTTGGAAGAAGCAACAAATATTCTCGAGGAGTTGATATCGGATGACGAAAGAAACGAATTTATAGAAAAATTTATTATTGAACCGCCAAATGGTCAAAATATTGAAATTGATGAGGATTTTGGAGAAGAAGATGGTACTGGTCGTCCAGACAACTTGCGTAAGTCTCAGCTAATACAACCATGTGAAGTCATAATACGTAAAATTGGTTCAGCGAAGTATGATGAAGATAAAAGTGAATCAGACTTATTTGAAGACGGGTTCAGGGATGTTATAAATTCTTCACGACACTAACATTGAATTCGATAGCTTCTAGCTCAAATTTGGAAAAAACGACAAATAAAGCAGATAGCAACAAAGCATCTTCACCAATTATTCATGCACAGAGGCCCCGAGCATCAATTTACAAAACGATTTCACGTGGAAAAAAATTTAAAAAACGTAAACAAAAATGTAGTAAAGCGAAAATACCTAAACCTTACTTTGAACCAGTTATTCAGTGGGTGGAAGATGATGATATAACGTATCAAAATATTTTTCCTGAGCCTAATTATTCTGACTGCGGTAACTTTTCACCTCATGAACAATTAGAAAAATTTTTCGACGACGAGTTGATAAGTATGCTATGTAAAGAAAGTAATAGCTAAGCCGTGTATTGTGTCTGGTCAATCCAAATATAACAGCTGAAGAAATGCGAGTTTCATAGGAATACTTTGTCAGAGGTGGGTGTCCCCCACGTTGAACAGCCCATAAACATTCATAGAGATGATTCCTTGTCCCGCTCTCATGTCTGAAATAAATAAAAATTAATGAAATTTCAGAATTGTAAAGAAAAACCAAAACAAATGTTTACATCGCAGCCAACTTCTCCTATTAGGAAGAAACGTCAAACAAAGCAAAATGAAAAAAAGAGCTTTTGACCAAAAGGGAGATTGCATATGGCAGGTTGGGTGTGGGGAATGTGCTCTTGTGTGATTGGCCAAAATGATGAACAAAGAGATCGTTGAGTGATCCGTTCGGCGATCATGTAAAAGGAAAAGCTATAAAAGGAGCTGAAAATGAGTATAGAGGGGAAATGTTTTGATTAAGGCCGGAGAAAGAAAAAGACGTGACCGTAAAAAAAAACATGCTTTGGCGGACAGCATGTCTTAAAAGGTTATAAGTTTACACATATTAAATAAAAAGTCGCGATCCATAGATATATTAAACAAAAAGTTGCAATTGGTTAATTAAATAAAATTTTCCGGTTTTGCTATATTGAACAAAATTACGAAATAAAGCTTGTTTAAACAAAAGAGAAATTATTCTGGCCTAAAGAAATGTTCAACCGAAACTTAATAATAAACTAATAAAAACCAAACCGCTCAATCTCAAAAATTAATTAGTTGCAAATAATCAAACCTACTTAAATTTGGCTGACCAACCCGGAGCATCCGCACGGAGGCGAGCGTAATTGAAGTGGTATATTGGCGCATAAACATAAAGATAAACTTGGATACAAGAGCTGGCAAAATCATCCAGTGAGCGTAATAGGAGTGTAAGATTGGAGCATCAACATCGAGGTAACTTGGATACGAGAGCTGGCGAGCATGAGAGAAGTGGAAAAGTGGAGTAAGAAGATATTCGCAACAACAACCATTAACATACCCACAAAGTTTGGCAAACCACAAAAGCACGTGCATATAAGCTCGTTCCAATTAGTTAACCTGTCAACCATATAGTGTGCCAATGAGAGGGCCGACACTGTAACATAATCAAAGCTCGCTTTTAAAAACTCCATTGCAATCCACATCCAAGTCAACCACCAAATTTTCGTACACATGGTATGCCCTATAAATAACCTATAAAAAGTCAGAATAACTAAAAGGAATTTACCAGGGGCGGATTTGAATTTAATATTGATTGGACGCTGCCGCCACTATACTATTAAAAAATTTTCAAAATTGATGAAACTATGCCGAATTACCTGCACTAATGAGATTTTATGTCATATATATGCAGTTTTAGTGATATGCCTTTTTTATTAATCTTTGTACGCTACGGTGTAGAGCTCCCAAAAATTAAGCTGATCCCGAGATCGTGGAAATTTTCAAGCCTTAAGGTTTTATTGGGCTTAGGAAAGCTATAGGCCTTCTTAAAGAGCTCTTTTAGGTAGGGAGTCACGTTCCTTTAATTTTTGGGCGATTTGCCATATAAAGATCCCGTAATTATATTTTTTTTCTGGCAGTGGTACATCGTGCATTAGGCCTATTTTGTATCTATTTATTTTATTGTTGTACTTTTATATATTGAAACTCCGAAATGCCCAAGTTGAGCTAAGTTTTTAATACGGGGGCGGGGAAGGTGATGGAGTAGGTAACTGGATGATCGGAGCAAAAGCTAAAGGAATCGCATGTAAGTATGGCCGGAAAAGAGCGGTTCAAGGAAGGGAGGGCATCCTGGGGGAAAAACTCATGCCAACCGTTAAGAACGCTCAATAATATGCACCCTTCTCAAGGCGGCAGGGTTAAGAATCCCGACCCGAAGTTCTGAGCTAGTCAGGGTAACCGTCTTGAGAGCCAACAAGGGGTGGGTAGACGTATGCATTCGCATACGTGTATGTGACAACTTATCACTGGTTATTCCCATTTTCCAATGAGGAGATTATACTGGTCCAATCAAACAGATTTTCTTAACATAATGATTAGTGATGCTATGCTCAGAAACCTCTTCGACATAATATCTCACCGCATCCATTTTATAGATAATGGTAAACAGCAAATAAATTATGGAATATGGAAGCTACGTCCATGCACTGATGCTTTGAAACACCGTTTTTTTAAACATTTTCACCCGGAAAGAAGTTTGTCGTTTGATGAATCAAGGGTAGAATATTATGGCGGACATGGCTGCAAACAATTCATAAAAGGGAAACCGTTAAGATTTGGTTACAAAATGTGGAGTCTGAACACTTATTTAGGGTATTTAATAAATTTTAAAATGTACCAAGGGTACACTCCTCGTATGAAATAAGAATATACTGTTAAATATGGCAAAAATATAACTCAGTTATTTTGTATGCTGGACGGGTTTGACGAAAGTTTTAAGCATTTAGAGTTTTCCTTTTATTTCGACAACCTATTTACCACACCTTTAGCCTTAGCTGGGCTAAGACAACGTGGTTACCACGGAACCGGAGCCATTCGACCCAATAATATTTCGAAATCTTGTCCTTTGAGGTCGAAAGATGAATTAAAAAAACGTGATCGTGGTTACATGCAAAGCACAAAAATTAATCCTGCAGGTATAAAAATAACTAAATTAGTTGACAATCTATCTCTATCTCTATGGCGCGATATACAACAGGTATGTCATCATAAACCTCCTAAGAGATTTTTGCGCCAAGCTTCTCTTCCAATTTGTGGTGTGCCGATTTGAATTTTCCCTACAAATTGGTGGGACCTACAGTTTTTTGCCGACTCCGAACGGCATCTACAAAGGAGACGAATTTTTGCTGAGAAGCCTGTCATGGCAGAAATACACTCGGAGAGTTTGCCAAACCACTGCCGAGGGGCGACCCCGTTTTGAAAAACTTTTTTCAAATCACTTTTGATGTTACCTGTACCAGGGCTCGAACCATGGACCTTCGGTGTGGTAGGCCGGCAACACTACCTTCACACCACGGCGGCCGTCATTAGTTGACAATGCGGTAGTAAATGTAGCTTCTACTATACGAGGTGTGTTCAAAACGTATCGCGAATTTTGAATTTTCGCTGATTACGTATATTCGAATTTCGAATTTTTTGTGGCGTTATGTTGGTACTCATGTCTCTCACTTATGCCGACAAGCTCGGCCATTTTGAATGTTCAGTTAATTGTTGATAGCGGCTTTGCTTGCACGTGTTTTGGATCGTCTTCGATTTTTACCTATTAAAAAAAATGGATCAAAGAACCTGTATCAAATTTTGTGTGAAAAACGAAATTAAGTGCGCGGATGCATTCCGAATGTTGACTGTGGCATACGGAGAAGCTACCTTGGACCGAAGCAACGTTTATCGGTGGTACAAAATGTTCTTAGAACGCCGAGAAGATGTGCAAAGAAGAACAAAAATTGGCTTTTGCACCACGATAACGCCCCTGCTCACGCATCGTTGCTTGTGCGCGACTTTTTGGCCAAAAACAACACACTAATGATGCCGCAGCCACCGTATTCCCCAGATCTGGCCCCCTGTGACTTTTTCTTGTTCCCTAAACTGAAGAGGCCCATGAAAGGACGACGTTACGCTTCTCTTGACGAGATAAAGACGGCATCGAAGGAGGAGCTGAACAAGATACAAAAAAATGATTTTTTGAAGTGCTTCGAAGATTGGAAAAACCGTTGGCACAAGTGTATAATATCTCATGGGGATTACTTTGAAGGGGACAAAATAGATATTCATGAATAAATAAATAATTTTTGAAAAAACACAAAATTCGCGATACTTTTTGAACACACCTCGTACATATGTATTAAATACAATAAAAATAGTGAATTGCACGTCGAAATATACTTGTTATACCTTCCATGAACATGAAATTGTATTGTAACTTTGGTCCGATGTTTGTAAGTATGAGAATAAGAAGAGATAGACCCACCAATAAGCATACTGAAATGATCAGGGCGATGAGCTGAGTCGATTCCTCTGTCTGCCCGTCTGTCTGTCTGTCCGTCTATTTGTACGCAAACTAGTCCCCCAGTTTTGGAGATGTCTTGATTAAATTTGGTATGGAGCCGCCATTTTGAATGAGATTAATCATTTGTCGGGATCAGCAAGATCGAAGCAATACAACGCATAGCTCCTATACAATCGATAGTTTCGATAAATGAGTTTTGGGGGATAAATTTTGCAATTAAACGGTAGGTTTAGTACTTTTTAGATATGTTATGGGTGTGGTGAAAATCACCCAGATCGGACGTACATAACATATAGCTCCCATACAATCGATTGTTCCTATAAATGGGGTTTGGGCTATGTATCTTACAGTTATCCGTTTTGCAGAGTTTTTACTAATTGTGAGTCAAGCTGTGTAGTTGTGTTTTTATTTTGATCTGTGTTTTCTTTAATAAATAAATCATGTCTTGATATTCTAAATATTCTAAGTTATAATTAAAGTTAAAAGAGTTTAAATAGTTAATGTGCTTCACTACTTGGTGTGAAAATTGTTAAAATTTTTGAATAGTGATTAATCATTATAAATTCATACTTTTGAATTTGTGTGCCGAGTTATTTGCACATTTCAATTGTTTTATTTGTTGCTTTTGAAAGGCTTATATTTTGTATTGCAACTTTTGTTGTGTGCTGACTTGGATTTTTGACTTTTACTTTTAATTACAGCTGTTTGCGTGGTTCGTTGAACGACACATACAGTCTGTTCAAAACTGCTCGCTCAGCACAGTGCCATTTAAACTGCCAGGGTTGTTTTTCTTCCCTCTGCTAAGTTCTTAAACTTATCATTTTTTTCCTAAATTTATATAAGTATTTATTTATACAAAAATGTCGTGCATGATAGCAAACTGCCAAGTAAAAAGCGAGTCCGAACGCCTTGTAGCATGCTGGCTGTGTGATGGACTTGTCCACGCCAACTGCACTGGGTTAACCGGTAGAATAGCTGACCTGCTTAATTAAGGAGAAGACCTGCGCTGGTTTTGTTCCAAATGCCGATCGACGGAAGTTCATCCCTGTAAAATCTTTAGGCATGTCAGAAACGGGTTTTCTAAAATCAGCAAAGAATTTTCTTTTCTGACTAAAAAATTCCAAAAATATGAAAATATTTTCAAAACCTTGGAAACTTTAGATAATTCGCCTCATTTGGAATGCCCTGATAATCGCGAAAACAATCGCAGACGTACGCATGATCGGCCTACTACCTCAACAGTGCCGAACTTGCCTCAAGCCCTTGAACTTATTGATTTGGCTCCTCCAATTCCTAGTACGGTTGTCCGAGCAACGTCCAAAAACGCCCCTTCAAAAATATCCACTAGGAAAAACCCGAAACCTCCAACTATTGCAATGGAGTCTGAACCCTCGCAAAAAATCTAGTTTTGCGTCTAGGTTCCATCCAGACACTACCGAGGATGATTTGATGTACCATATTTCTTCTAAAGTTAAAGATCAAAGCGTAACTGTTAGAAAATTTAATTTCACATATCAAAGAAGTATGTCTTCGTTTAAGATTGATGCATCTGGGAAAGATGTCGCTACTCTTTTGGACAGCTCTTTTTGGCCTACCGAGGCTCTTGTGCGGAAGATTGAATACAGACTGAATAGGAATGCTCAAAATGTAGCGAAAATTTCTCGTAATAACGTTGATTCAAAAAACTGAACGTCTCTATGTACTTATATGTTTGCTACATCCCTCCAGCATCAGATTTTTCAGTCTACATGCAACGTGTCTCTCTGCTCAAAACTGTTAACTTTTTGACTAAAGCTTCAGATTCAATTATTGTTTTGGGTGATTTTAAGTTACCTCATATATCGTGGAACATATCTGATGGAAACATTATTCCAAATCCGTCCAAACTGGGGTACAATGACTTTTTAGATGGAATTTCTGATCTTTGCCTTAATCAGATAAATGTTACCGCTAACAAGTTTGGAAAAGTCTTAGATTTAGTGTATGTTGATGATATAAACAAATTTTCTGTAAATCGTTGTGATCCGCTACGCATGTAGTAGCTTTTAACTTCTCCAAAGCAAACTACAAGAAATTTAATAAAGAAATGTCTGAATTAACTTGGCCTGAATTTGGTAGTGATATCGATCGAAACGTCTCACATTTCAATCAAACTATTTACTGCCTGTTTGAGAAGTTTATTCCTAAACGTAAATTACCTTATGATCATCCTACGCCAGCTTGGTTTACTAAAGAGCTTGAGGCTCTGAAAAATAGGAAAACCCGATCATTTAGTTTATATAAGAAATCCGGATTAAATAAACATTACTTACTGTATTCCATTCTACGTCAGAAGTACACAGATTTAAATAAAAAGTGCTATAAAGCTTATATCTCTTGAACGAAAAGAGACATTATTCTCAATCCAAAGTCATTTTATGGTTTCGTAAATTCTAAACGTAAAGTATCAGAGTTTCCCTCAGCCATGAAATATCAAGACATTATATCTAGCGATAATCAATATACCGCAAATTTCTTTGCTCAATTTTTCACTTCTAACTATTCTGCTGTCACCAATTCAAACTTTCAAAAATATCCCTATAAGCTACACGGGACAAATTCAATTAATTCACCATTTAATTTACCTCAAAACCTTAAAATAATCTTTTAAATATGGTCCTGATAGGATTCCTACATGTTTCTTGAAAAAGTGTGTGAACCATATTTACCAACCCCTTACCAATTTGTTCAATCTATCACTAAAGTGTGGCGTATTTCCAACAGCGTGGAAAGAATCGTGTCTTCTACCGCTGCATAAAAGCGGGAGTAGGCCTTCTATAGAGAACTATAGTGGCATAGCAAAACTTTCTGCCATCCCAAAATTGTATGAAGCTATTGTTACAAATCAACTTACGGGTCCGATCTCTACTTTGATAGCTGACTGCCAACACGGGTTCAGTAAGGAAAAGTCCACAGTTACGAATTTACTTGAGTTTACCAGTCATGTCTCAAATGGCTTTAGAAAAAATCTGCAAACCGACGTTATTTATACGGATTTCAGCAAAGCTTTTGACAAAGTGTTTTACTCATTACTTATTCATAAACTCGATCAGTTGGGCTTCCAGTCGGGTCTCAATTGCTGGATATCTTTTTACCTTAGTGACAGGACACAAAGAGTAGTGTTTAAAAATTTAGTATCCGATGTCATTTATGTCTCTTCGGGGGTTCCTCAAGGAAGCCATCTTGTCCCGATTCTGTTCTTGTTGTTTATAAATCATATTTCTGCAATAATAAAACTTTCGAAAATGTTAATGTATACTGACGATGTAAAGCTTTTCATGTCATTCTCGTCATTTGAAGATCTAGATACACTAGTTACTTGATCTAGATACACTAGTTACTTGGTGCGACTTAAATTATATGCCACTTAACCTTAAAAAATGTTAACACATGGGTTTTTCGCGTGGAATTTCTTAGCCGGCTTCCTATACAATTAAAAATTATAGTCTTGAGCAAGTGTATGGTTTTGTTGACCTGGGAGTTACTATGGACTATAAACTCAGTTTCAACTGCCATATTAACACAACAGTCAATAAGGCTAGAGGTGTCCTAGCATTCGTTAAACGATGGTCTAAAGAATTTAGCTGACCCTTATGTAAGTAAAGCCCTCTTCACTA
Source organism: Merzomyia westermanni (assembly GCA_949987695.1). Taxonomy (NCBI): domain Eukaryota; kingdom Metazoa; phylum Arthropoda; class Insecta; order Diptera; family Tephritidae; genus Merzomyia; species Merzomyia westermanni. The sequence goes on along the minus strand of OX465292.1, from coordinate 53,003,632 downwards.
CATTAGTCAGACCGATATTTGAATACGGTTCCATAATTTGGAACCCGCGTTACCAGGTTCGTGTAGATCGCTTTGAATCAGCTCAAAAACAATTTTTACTATTTGCCTTAAAAGATTTTCATTGGGATCCCTTGTACAATCTGCCACCCTATACGAATCGTTTAAAACTCATTAATCTGCACACACTTTCTAGTCGGAGGGAAATGCTTGGAATTGTTTTTATGATTAAATTGCTGAATGGTTCACTCTCCAGCTCACTCTCTAGTCTTAAAACAGTGCCGAACCAATTTCCAGTTAAATGAGCCTTTTCCCTGTTTGTGTGAAGACTATAACTCTCTTTCTGGTAGATTTGATTTTTCAGACTCGCTTTTCAGCATAAAAAAATCAATTCTTTCTACCCTAAACACAGAGCTATTAATTGTTTCTTATTCTTTGACTTCTATGTTAACTTCTAACAATAATTTTATTCTGTTAACTAGTTATTTCTTAATGTATAATCTACCTTATATCTACTTTACTCAGCTGATGAGGTTTTCTCTGTAGCTGAGCAGTTTTAAATCTCGACGATTAACAAACCAAAGCCTTTCAACGGCTCGGCACGAACGAATAATCCGCGCGTTTTGGTGGGTAATCCGTTTGGGAATTATTATTTAAAAAAGGATAGGTCACTTAAAACCGTGATGCGTATTCATGAAAGGTATACAGTCTTCGGCACAGTCCAAGAGAGCCCTTTCCTTGTTTTTTGAGTAATGAAGCAGTTCAACTTTACTGAGAAGTGCCCACTGTTACACATATGTATGTAACCTCGTATAGCTCCAAAACCTGTTGAGGTAGCGACATGGTTTTTCCATATTGGTCTCCTACGATCATATAAATAATAGTTTCGAAGTTACATGTTCGCTACCCATCTGGGTCGCTATGGGCACTAATGGTTTAAGTTGATGATTTGTTGCCAAAAAAGCACGTCTAGACTCTAGATAGGTAATTTAAAAATGTTTAATTCGAAGCCTAATATGAGCTGTGACTTGTGATGCCCCCAAACCGTATCAAAAATAAATTTTTTTTTCTCAAATAAAGAAAAAATCTCTGTTGGGCGTCCCCGGGGCCCGGCTGGGCTCTCGATGGCCCTGGTGGTGCAATGCTGTCGGGTAACTCGTAGTTTGGATTTATAGCAGCTACAACTTCTTTTTCAATTTCGTAAACTAGCTGAAAACTTTTTGTGAACAAATCGGGAAGTTTACTGTTTATCTTATCCTTCTGTAATTTTTGCAGTAGTATTTTACCGAAAGAAGTTATATCCAAATAAAATAAATCCCAATGTAATAAAACCCAATGAAATAAGTCCTAATAGAAATTAAGCCACACATAACTTGTAGAAATGAAATAACTGCAAAGCAAAGAAATGGAATAAGTCCCAATATTTGGGAGTTATTTTTTAATGAGACCCCAAATTCAAAACAAAAATTAAATAAGTCCCAAATGATTTATACATATATTTATACATGAATGGTTGCGAATAATAAAACACTTAGCACTTTATGCTGATTGGTACACTTTATTGATTTACCGACGGCAAGTATTCGAATGTAAAAGTATACTAACTTTCAATATTTGACTTCTAATAAAGGTCGAAATTACTAATTAAATTCATGTACATATGTAAATATTAACAAAAGTAAATAGAAAAGAATAATAGAAAACAAGTGGACAATTCAATGTGTAGCGGTAAAATCATTCGATGCTGCTGCTGCCCATATGTTCATAGGTATATGCCGGCTGGTGAGAGATCAACAGCTGAGCCGTACGACTTTGCCAATATGAAGAAGCCGTTGTAGGTAATGTAGGCAGTGGCTCCCAACCTATGGTGAGTAGTGAGAGCTCCCCAAACTATTTCTTACGGCGCAATACTTTAGTCAGTGGCTCCCAGTGGCGTTCAGAAAGGCCAAGTAGCCACTTTTGAAATTGGTCGGATAGTGGTCGTGAATTTAAATACAACTGTGCTGTATTCTTCGAATGTGCGAAGGGTATCTCCAACCACCCGTTTTAAATGTAGTTTAATTGAACGTACTGCTGTTTCGTACAACCCTCCAAAATGCGGTGCTGAGGGAGGAATGAAATGCCAATTGACGCCTTCGTGTGCTAGTTAATGATTGAGCAACCTCTTCTCGATCTTCGTGAAATATTGATAATCGTTGAAGCTCGTTTAGGGCTCGTTTCGCCCCATGGAAGGTGGTACCATTATCGGAATAGAGGTCACTAGGTTTACCTCGGCGTGCAATAAATCTACGAAAAGAAACTAAAAAGCCATCGGTTGTTAAGTCACTCACCAATTCAATATGTAATGGTTTAGTTGACGGGCAAACGAATTTGGCAAACCAAGCTTTGCCAATTTTCGGGCTTCGAGTCTTTGAAACATCGACTGGGCTGGACTCGTGCTGACGGTAGCTCCCATAAGTTGAGTGCTGGTTGCTCTTCTTTGTATGAAACATGTTTTGCAATTAAGTACCACCTTCCTTACGAGGTTTCTGCAACCCAAAATCAAAAATTCTTGACGAACCAGAGCGAATGTTGCTTCGACACCTGCATGCATGTTGATTTCGTGCGTTTGTCCTACGATGAGTAGAGAAGTATTACCGTCTTTAGGTAGTAGGAAACTTTATACTGTAGTTGTTATCGGCGTGGTTTATGCGGCCACCAACCCGGAGTACACCAAACTGATCTATAAATGGCAAATAACGAATGGGTGTAGATTTTGGATGTAGTTGACTAATATCTTTAGCGAATGCATGCCATTGCACGCACTTTAAAATATGATTTCGAGCATCTTTAAGTTCATTTGTAGACAGGAACGACTCACAATACCCTCTCGACGACGACGTGTCTTGTTGATAAATCTAATACAGTAGGCGACTATGCGTATCAATCGCCACCAAGAAGAAATTTTTGAACATAGCAACACAATTGGATCATCAAGTTTGTTGGTATAGGGTGTTTTTTTTAAGGGTATAGAACTTTGAATTGAAATAAAACACAAGAAAATCGTTTTAAGGTCCATCACTTTGGCTTTATTGGAAGGATAATTTTATGCCATTAATGTTTAAATATGATTTCGGGCATGTGGCCGCCGCGGCTGGCTCGAATAAAGCCAATTCTACAGGTACAATTTTCAACCACTTTTTCGAGCATACGGCCCGTATGTCGGCAATAACGCCACGAATGTTGGCTTCCAATTCCCCTAACGTTTCTGGTTTGTTGGTGTAGATGAGCGACTTCACATATCCCCAAAGAAAATAATCCAATGGTGTCAAATCACACGACCTTGGTGGCCAATTGACAGGTCCATTCCGCGAAATTATGCGCTCATCGAATGTTTCCTTCAATAAATCGATTGTGACGTGCGCTGTGTGGCATGTAGCGCCGTCTTGTTGGAACCACAACTCATCCACATTAATGCCATCCAACCGGGAACAAAATAGTCGGTTATCATGGCTCTATACCGGTCTCCATTAACGGTAGCTGCCTCTCCAGCATTATTGCGGAAGAAGAATGGCCCAATGACTCCACCAGCCCATAGAGCACACCAAACAGTCAGTTTTTGTGGATGTAATGGCGTTTCAAGGGTCTCATGTGGATTCTCTTCACTCCAAATGCGGCAATTTTGCTTGTTGACGTAGCCATTCAACCAAAAATGAGCCTCATCACTGAACAAAATTTTGCGATGAAAATCAGCATCGAAATCAATCTCATTTTCGGCCCATACACCAAAATCACGACGCATTGCATGGTCTCGCGGCTTTAATTCTTGCACAAGCTGGATCTTGTAAGGTCGCAAGCCAAGATCTTTGCGCAAAATCTTCCATAAAGTTGATGGACAAAGCTCCAATTGCTGTGCACGGTGGCGAATCGATTCATTCGGGTCCTCTTCAACACTTTGCTCTACAGCGGCAATTGTTTCTTCGGTGCGCACTGTTCGACGTCTCTGCGGATGCGTATTATCACATAGAGTAAACGTAGTGCGAAAACGATCCATGGTTAACCGAATTAATTGCTCTGATGGACGATTATGTCGACCATAAAATGGACGGAGCTCACGGTAAACTTCGCGAACTGAACCATTATTTTCGAAATAAATTTGCACAATTTGCAAGCGTTGTTCTTTTGTCAACCTGTTCGTGATGAAATGGTAAACCAAACTGAACATAAATGACATTAGAGTTGCCAGATTTGAGCACAAAATGCCAAATTTATCTCTATTCGAAAAACAAACCTGTAAAAAAAACACCCTGTACATAATACTATAGCTGCCTTTCGGTTTTCTTCTGCGAGAACTAGCTGATCTGATGACGATGTGTTAAATTTCTTACTATAAGGCTACGATTCCTAAGAGAGCGCCAACCAACTGGGTCCAGACCACCAAAGTGAATGCTGAACTAGATCTTTAGGGAGTAGTTAACGAGACGCACAGTCTGCTGGATTGCCTTCGGGTCGAACATGTCTCCATTGATTTCGAGGTATTACATATAATATTTCTGCTGTTCTGTTACTGACAAACATAGCCCACCTCCTCGGCGGCGAGGAAAGCCAATGCAGAACGATTTCTGAGTCGGTCCAATGAGCAATATTTGAAATTTTCAATGTAAGTGACTCTTTGACGAGAGTTATCAGCCTTGTTAGCAATAATATAGCATTCAATTCAAGCGCCACACGCGTTTTCGATGTAGTCAATCTTATAACGTAGGTGCCCTCAATATGAACGCGACAGTATACGACAGCTGCGCAAGCCACTGTTGAGGCATCTGAAATCCCAATAAGTTCCACAGATAGTTCTGCTGAGCTATCTCCCGACGGTATATTTATGTTGCCATTCTAAATGCTAGTTACTAATGACAGGATCGTATTTGGCACCCAAATCGATGTGGTCTTGAATACTTGGCAGGATCTAGATTTAAGAGTTTCGCCTGCCGTTGTTCTCGTGCACCATTGGATCTCTGTCTTTTAAGCGATTACGCAATTTTTTATTTTTATTTGCAAGTTACGACTCCTGGCAGGATCTCCATGTAATATATTCGTTCTTAATTGAAGTACGCCGATGGTTAGCGTTAAGTCAATAATAATTCTTTATTGAAAAGCTTTCTCTTTTATACAATTTTTACTTTACATAGGTATACATAATTACACTAATACTTACAAACTAAAAGTATTTACGTTGTATGCAACGTCAGCAATAAGTTGGTAGTTCACATTGACAAACCGATACTGTCGATCAGTCATGCTGATCGATACGTGTTTTGGTCAATGTGACGGGTTGAGTAATAAGGTCACAAATGTAAGCAGATACGCGGCGTGTATATATGTTGTTGAACTCCCGTTGGGTTCAACATAATTTATTTGGGTCAATATTTGTATATGCATAGAAATGCATTGAAAGTGAAACGCATTCTGAGTAATGCTACACCATTAGTTTTTGCACAGCCAAGAGGGCCTCCTAACGAACTTTTGGATCTTCATGGGCCAACAGTTGCATTACTAATTGTTTATCACCCAATTGCTCCAAAACGTGTTTTCGTCTTGGATAGTTACGAACATATTCACCGACATCGAAGCAAGCCACTGATAATAGTATGTGATCCTTTGATGTATCCATTAAATGTACGAGAATACGCAATTACTCGTAATTTTTTTTCATTTAAGCGATGAGCATTTTCACGCCAGAACTTAGCCGATTTTGTGTACCGGCGACCATTCAAGACGTGCACTACGCAACTCCGCAGCATATTCATCAAATGAGCTCAAATCCTGCACAGAGCTTTGCAATTTTTCGGTGAGAAATTCCACATCAGCTGAAATATCTTCATCATCGAAGCGACGTTGTTCTAAAAGGGACAACTGTTTTAGAACTTTACACTGAACCATAGCGCTACAATGCTCCTTGGCTACTTGCGGATCAGTTGGTTTCTCAATTAGATTACGAAAAACGGCAAAAATTATACGGGTAACCTTTTCTTTGGCAGAATCATTACCCGCCGCCGTGGTGTGAAGGTAGTGTTGCCGGCCTTCCACACCGAAGGTCCATGGTTCGAGCCCTGGTACAGGTAACATCAAAAGTGATTTGAAAAAAAGTTTTTCAAAAAAAACGGGGTCGCCCCTCGGCAGTGGTTTGGCAAACTCTCCGAGTGTATTTCTGCCATGACAGACTTCTCAGCAAAAATTCGTCTCCTTTGTAGATGCCGTTCGGAGTCGGCAAAAAACTGTAGGTCCCACCAATTTGTAGGGAAAATTCAAATCGGCACATTACAAATTGGAAGAGAAGCTTGGCGCAAAAATCTCTTAGGAGGTTTATGATGATATACCTGTTGTATATCGCGCCATAGAGATAGAGAAAAGTAAGGACCCATAAATAGAACACCAACTGGTATTGCACCTGGAAACTAACACGCGATGAAAGTATACTAATCAATGTACTAGTTCCATCAACCGATACGAAAGCGAAACGATATGCATCAAGACGAAGCATCATTTGAAGACAGCATGCCTAACTTGATATATTTATTGGCATTCACCATGAGCTGATCCTTCAAAAAATGTAAATAGAAGTTCAAATCAGATTTGGGCATGAGTTCGTGTCCCCAACAAGCTAATTCGGCTAAGATGCGTGATGACATATTTACAATGAAACCATCTTGACGATTTAGCAAAATTTAGGAATGGTCCCCACACATACTCCTTATATTGTTTGGCATATTCATGGTAATAGTCGACACGTGATCGTTCTTCTTGCAGTAAGTCATCGATTTTTATAAGTATGTACTGTATTGTCTGATCTTTTGAGATATGAGCAAGTAGATTTAATAAAGTTCTCACTGCCTGCGCCGAGTTCTTTTGAAGATATACTGCTTTAGAAGTGTCTAGTACGCTGATAGCATTGCAGTCTTCTTGCGATATCATCTACGACTGCATATAGGAATCCCAATTAATGGTTTTTGAACGTATATCAGCAGCTTGCTGTTGTAGCACCGTTGTGGCAGCAACCATATCAATATTTTCATCTGGAAAATTCATTAATTCGTTTACGTCTGCCATTTTGCTGATGGAAGTTTCAGTTTTACACTTTTTGCGCTGTACTTTCAATGCTTTGGTTTGTTGTTCACGAAAAATGTTTAATGGCAAATCCTCAGAGTCCACCACAACCTTGATAAAGTTCAAATACTCTGGTATGAGCTCTTCGCAATTGTCCATAATGAATACATAATTTTATGTTATTGCGTTTCTTTTGGTTTTCGAACAAGTCGAAGGGTGTACGGCGTGGAATGAAAAGCAAAGCACGGAACTCCAATTGACCTTCCACAGAGAAATGCTTTACAGCTAGATGATCTTCCCAATCATTGGTGAGTGATTTGTAGAATTCACCATATTCTTCCTGCGAGTCTGGATTACGTGTCCAAATGGGGTTTGTTTTGTTAAGCTCTTCGGTGGTTTGCTGATGTGATCTTCGTCATAATCGAATAGAACACAGGCGAAATTAGCGGCCAAACATTTAACCAAAGTTTTATTAGGGTCATGTTATATTCGGAAGCCGATATAACTGCAATTGTTCCTTAGTAATGTTTGGCGTTAAGCGAAGCTTTATACAGCTCGATATCCACTGTAAAATCGTTGATGCGCTTCCTTTTAGTAGCTTTTCCAAGTCCTAAACAACGGTAAAGTCCTGTAATTACTTTTCTTTTATTCACGTTTGCTTTCCTTCTGAAAAAGTATTCAATTATTCGGCTACCCTTGACGATTGCGCCTCTGGTATAGTCTTTAACATTATGTTTATAATTTTTGGTATATATATAGATGTACGAGTATGTCCTACTTTCAGGTGCGGAACCAGGAAAGGTATTGCCTGGGGGGAGGTGGTCAGCGGGAAGACTCCAGCGAGGTACTAGAGCCTATGGGAAGAGAGCGGTAGGCGGGTTACACCGAGGAGACAAGGGTGAATAGCACTTTTAATTTTGTTATGTATGATTTTATATTGGTATACTAGCGGACCCTCACCCGCTTCGCTGGGTGAAAGAAAAATAGAAATAAAAGGTGTTCTTTGTGCCACGCCCCCTTTTCACATAACCCCTACTTTTACGCGCTAAAACGGTTTTGATATCCTATAGCGATTTCCAGGTCCTTTCCTTAGACCCTTTCACAGATATTCTGCTTGAAAGTTTGTATGGGAGATGCCACGCCCCTATTTCTGATAACCCCCCTTTTTATGTGTGAGAATCCTTTTGATATCATATAGGTCTATACCAATTTTCAGGTCCCAACCTTGAACCCTTTCACAGATATTCTGCTTGAAGAATTTAGTTTGTATGGGAGGTCCACGTCCCTTTTTATGATAACTCCCCGTTTTATGTGTTTGAATGCTTTTGATATCATATAGGTCTATACCAATTTTCAGGTCCCTACCTTAAACCCCTTAAGAGATATTCACCTTGAAAAATTAAGATTGTATGGGAGGTACCACGCCCCCTTTTTTGATAACCCCCAGTTTTATGGGTGAGAATGGTGTTGTTATCCTATAGCTCTATACCAATTTTCATGTTAATACCTTTAACACTTTTAAAGATATTCACCATGAAAAATTAAGTTTGTATGGGAGGTGCCACGCCCCCTTTTCTAATAACCCCCTTTTTTATAAACCTTCTCCACATGTGTCTCTTCAATGTGGCAAAGTTTGGTTAAAATCGGTTCAGCCATTCTCCGTAAAGTTCATCACAACGCGAAAAACGGCTAAATTTTTATATATACTCGTATAGATATACTCATGGGGGTACGTATCCGAGGGTTGGACCATCCCTCCCAACTGGTCGTGGCAGCTGCGTAGATTTTCCATTGCAGATTGGTTCGTCTTCCTGCGGTAGGTTTTCTTTGGCCTCGATATCGAGTGCAGGTGCTTTCTCCTGCAGAAGGGTTCTTCTTCTGCGTTAAGCTTGTCTGGTATCCTCGTTAAGGGCAGCGAGTGAAGGGTGGAAAATTTTGGGATATTGGGAGGCGAAAGGTGTGGGAGAAGAGGAAGTGGATGGTTAAGATGAGGCAGCGGACCTCTCGCCATCCATTCCCTCCATAGGGAGCAGAGGTCAGCGACACGAACCTGGTTATCTTTATCGACCCAGCCTCCATTCATTCGGGGACAATTTGTCTTCTTTGATGACACCGAGATCCCCCACCTCGGATGCTTCGACTTCACTCGTTTTTGAAGGTTGGATAAGTATTCCACTTTCCATCGCCTGCAGAAGGTTTGATGAAGAGCCTTAAGCTGCTGCCACATATTGATAATGGAGGCAGGGCTCTCATTCACCTCTGGTTCTGGCGGAGCCAGGAGATGACTTCCAGTTAGGAAGTGCTCAGGGGTCAATGGCTCTAGGTCCGCGGGCTCGTTTGAGGATAGACTAAGTGGCCGTGAATTGAGGCATGCCTCAATCCGGCACAATAGCGTATGAAACTCCTTGTGCGTGAATTTCAGAGGCGAGCATATCTTCTTGAAGTGGCTTTTAAAGCTCTTCGCTCCCGCCTCCCAGAGTGCCCCCATACGCGGAGCACCAGCCGGAATTAAATACCATGTCATAGCTTGATGGCTATATCTGGAAATAGTCGTATCTCGGGCTTCCGAGATAAATTACTTAAATTCAGATCTTAAAGCTAGCGAATGTTAGTACCGTTGTCGGAGTAAATGTTTCTCGGACATCCTCGTCTAGTGATAAAACACGAAAACGATGCTAGAAAGGATGGGATACTAAGATCACTGGTCGCTTCCAGATGGGTATCTTTCGTGGTAAAACATACAAAGAGGCAAACGTAGCCCTTTGATAGTCGACATCTTCTATCGCGGTCAAAAGCCCGGCAAAGTTCACCACGGTATTGGTAAATGCGCTGGTGAGCGTAGTGCGTTCGCAAGGAAGGGTCCCCATAAGTTGGGGTTGCGCCCTTTTTTATAAATGGTGCAGATTTTACAGTTGTGGATGGTGGCCCTAATCATGTTCTTCACATTCGGAATCCAGTATTGGGTGCGGCTGAGACGGAGCATTAGTTGGTTTTCCCCATTAAGGGAGATTTTATGTATCATTTGTACAGTCAAACGCGTCAACCTACAATTGTACGGCAGTGTAATTGGGTGGCGCTCGTTATAAGCGAGGTCTTGAGACGCTCCAAGACAACCATCATCATTCCTTTTGACTCGCATGTAGACAGCTGCAGCGTATGCCTTTTCCGAAGCATCGCAGAATCCATGTATTTCGACATCATCTTCTGGTGAAAAGTTTACCCATCGTGGTATCCTTATTTTGCCGATTTCGTGGTATTGATGTCTGAAGTTGTGCCATCGTTTCAATGTATTGGACGAAACTGGTTCATCCCAATCGGTGCCCTCTAACCGGATGTTCTGCATCAAAATTTTGGCCACAATGACCATTGGTGAAAGCCATCCTAAAGGGCCGAAGAGCGTGGCGATGGCGGATAGGATCGCTCGTTTTGTCAATTTTTCACTTTCTTCCAGTGATCCTGCTTTAAAGTAAAACAGGTCTGAATGGGCATTCCATCTTATGCCCAATGCCTTAACGGTGCTGGTATCCGACTGGAAGATCTGACTGTAGGACTGGGCCTGACAGGAGAATGTCATTTAAACTTGTACGATTTGCCTTATGCTTGACGCATTAAAAACGACGCGTAGCTTAGTGGATTCATAGGGAGTTATTCGAAAGCGCAAAAACCGCAAAGTTCGCGAAATGCCAGCGAAACTCCTGCAAAAAGGCTTGGCATATACCAAGCAAATGTGAATAAATTACTGTGCACAAAGGGCAAATCGAATGCCCACAGATTACAAAACTGTCCCCGTTTTCTTGAATTAACTCCGATGGAGAGAATTAATTTTGTCGAATCCACCAAGGGCTGTTTGAACTGCCTATCCCCAGGGCATACTGTTTCGAAGTGTTCCAGTTCTTACGACTGCAACCAGTGCCACTCTCGACATAATATGCTCCTGCATGCGGAGTCTCTTCATACGCAGGCAACCACCAGCCCTAATCAACTTCAAAACAGGCACAAGAGAGACGGGAAGCTGAAAAGTCTAGTTCGGCCGTACACCGAAATGTTAAATCCTGCCATGTGCATTCAAGCGCAGGTGTGCTGCTAGGGACAGCTCGAGTAACCATTCATCATAATGGCACAGACTTCTCAGCAAGAGCACTGATTGATTCTGGTTCAGAGTGCTCGTTTATGACAGAAAGACTCAATCGCAGAATCAATTTACCGGCAAAAAGGATGCATGCTCAAGTTTCGGGCATCACTAGTGCCGTTGGTAAGACGTTGTATAAAGTAAGTCCCTTTCCTAATACATATCCCTTTTTGAAATCGTAAAAGGGGGCGTGGCACCTCCCATACAAATGGGAACTTTCATACTCAATATCTTTGGAGGTATTAATGCTAGACTACCAAATTTTGGTCAGGCATTGTATAAAGTAAGTCCCTTTCCTAATACCTATCCCTTTTTGAAATCGGAACAGGGGGCGTGGCACCTCCCATACAAATGGGATCTTTCATACCCCCTATCTCTTCAACTATTATCGCTAGACTACTGAAATTTGGAAAGACGTTATATAAAGTAAGTCCCTTTCCTATTACCTATGACTTTTTGAAATCGGAAAGGGGTGCGTGGCACCTCCCATACAAATGGGAACTTTCATACTCAATATCTTTGGATGTATTAATGCTAGACTACTAAATTTTGGTAACGCGTTGTATAAAGTAATTCCCTTTCCTAGTACCTAACCCTTTTTGAAATCGGAAAAGGGGGCGTGGCACCTCCCATACAAATGGGATCTTTCATACCCCCTATCTATGCAACTATTATCGCTAGACTACTGAAATTTGGTAAGACGTTGTATAAGGTAAGTCCCTTTCCTAATACCGATCCCTTTTTGAAATCGTAAAAGAAGGCGTGGCACCTCCCATACAAATTGGAATTTTCATACTCAATATCTTTGGAGGTATTAATGCTAGACTACTAAATTTTGGTCAGGCGTTGTATAAAGTAAGTCCCTTTCCTAATACCTATCCCTTTTTGAAATCGGAAAAGGGGGCGTGGCACCTCCCATACAAATGGGATCTTTCATACCCCCTATCTATGCAACTATTATCGCTAGACTACTGAAATATGGTAAGACGTTGTATAAGGTAAGTCCCTTTCCTAATACCTATCCCTTTTTGAAATCGTAAAAGGTGGCGTGGCACCTCCAATACAAACGGGAACTTTCATACTCAATATCTTTGGAGGTATTAATGCTCCGTTGCATAAGTAAGTCTATTCTGACGTACTTTTTTTTTAAATCGGAAAAGGGGGCGTGGTATCTCCCACACAAGTGGGAACTTTCATACTCAATATCTCTGGAGGTATTAATCGTCCGTTGTATAAGTAAGTCCCTTCTTACGTACTTTTATTTTAAATCGGAAAAGGGGGCGTGGCACCTCCCCCACAAATGGGAACTTTCATACTGAATATCTTTGGAGGTATTAAACCTAGACTACTAAATTTTGCTAAGGCGGTGTATAAAGTAATTCCCTTTCCTAATACCTATCCCTTTTTGAAAATAAAATAGGGCGTGGCACCTCCCATACAAATGGGAACTTTCATACTCAATATCTTTGGAGGTATTATGGCTAGGCTACTAATTTTGGTCAGGCGTTGTATGAAGTAAGTCCCTCTCCAAATACGTATCCCTTTTTAAAATCGGAAAAGGGGGGTCGCACCTCCCATACAAATGGGATCTTTCATACCCCCTATCTATGCAACTATTTCCGCTAGACTACTGAAATTTGTTAGACATTGTATAAAGTAAGTCCCTTTCCTAATAGCTATCCCTTTTTGAAATCGTAAAAGGGGGCGTGGCACCTCCCATACAAATGGGAACTTTCATAATCCATATCTTTGGAGATATTAATGCTAGACTACTAAATTTTGGTATGGCGTTGTATAAACTAATTCCCTTTCCTAATACCTATCCCTTTTTAAAAATAAAAGGGGGCGTGACACCTCCAATACAAATGGGAACTTTCATACTCAATATCTTTGGAGGTATTAATGCTCCGTTGTATAAGTAAGTCTATTCTTACGTACTTTTTTTTGAAATCGGAAAAGGGGGCGTGGTACCTCCCACACAAGTGGGAACTTTCATACTCAATATCTCTGGAGGTATTAATCGTCCGTTGTATAAGTAAGTCCCTTCTTACGTACTTTTTTTTATTTTAAATCGGAAAAGGGGGCGTGGCACCTCCCCCACAAATGGGAACTTTCATACTGAATATCTTTGGAGGTATTAATGCTAGACTACTAAATTTTGGTAAGGCGTTGTATAAAGTAATTCCCTTTCCTAATACCTATCCCTTTTTGAAAATAAAATAGGGCGTGGCACCTCCCATACAAATGGGAACTTTCATACTCAATATCTTTGGAGGTATTAATGCTAGACTACTAAATTTTGGTCAGGCGTTGAGTAAAGTAAGTCCCTTTCCTAATACCTATCCCTTTTTGAAATCGGAAAAGGGGGCGTGGCACCTCCCATACAAATGGGATATTTCATACCCCCTATCTATGCAACTATTATCGCTAGACTACTGAAATTTGGTAAGACGTTGTATAAAGTAAGTCCCATTCCTAATACCTATCCCTTTTTGAAATCGGAAAAGGGGGCGTGGCACCTCCCATACAAATGGGATCTTTCATACCCCCTATCTATGCAACTATTATCGCTAGACTACTGAAATTTGGTAAGACGTTGTATAAAGTAAGTACCATTCCTAATACCTATCCCTTTTTGAAATCGGAAAAGGGGGCGTGGCACCTCCCATACAAATGGGATCTTTCATACCCCCTATCTATGCAACTATTATCGCTAGACTACTGAAATTTGGAAAGACGTTATATAAAGTAAGTCCCTTTCCTATTACCTATCACTTTTTGAAATCGGAAAGGGGTGCGTGGCACCTCCCATACAAATGGGAACTTTCATACTCAATATCTTTGGAGGTATTAATGCTAGACTACTAAATTTTGGTAAGGCGTTGTATAAAGTAATTCCCTTTCCTAGTACCTAACCCTTTTTGAAAATAAAAAGGGCCGTGGCACCTCCAAGACAAATGGGAACTTTCATACTCAATATCTTTGACGGTATTAATGCTCCGTTGTATGAGTAAGTCCCTTCTTACGTACTTTTTTTGAAATCGGAAAATGGGGCGTGGCACCTCCCATACAAATAGGAACTTTCATACTCAATATCTCTGGAGGTATTAATGCTAGACTACTAAATTTTGGTAAGGCGTTGTATAAAGAATTCCCTTTCCTAATACCTATCCATTTTTGAAATCATAAAAGGGAGCGTGGCACCTCCCATACAAATTGGAACTTTCATACTCAAATATTTGGAGGTATTAATGCTAGACTACTAAATTTTGGTCAGGCGTTGTATAAAGTAAATCCCTTTCCTAATACCTATCCCATTTTGAAATCGGAAAAGGGGGGTCGCACCTCCCATACAAATGGGATCTTTCATACCCCCTATCTATGCAACTATTTCCGCTAGACTACTGAAATTTGTTAGACATTGTATAAAGTAAGTCCCTTTCCTAATAGCTATCCCTTTTTGAAATCGTAAAAGGGGGCGTGGCACCTCCCATACAAATGGGAACTTTCATAATCCATATCTTTGGAGATATTAATGCTAGACTACTAAATTTTGGTATGGCGTTGTATAAACTAATTCCCTTTCCTAATACCTATCCCTTTTTAAAAATAAAAGGGGGCGTGGCACCTCCAATACAAATGGGAACTTTCATACTCAATATCTTTGGAGGTATTAATGCTCCGTTGTATAAGTAAGTCTATTCTTACGTACTTTTTTTTGAAATCGGAAAAGGGGGCGTGGTACCTCCCACACAAGTGGGAACTTTCATACTCAATATCTCTGGAGGTATTAATCGTCCGTTGTATAAGTAAGTCCCTTCTTACGTACTTTTTTTTATTTTAAATCGGAAAAGGGGGCGTGGCACCTCCCCCACAAATGGGAACTTTCATACTGAATATCTTTGGAGGTATTAGTGCTAGACTACTAAATTTTGGTAAGGCGTTGTATAAAGTAATTCCCTTTCCTAATACCTATCCCTTTTTGAAAATAAAATAGGGCGTGGCACCTCCCATACAAATGGGAACTTTCATACTCAATATCTTTGGAGGTATTAATGCTAGACTACTAAATTTTGGTCAGGCGTTGAGTAAAGTAAGTCCCTTTCCTAATACCTATCCCTTTTTGAAATCGGAAAAGGGGGCGTGGCACCTCCCATACAAATGGGATATTTCATACCCCCTATCTATGCAACTATTATCGCTAGACTACTGAAATTTGGTAAGACGTTGTATAAAGTAAGTCCCATTCCTAATACCTATCCCTTTTTGAAATCGGAAAAGGGGGCGTGGCACCTCCCATACAAATGGGAACTTTCATACTCAATATCTTTGGAGGTATTAATGCTAGACTACTAAATTTTGGTCAGGCGTTGAGTAAAGTAAGTCCCTTTCCTAATACCTATCCCTTTTTGAAATCGGAAAGGGGGCGTGGCACCTCCCATACAAATGGGATATTTCATACCCCCTATCTATGCAACTATTATCGCTAGACTACTGAAATTTGGAAAGACGTTATATAAAGTAAGTCCCTTTCCTATTACCTATCACTTTTTGAAATCGGAAAGGGGTGCGTGGCACCTCCCATACAAATGGGAACTTTCATACTCAATATCTTTGGAGGTATTAATGCTAGACTACTAAATTTTGGTAAGGCGTTGTATAAAGTAATTCCCTTTCCTAGTACCTAACCCTTTTTGAAAATAAAAAGGGCCGTGGCACCTCCAAGACAAATGGGAACTTTCATACTCAATATCTTTGACGTTATTAATGCTCCGTTGTATGAGTAAGTCCCTTCTTACGTACTTTTTTTGAAATCGGAAAATGGGGCGTGGCACCTCCCATACAAATAGGAACTTTCATACTCAATATCTCTGGAGGTATTAATGCTAGACTACTAAATTTTGGTAAGGCGTTGTATAAAGTAATTCCCTTTCCTAGTACCTAACCCTTTTTGAAAATAAAAAGGGCCGTGGCACCTCCAAGACAAATGGGAGCTTTCATACTCAATATCTTTGACGGTATTAATGCTCCGTTGTATGAGTAAGTCCCTTCTTACGTACTTTTTTTGAAATCGGAAAATGGGGCGTGGCACCTCCCATACAAGTAGGAACTTTCATACTCAATACCTCTGGAGGTATTAATGCTAGACTACTAAATTTTGGTAAGGCGTTGTATAAAGTAATTCCCTTTCCTAATACCTATCCATTTTTTAAATCATAAAAGGGGGCGTGGCACCTCCCATACAAATTGGAACTTTCATACTCAAATATTTGGAGGTATTAATGCTAGACTACTAAATTTTGGTCAGGCGTTGTATAAAGTAATTCCCTTTCCTAATACCTATCCCATTTTGAAATCGGAAAAGGGGGGTCGCACCTCCCATACAAATGGGATCTTTCATACCCCCTATCTATGCAACTATTTTCGCTAGACTACTGAAATTTGTTAAGACATTGTATAAAGTAAGTCCCTTTCCAAATACCTATCCCTTTTTGAAATCGTAAAAGGGGGCGTGGCACCTCCCATACAAATGGAAACTTTCATACTCAATATCTTTGGAGGTATTAATGCTAGACTACTAAATTTTGGTCAGGCGTTGTATAAAGTAAATCCCTTTCCTAATACCTATCCCATTTTGAAATCGGAAAAGGGGGGTCGCACCTCCAATACAAATGGGATCTTTCATACCCCCTATCTATGCAACTATTTTCGCTAGACTACTGAAATATGGTAAGACGTTGTATAAACTAATTCCCTTTCCTAATACCTATCCCTTTTTAAAAATAAAATGGGGCGTGGCACCTCCAATACAAATGGGAACTTTCATACTCAATATCTTTGGAGGTATTAATGCTCCGTTGTATAAGTAAGTCTATTCTTACGTACTTTTTTTTGAAATCGGAAAAGGGGGCGAGGTACCTCCCACACAAGTGGGAACTTTATACTCAATATCTCTGGAGGTATTAATCGTCCGTTGTATAAGTAAGTCCCTTCTTACGTACTTTTATTTTAAATCGGAAAAGGGGGCGTGGCACCTCCCATACAAATGGGAACTTTCATACTCAATATCTTTGGAGGTATTAATGCTAGACTACTAAATTTTGGTCAGGCGTTGAATAAAGTAAGTCCCTTTCCTAATACCTATCCCTTTTTGAAATCGGAAAAGGGGGCGTGGCACCTCCCATACAAATGGGATCTTTCATACCCCCTATCTATGCAACTATTATCGCTAGACTACTGAAATTTGGTAGGACGTTGTATAAGGTAAGTCCCTTTCCTAATACCTATCCCTTTTTGAAATCGTAAAAGGAGGCGTGGCACCTCCCATACAAATTGGAACTTTCATAATCAATATCTTTGGAGGTATTACTGCTAGACTACTAAATTTTGGTCAGGAGTTGTATAAAGTAAGTCCTTTCCTAATACCTATCCCTTTTTTAAATCGGAAAAGGGGGCGTGGCACCTCCCATACAAATGGGATCTTTCATACCCCCTATCTATGCAACTATTATCGCTAGACTACTGAAATATGGTAAGACGTTGTATAAGGTAAGTCCCTTTCCTAATACCTATCCCTTTTTGAAATCGTAAAAGGTAACGTGGCACCTCCAATACAAACGGGAACTTTCATACTCAATATCTTTGGAGGTATTAATGCTCCGTTGTATAAGTAAGTCTATTCTTACGTACTTTTTTTTGAAATCGGAAAAGGGGGCCTGGTACCTCCCACACAAGTGGGAACTTTCATACTCAATATCTCTGGAGGTATTAATCGTCCGTTGTATAAGTAAGTCCCTTCTTACGTACTTTTTTTTATTTTAAATCGGAAAAGGGGGGTCGCACCTCCCATACAAATGGGATCTTTCATACCCCCTATCTATGCAACTGTTTTCGCTGGACTACTGAAATTTGTTAAGACATTGTATAAAGTAAGTCCCTTTCCTAATAGTTATCCCTTTTTGAAATCGGAAAAGGGGGCGTGGCACCTCCCATACAAATGGGAACTTTCATAATCAATATCTTTGGAGGTATTAATGCTAGACTACTAAATTTTGGTCAGGCGTTGTATAAAGTAAGTCCCTTTCCTAATAGCTATCCCTTTTTGAAATCGTAAAAGGGGGCGTGGCACCTCCCATACAAATGGGAACTTTCATAATCAATATCTTTGGAGGTATTAATGCTAGACTACTAAATTTTGGTCAGGCGTTGTATAAAGTAAGTCCCTTTCCTAATACCTATCCCTTTTTGAAATCGGAAAAGGGGGCGTGGCACCTCCCATACAAATGGGATCTTTCATACCCCCTATCTATGCAACTGTTTTCGCTGGACTACTGAAATTTGTTAAGACATTGTATAAAGTAAGTCCCTTTCCTAATAGTTATCCCTTTTTGAAATCGGAAAAGGGGGCGTGGCACCTCCCATACAAATGGGAACTTTCATAATCAATATCTTTGGAGGTATTAATGCTAGACTACTAAATTTTGGTCAGGCGTTGTATAAAGTAAGTCCCTTTCCTAATAGCTATCCCTTTTTGAAATCGTAAAAGGGGGCGTGGCACCTCCCATACAAATGGGAACTTTCATAATCAATATCTTTGGAGGTATTAATGCTAGACTACTAAATTTTGGTCAGGCGTTGTATAAAGTAAGTCCCTTTCCTAATACCTATCCCTTTTTGAAATCGGAAAAGGGGGCGTGGCACCTCCCATACAAATGGGATCTTTCATACCCCCTATCTATGCAACTATTATCGCTAGACTACTGAAATATGGTAAGACGTTGTATAAGGTAAGTCCCTTTCCTAATACCTATCCCTTTTTAAAAATAAAAGGGAGCGTGGCACCTCCAATACAAATGGGAACTTTCATAATCAATATCTTTGGAGGTATTAATGCTAGACTACTAAATTTTGGTCAGGCGTTGTATAAAGTAAGTCCCTTTCCTAATAGCTATCCCTTTTTGAAATCGTAAAAGGGGGCGTGGCACCTCCCATACAAATGGGAACTTTCATAATCAATATCTTTGGAGGTATTAATGCTAGACTACTAAATTTTGGTCAGGCGTTGTATAAAGTAAGTCCCTTTCCTAATACCTATCCCTTTTTGAAATCGGAAAAGGGGGCGTGGCACCTCCCATACAAATGGGATCTTTCATACCCCCTATCTATGCAACTATTATCGCTAGACTACTGAAATATGGTAAGACGTTGTATAAGGTAAGTCCCTTTCCTAATACCTATCCCTTTTTAAAAATAAAAGGGAGCGTGGCACCTCCAATACAAATGGGAACTTTCATAATCAATATCTTTGGAGGTATTAATGCTAGACTACTAAATTTTGGTCAGGCGTTGTATAAAGTAAGTCCCTTTCCTAATAGCTATCCCTTTTTGAAATCGTAAAAGGGGGCGTGGCACCTCCCATACAAATGGGAACTTTCATAATCAATATCTTTGGAGGTATTAATGCTAGACTACTAAATTTTGGTCAGGCGTTGTATAAAGTAAGTCCCTTTCCTAATAGCTATCCCTTTTTGAAATCGTAAAAGGGGGCGTGGCACCTCCCATACAAATGGGAACTTTCATAATCAATATCTTTGGAGGTATTAATGCTAGACTACTAAATTTTGGTCAGGCGTTGTATAAAGTAAGTCCCTTTCCTAATAGCTATCCCTTTTTGAAATCGGAAAAGGGGGCGTGGCACCTCCCCCACAAATGGGAACTTTCATACTCAATATCTTTGGAGGTATTAGTGCTAGACTACTAAATTTTGGTAAGGCGTTGTATAAAGTAATTCCCTTTCCTAATACCTATCCCTTTTTGAAAATAAAATAGGGCGTGGCACCTCCCATACAAATGGGAACTTTCATACTCAATATCTTTGGAGGTATTAATGCTAGACTACTAAATTTTTTTCAGGCGTTGTATAAAGTAGGTCCCTTTCCTAATACCTATCCCTTTTTGAAATCGGAAAAGGGGGCGTGCACCTCCCATACAAATGGGATCTTTCATACCCCCTATCTATGCAACTATTATCGCTAGACTACTGAAATTTGGTAAGACGTTGTATAAGGTAAGTCCCTTTCCTAATACCTATCCCTTTTTGAAATCGTGAAAGGGGGCGTGGCACCTCCCATACAAATTTGAATTTTCATACTCAATATCTTTGGAGGTATTAATGCTAGACTACTAAATTTTGGTCAGGCGTTGTATAAAGTAAGTCCCTTTCCTAATACCTATCCCTTTTTGAAATCGGAAAGGGGGCGTGGCATCTCCCATACAAATGGGATCTTTCATACCCCCTATCTATGCAACTATTATCGCTAGACTACGGAAATTTGGTAAGACGTTGTATAAGGTAAGTCCCTTTCCTAATACCTATCCCTTTTTGAAATCCTGAAAGGGGGCGTGGCACCTCCCATACAAATTGGAATTTTCATACTCAATATCTTTGGAGGTATTAATACTAGGCTACTAAATTTTGGTCAGGCGTTGTATGAAGTAAGTCCCTCTCCTAATACGTATCCCTTTTTAAAATCGGAAAAGGGTGCGTGGCACCTCCCATACAAATGGGAACTTTCATACTCAATATCTTTGAAGGTTTAATGCTAGACTACTAAATTTTGGTCAGGCGTTGTATAAAGTAAGTCCCTTTCCTAATACCTATCCCTTTTTGAAATCGGAAAAGGGGGCGTGGCACCTTCCATACAAATGGGATCTTTCATAACCCCTATCTATGCAACTATTATCGCTAGACTACTGAAATATGGTAAGACGTTGTATAAGGTAAGTCCCTTTCCTAATTAATACCTATCCCTTTTTGAAATCGTAAAAGGTGGCGTGGCACCTCCAATACAAATGGGAACTTTCATACTCAATATCTTTGGAGGTATTAATGCTAAGCTACTAAATTTTGGTCAGGCGTTGTATAAAGTAAGTCCCTTTCCTAATACCTATCCCTTTTTGAAATCGGAAAAGGGGGCGTGGCACCTCCCATACAAATGGGATCTTTCATACCCCCTATCTATGCAACTATTATCGCTAGACTACTGAAATATGGTAAGACGTTGTATAAGGTAAGTCCCTTTCCTAATACCTATCCCTTTTTGATATCGTAAAAGGTGGCGTGGCACCTCCAATACAAATGGGAACTTTCATACTCAATGTCTTTGAAGGTTTAATGCTAGACTACTAAATTTTGGTCAGGCGTTGTATAAAGTAAGTCCCTTTCCTAATACCTATCCCTTTTTGAAATCGGAAAAGGGGGCGTGGCACCTCCCATACAAATGGGATCTTTCATACCCCCTATCTATGCAACTATTATCGCTAGACTACTGAAATATGGTAAGACGTTGTATAAGGTAAGTCCCTTTCCTAATACCTATCCCTTTTTGAAATCGTAAAAGGTGGCGTGGCACCTCCAATACAAACGGGAACTTTCATACTCAATATCTTTGGAGGTATTAATGCTCCGTTGTATAAGTAAGTCTATTCTTACGTACTTTTTTTTTAATTCGGAAAAGGGGGCGTGATATCTCCCACACAAGTGGGAACTTTCATACTCAATATCTCTGGAGGTATTAATCGTCCGTTGTATAAGTAAGTCCCTTCTTACGTACTTTTATTTTAAATCGGAAAAGGGGGCGTGGCACCTCCCCCACAAATGGGAACTTTCATACTGAATATCTTTGGAGGTATTAATGCTAGACTACTAAATTTTGCTAAGGCGTTGTATAAAGTAATTCCCTTTCCTAATACCTATCTCTTTTTGAAAATAAAACAGGGCGTGGTACCTCCCATACAAATGGGAACTTTCATACTCAATATCTTTGGAGGTATTAATGCTAGACTACTAAAGTTTGGTCAGGCGTTGTATAAAGTAAGTCCCTTTCCTAATACCTATCCTTTTTTGAAATCGGAAAAGGGGGCGTGGCACCTCCCATACAAATGGGATCTTTCATACCCCCTATCTATGCAACTATTATCGCCAGACTACTGAAATATGGTAAGACGTTGTATAAGGTAAGTCCCTTTCCTAATACCTATCCCTTTTTGAAATCGTAAAAGGTGGCGTGGCAATACAATCTCTTTTTGAAAATAAAATAGGGCGTGGTACCTCCCATACAAATGGGAACTTTCATACTCAATGTCTTTGAAGGTTTAATGCTAGACTACTAAATTTTGGTCAGGCGTTGTATAAAGTAAGTCCCTTTCCTAATACCTATCCCTTTTTGAAATCGGAAAAGGGGGCGTGGCACCTCCCATACAAATGGGATCTTTCATACCCCCTATCTATGCAACTATTATCGCTAGACTACTGAAATTTGGTAAGACGTTGTATAAGGTAAGTCCCTTTCCTAATACCGATCCCTTTTTGAAAACGTGAAAGGGGGCGTGGCACCTCCCATACAAATTGGAATTTTCATACTCAATATCTTTGGAGGTATTAATGCTAGACTACTAAATTTTGGTCAGGCGTTGTATAAAGTAAGTCCCTTTTCTAATACCTATCCCTTTTTGAAATCGGAAAAGGGGGCGTGGCACCTCCCATACAAATGGGATCTTTCATAACCCCTATCTATGCAACTATTATCGCTAGACTACTGAAATATGGTAAGACGTTGTATAAGGTAAGTCCCTCTCCTAATACCTATCCCTTTTTAAAATCGGAAAAGGGTGCGTGGCACCTCCCATACAAATGGGAACTTTCATACTCAATATCTTTGAAGGTTTAATGCTAGACTACTCAATTTTGGTCAGGCGTTGTATAAAGTAAGTCCCTTTCCTAATACCTATCCCTTTTTGAAATCGGAAAAGGGGGCGTGGCACCTCCCATACAAATGGGATCTTCCATAACCCCTATCTATGCAACTATTATCGCTAGACTACTGAAATATGGTAAGACGTTGTATAAGGTAAGTCCCTCTCCTAATACCTATCCCTTTTTAAAATCGGAAAAGGGTGCGTGGCACCTCCCATACAAATGGGATCTTTCATAACCCCTATCTATGCAACTATTATCGCTAGACTACTGAAATATGGTAAGACGTTGTATAAGGTAAGTCCCTCTCCTAATACCTATCCCTTTTTAAAATCGGAAAAGGGTGCGTGGCACCTCCCATACAAATGGGAACTTTCATACTCAATATCTTTGAAGGTTTAATGCTAGACTACTCAATTTTGGTCAGGCGTTGTATAAAGTAAGTCCCTTTCCTAATACCTATCCCTTTTTGAAATCGTAAAAGGTGGCGTGGCACCTCCAATACAAATGGGAACTTTCATACTCAATATCTTTGGAGGTATTAATGCTAAGCTACTAAATTTTGGTCAGGCGTTGAATAAAGTAAGTCCCTTTCCTAATACCTATCCCTTTTTGAAATCGGAAAAGGGGGCGTGGCACCTCCTATACAAATGGGATCTTTCATACCCCCTATCTATGCAACTATTATCGCTAGACTACTGAAATATGGTAAGACGTTGTATAAGGTAAGTCCCTTTCCTAATACCTATCCCTTTTTGAAATCGTAAAAGGTGGCGTGGCACCTCCAATACAAATGGGAACTTTCATACTCAATGTCTTTGAAGGTTTAATGCTAGACTACTAAATTTTGGTCAGGCGTTGTATAAAGTAAGTCCCTTTCCTAATACCTATCCCTTTTTGAAATCGGAAAAGGGGGCGTGGCACCTCCCATACAAATGGGATCTTTCATACCCCCTATCTATGCAACTATTATCGCTAGACTACTGAAATATGGTAAGACGTTGTATAAGGCAAGTCCCTTTCCTAATACCTATCCCTTTTTGAAATCGTAAAAGGTGGCGTGGCACCTCCAATACAAACGGGAACTTTCATACTCAATATCTTTGGAGGTATAAATGCTCCGTTGTATAAGTAAGTCTATTCTTACGTACTTTTTTTTTAATTCGGAAAAGGGGGCGTGGTATCTCCCACACAAGTGGGAACTTTCATACTCAATATCTCTGGAGGTATTAATCGTCCGTTGTATAAGTAAGTCCCTTCTTACGTACTTTTATTTTAAATCGGAAAAGGGGGCGTGGCACCTCCCCCACAAATGGGAACTTTCATACTGAATATCTTTGGATTTATTAATGCTAGACTACTAAATTTTGCTAAGGCGTTGTATAAAGTAATTCCCTTTCCTAATACCTATCTCTTTTTGAAAATAAAATAGGGCGTGGTACCTCCCATACAAATGGGAACTTTCATACTCAATATCTTTGGAGGTATTAATGCTAGACTACTAAAGTTTGGTCAGGCGTTGTATAAAGTAAGTCCCTTTCCTAATACCTATCCCTTTTTGAAATCGGAAAAGGGGGCGTGGCACCTCCCATACAAATGGGATCTTTCATACCCCCTATCTATGCAACTATTATCGCTAGACTACTGAAATTTGGTAAGACGTTGTATAAGGTAAGTCCCTTTCCTAATACCTATCCCTTTTTGAAATCGTGAAAGGGGGCGTGGCACCTCCCATACAAATTGGAATTTTCATACTCAATATCTTTGGAGGTATTAATGCTAGACTACTAAATTTTGGTCAGGCGTTGTATAAAGTAAGTCCCTTTCCTAATACCTATCCCTTTTTGAAATCGGAAAAGGGGGCGTGTCACCTCCCATACAAATGGGATCCTTCATACCCCCTATCTATGCAACTATTATCGCTAGACTACTGAAATATGGTAAGACGTTGTATAAGGTAAGTCCCTTTCCTAATACCTATCCCTTTTTGAAATCGTAAAAGGTGGCGTGGCACCTCCAATACAAATGGGAACTTTCATACTCAATATCTTTGGAGGTATTAATGCTAAGCTACTAAATTTTGGTCTCTCTTTCTCTCTTTATGGCGCGATATACAACAGGTATATCATCATAAACCTCCTAAGAGATTTTTGCGCCAAGCTTCTCTTCCAATTTGTGGTGTGCCGATTTGAATTTTCCCTACAAATTGGTGGGACCTACAGTTTTTTGCCGACTCCGAACGGCATCTACAAAGGAGACGAATTTTTGCTGAGAAGCCTGTCATGGCAGAAATACACTCGGAGAGTTTGCCAAACCACTGCCGAGGGGCGACCCCGTTTTGAAAAACTTTTTTCAAATCACTTTTGATGTTACCTGTACCAGGGCTCGAACCATGGACCTTCGGTGTGGTAGGCCGGCAACACTACCTTCACACCACGGCGGCCGCCTTTTTGAAATCGTAAAAGGTGGCGTGGCACCTCCAATACAAACGGGAACTTTCATACTCAATATCTTTGGAGGTATTAATGCTAGGCTACTAAATTTTGGTCAGGCGTTGTATGAAGTAAGTCCCTTTCCTAATACGTATCCCTTTTTAAAATCGGAAAAGGGTGCGTGGCACCTCCCATACAAATGGGAACTTTCATACTCAATATCTTTGAAGGTTTAATGCTAGACTACTAAATTTTGGTCAGGCGTTGTATAAAGTAAGTCCCTTTCCTAATACCTATCCCTTTTTGAAATCGGAAAAGGGGGCGTGGCACCTCCCATACAAATGGGATCTTTCATACCCCCTATCTATGCAACTATTATCGCTAGACTACTGAAATATGGTAAGACGTTGTATAAGGTAAGTCCCTTTCCTAATACCTATCCCTTTTTGAAATCGTAAAAGGTGGCGTGGCACCTCCAATACAAATGGGAACTTTCATACTCAATGTCTTTGAAGGTTTAATGCTAGACTACTAAATTTTGGTCAGGCGTTGTATAAAGTAAGTCCCTTTCCTAATACCTATCCCTTTTTGAAATCGGAAAAGGGGGCGTGGCACCTCCCATACAAATGGGATCTTTCATACCCCCTATCTATGCAACTATTATCGCTAGACTACTGAAATTTGGTAAGACGTTGTATAAGGTAAGTCCCTTTCCTCATACCTATCCCTTTTTGAAAACGTAAAAGGAGGCGTGGCACCTCCCATACAAATTGGAATTTTCATACTCAATATCTTTGGAGGTATTAATGCTAGACTACTAAATTTTGGTCAGGCGTTGTATAAAGTAATTCCCTTTCCTAATACCTATCCCTTTTTGAAAATAAAATAGGGTGTGGCACCTCCCATACAAATGGGAACTTTCATACTCCATATCTTTGGAGGTATTAATGCTAGATTACTAAATTTTGGTCAGGCGTTGTATAAAGTAAGTCCCTTTCCTAATACCTATCCCTTTTTGAAAATAAAATAGGGCGTGGTACCTCCCATACAAATGGGAACTTTCATACTCAATATCTTTGGAAGTATTAATGCTAGACTACTAAAGTTTGGTCAGGCGTTGTATAAAGTAAGTCCCTTTCCTAATATCTATCCGTTTTTGAAATCGGAAAAGGGGGCGTGGTACCTCCCATACAAATGGGATCTTTCATAACCCTTATCTATGCAACTATTATCGCTAGACTACTGAAATTTGGTAAGACGTTGTATAAGGTAAGTCCCTTTCCTCATATCTATCCCTTTTTGAAATCGTAAAAGGAGGCGTGGCACCTCCCATACAAATTGGAATTTTCATACTCAATACCTTTGGAGGTATTAATGCTATACTACTAAATTTTGGTCAGGCGTTGTATAAAGTAATTCCCTTTCCTAATACCTATCCCTTTTTGAAAATAAAATAGGGCGTGGTACCTCCCATACAAATGGGAACTTTCATACTCAATATCTTTGGAGGTATTAATGCTAGACTACTAAAGTTTGGTCAAGCGTTGTATAAAGTAAGTCCCTTTAGTAATACCTATCCCTTTTTGAAATCGGAAAAGGGGGCGTGGCACCTCCCATACAAATTGGATCTTTCATACCCCCTATCTATGCAACTATTATCGCTAGACTACTGAAATTTGGTAAGACGTTGTATAAGGTAAGTCCCTTTCCTCATACCTATCTCTTTTTGAAATCGTAAAAGGAGGCGTGGCACCTCCCATACAAATTGGAATTTTCATACTCAATATCTTTGGAGGTATTAATGCTAAGCTACTAAATTTTGTCAGGCGTTGTATAAAGTAAGTCCCTTTCCTAATACCTATCCCTTTTTGAAATCGGAAAAGAGGGCGTGGCACCTCCCATACAAATGGGATCTTTCATACCCCCTATCTATGCAACTATTATCGCTAGACTACTGAAATATGGTAAGACGTTGTATAAGGTAAGTCCCTTTCCTAATACCTATCCCTTTTTGAAATCGTAAAAGGTGGCGTGGCACCTCCAATACAAATGGGAACTTTAATACTCAATATCTTTGGAGGTATTAATGCTAAGCTACTAAATTTTGGTCAGGCGTTGTATAAAGTAAGTCCCTTTCCTAATACCTATCCCTTTTTGAAATCGGAAAAGAGGGCGTGGCACCTCCCATACAAATGGGATCTTTCATACCCCCTATCTATGCAACTATTATCGCTAGACTACTGAAATATGGTAAGACGTTGTATAAGGTAAGTCCCTTTCCTAATACCTATCCCTTTTTGAAATCGTAAAAGGTGGCGTGGCACCTCCCATACAAATGGGAACTTTCATACTCAATATCTTTGAAGGTTTAATGCTAGACTACTAAATTTTGGTCAGGCGTTGTATAAAGTAAGTCCCTTTCCTAATACCTATCCCTTTTTGAAATCGGAAAAGGGGGCGTGGCACCTCCCATACAAATGGGATCTTTCATACCCCCTATCTATGCAACTATTATCGCTAGACTACTGAAATATGGTAAGACGTTGTATAAGGTAAGTCCCTTTCCTAATACCTATCCCTTTTTGAAATCGTAAAAGGTGGCGTGGCACCTCCAATACAAATGGGAACTTTCATACTCAATGTCTTTGAAGGTTTAATGCTAGACTACTAAATTTTGGTCAGGCGTTGTATAAAGTAAGTCCCTTTCCTAATACCTATCCCTTTTTGAAAATAAAATAGGGCGTGGTACCTCCCATACAAATGGGAACTTTCATACTCAATATCTTTGGAGGTATTAATGCTAGACTACTAAAGTTTGGTCAAGCGTTGTATAAAGTAAGTCCCTTTAGCAATACCTATCCCTTTTTGAAATCGGAAAAGGGGGCGTGGCACCTCCCATACAAATTGGATCTTTCATACCCCCTATCTATGCAACTATTATCGCTAGACTACTGAAATTTGGTAAGACGTTGTATAAGGTAAGTCCCTTTCCTCATACCTATCTCTTTTTGAAATCGTAAAAGGAGGCGTGGCACCTCCCATACAAATTGGAATTTTCATACTCAATATCTTTGGAGGTATTAATGCTAAGCTACTAAATTTTGGTCAGGCGTTGTATAAAGTAAGTCCCTTTCCTAATACCTATCCCTTTTTGAAATCGGAAAAGAGGGCGTGGCACCTCCCATACAAATGGGATCTTTCATACCCCCTATCTATGCAACTATTATCGCTAGACTACTGAAATATGGTAAGACGTTGTATAAGGTAAGTCCCTTTCCTAATACCTATCCCTTTTTGAAATCGTAAAAGGTGGCGTGGCACCTCCAATACAAATGGGAACTTTAATACTCAATATCTTTGGAGGTATTAATGCTAAGCTACTAAATTTTGGTCAGGCGTTGTATAAAGTAAGTCCCTTTCCTAATACCTATCCCTTTTTGAAATCGGAAAAGAGGGCGTGGCACCTCCCATACAAATGGGATCTTTCATACCCCCTATCTATGCAACTATTATCGCTAGACTACTGAAATATGGTAAGACGTTGTATAAGGTAAGTCCCTTTCCTAATACCTATCCCTTTTTGAAATCGTAAAAGGTGGCGTGGCACCTCCCATACAAATGGGAACTTTCATACTCAATATCTTTGAAGGTTTAATGCTAGACTACTAAATTTTGGTCAGGCGTTGTATAAAGTAAGTCCCTTTCCTAATACCTATCCCTTTTTGAAATCGGAAAAGGGGGCGTGGCACCTCCCATACAAATGGGATCTTTCATACCCCCTATCTATGCAACTATTATCGCTAGACTACTGAAATATGGTAAGACGTTGTATAAGGTAAGTCCCTTTCCTAATACCTATCCCTTTTTGAAATCGTAAAAGGTGGCGTGGCACCTCCAATACAAATGGGAACTTTCATACTCAATGTCTTTGAAGGTTTAATGCTAGACTACTAAATTTTGGTCAGGCGTTGTATAAAGTAAGTCCCTTTCCTAATACCTATCCCTTTTTGAAATCGGAAAAGGGGGCGTGGCACCTCCCATACAAATGGGATCTTTCATACCCCCTATCTATGCAACTATTATCGCTAGACTACTGAAATTTGGTAAGACGTTGTATAAGGTAAGTCCCTTTCCTCATACCTATCCCTTTTTGAAAACGTAAAAGGAGGCGTGGCACCTCCCATACAAATTGGAATTTTCATACTCAATATCTTTGGAGGTATTAATGCTAAGCTACTAAATTTTGGTCAGGCGTTGTATAAAGTAAGTCCCTTTCCTAATACCTATCCCTTTTTGAAATCGGAAAAGAGGGCGTGGCACCTCCCATACAAATGGGATCTTTCATACCCCCTATCTATGCAACTATTATCGCTAGACTACTGAAATATGGTAAGACGTTGTATAAGGTAAGTCCCTTTCCTAATACCTATCCCTTTTTGAAATCGTAAAAGGTGGCGTGGCACCTCCAATACAAATGGGAACTTTCATACTCAATGTCTTTGAAGGTTTAATGCTAGACTACTAAATTTTGGTCAGGCGTTGTATAAAGTAAGTCCCTTTCCTAATACCTATCCCTTTTTGAAATCGGAAAAGGGGGCGTGGCACCTCCCATACAAATGGGATCTTTCATACCCCCTATCTATGCAACTATTATCGCTAGACTACTGAAATATGGTAAGACGTTGTATAAGGTAAGTCCCTTTCCTAATACCTATCCTTTTTTGAAATCGTAAAAGGTGGCGTGGCACCTCCAATACAAATGGGAACTTTCATACTCAATGTCTTTGAAGGTTTAATGCTAGACTACTAAATTTTGGTCAGGCGTTGTATAAAGTAAGTCCCTTTCCTAATACCTATCCCTTTTTGAAATCGGAAAAGGGGGCGTGGCACCTCCCATACAAATGGGATCTTTCATACCCCCTATCTATGCAACTATTATCGCTAGACTACTGAAATTTGGTAAGACGTTGTATAAGGTAAGTCCCTTTCCTCATACCTATCCCTTTTTGAAATCGTAAAAGGTGGCGTGGCACCTCCAATACAAATGGGAACTTTCATACTCAATGTCTTTGAAGGTTTAATGCTAGACTACTAAATTTTGGTCAGGCGTTGTATAAAGTAAGTCCCTTTCCTAATACCTATCCCTTTTTGAAATCGGAAAAGGGGGCGTGGCACCTCCCATACAAATGGGAACTTTAATACTCAATATCTTTGGAGGTATTAATGCTAAGCTACTAAATTTTGGTCAGGCGTTGTATAAAGTAAGTCCCTTTCCTAATACCTATCCCTTTTTGAAATCGGAAAAGAGGGCGTGGCACCTCCCATACAAATGGGATCTTTCATACCCCCTATCTATGCAACTATTATCGCTAGACTACTGAAATATGGTAAGACGTTGTATAAGGTAAGTCCCTTTCCTAATACCTATCCCTTTTTGAAATCGTAAAAGGTGGCGTGGCACCTCCCATACAAATGGGAACTTTCATACTCAATATCTTTGAAGGTTTAATGCTAGACTACTAAATTTTGGTCAGGCGTTGTATAAAGTAAGTCCCTTTCCTAATACCTATCCCTTTTTGAAATCGGAAAAGGGGGCGTGGCACCTCCCATACAAATGGGATCTTTCATACCCCCTATCTATGCAACTATTATCGCTAGACTACTGAAATATGGTAAGACGTTGTATAAGGTAAGTCCCTTTCCTAATACCTATCCCTTTTTGAAATCGTAAAAGGTGGCGTGGCACCTCCAATACAAATGGGAACTTTCATACTCAATGTCTTTGAAGGTTTAATGCTAGACTACTAAATTTTGGTCAGGCGTTGTATAAAGTAAGTCCCTTTCCTAATACCTATCCCTTTTTGAAATCGGAAAAGGGGGCGTGGCACCTCCCATACAAATGGGATCTTTCAT
The DNA here is from genome assembly GCA_949987695.1 of Merzomyia westermanni. Lineage (NCBI taxonomy): Eukaryota > Metazoa > Arthropoda > Insecta > Diptera > Tephritidae > Merzomyia > Merzomyia westermanni. The sequence continues at coordinate 52,972,326 of OX465292.1, read as the reverse complement.
ACCCCCTATCTATGCAACTATTATCGCTAGACTACTGAAATTTGGTAAGACGTTGTATAAGGTAAGTCCCTTTCCTCATACCTATCCCTTTTTGAAAACGTAAAAGGAGGCGTGGCACCTCCCATACAAATTGGAATTTTCATACTCAATATCTTTGGAGGTATTAATGCTAAGCTACTAAATTTTGGTCAGGCGTTGTATAAAGTAAGTCCCTTTCCTAATACCTATCCCTTTTTGAAATCGGAAAAGAGGGCGTGGCACCTCCCATACAAATGGGATCTTTCATACCCCCTATCTATGCAACTATTATCGCTAGACTACTGAAATATGGTAAGACGTTGTATAAGGTAAGTCCCTTTCCTAATACCTATCCCTTTTTGAAATCGTAAAAGGTGGCGTGGCACCTCCAATACAAATGGGAACTTTCATACTCAATGTCTTTGAAGGTTTAATGCTAGACTACTAAATTTTGGTCAGGCGTTGTATAAAGTAAGTCCCTTTCCTAATACCTATCCCTTTTTGAAATCGGAAAAGGGGGCGTGGCACCTCCCATACAAATGGGATCTTTCATACCCCCTATCTATGCAACTATTATCGCTAGACTACTGAAATATGGTAAGACGTTGTATAAGGTAAGTCCCTTTCCTAATACCTATCCTTTTTTGAAATCGTAAAAGGTGGCGTGGCACCTCCAATACAAATGGGAACTTTCATACTCAATGTCTTTGAAGGTTTAATGCTAGACTACTAAATTTTGGTCAGGCGTTGTATAAAGTAAGTCCCTTTCCTAATACCTATCCCTTTTTGAAATCGGAAAAGGGGGCGTGGCACCTCCCATACAAATGGGATCTTTCATACCCCCTATCTATGCAACTATTATCGCTAGACTACTGAAATTTGGTAAGACGTTGTATAAGGTAAGTCCCTTTCCTCATACCTATCCCTTTTTGAAATCGTAAAAGGTGGCGTGGCACCTCCAATACAAATGGGAACTTTCATACTCAATGTCTTTGAAGGTTTAATGCTAGACTACTAAATTTTGGTCAGGCGTTGTATAAAGTAAGTCCCTTTCCTCATACCTATCTCTTTTTGAAATCGTAAAAGGAGGCGTGGCACCTCCCATACAAATTGGAATTTTCATACTCAATATCTTTGGAGGTATTAATGCTAAGCTACTAAATTTTGGTCAGGCGTTGTATAAAGTAAGTCCCTTTCCTAATACCTATCCCTTTTTGAAATCGGAAAAGGGGGCGTGGCACCTCCCATACAAATGGGATCTTTCATACCCCCTATCTATGCAACTATTATCGCTAGACTACTGAAATATGGTAAGACGTTGTATAAGGTAAGTCCCTTTCCTAATACCTATCCCTTTTTGAAATCGTAAAAGGTGGCGTGGCACCTCCAATACAAATGGGAACTTTCATACTCAATGTCTTTGAAGGTTTAATGCTAGACTACTAAATTTTGGTCAGGCGTTGTATAAAGTAAGTCCCTTTCCTAATACCTATCCCTTTTTGAAATCGGAAAAGGGGGCGTGGCACCTCCCATACAAATGGGATCTTTCATACCCCCTATCTATGCAACTATTATCGCTAGACTACTGAAATTTGGTAAGACGTTGTATAAGGTAAGTCCCTTTCCTCATACCTATCCCTTTTTGAAAACGTAAAAGGAGGCGTGGCACCTCCCATACAAATTGGAATTTTCATACTCAATATCTTTGGAGGTATTAATGCTAGACTACTAAATTTTGGTCAGGCGTTGTATAAAGTAATTCCCTTTCCTAATACCTATCCCTTTTTGAAAATAAAATAGGGTGTGGCACCTCCCATACAAATGGGAACTTTCATACTCAATATCTTTGGAGGTATTAATGCTAGATTACTAAATTTTGGTCAGGCGTTGTATAAAGTAAGTCCCTTTCCTAATACCTATCCCTTTTTGAAAATAAAATAGGGTGTGGCACCTCCCATACAAATGGGAACTTTCATACTCAATATCTTTGGAGGTATTAATGCTAGATTACTAAATTTTGGTCAGGCGTTGTATAAAGTAAGTCCCTTTCCTAATACCTATCCCTTTTTGAAAATAAAATAGGGCGTGGTACCTCCCATACAAATGGGAACTTTCATAACCCTTATCTATGCAACTATTATCGCTAGACTACTGAAATTTGGTAAGACGTTGTATAAGGTAAGTCCCTTTCCTCATACCTATCCCTTTTTGAAATCGTAAAAGGAGGCGTGGCACCTCCCATACAAATTGGAATTTTCATACTCAATACCTTTGGAGGTATTAATGCTATACTACTAAAGTTTGGTCAGGCGTTGTATAAAGTAAGTCCCTTTCCTAATATCTATCCGTTTTTGAAATCGGAAAAGGGGGCGTGGTACCTCCCATACAAATGGGATCTTTCATAACCCTTATCTATGCAACTATTATCGCTAGACTACTGAAATTTGGTAAGACGTTGTATAAGGTAAGTCCCTTTCCTCATACCTATCCCTTTTTGAAATCGTAAAAGGAGGCGTGGCACCTCCCATACAAATTGGAATTTTCATACTCAATACCTTTGGAGGTATTAATGCTATACTACTAAATTTTGGTCAGGCGTTGTATAAAGTAATTCCCTTTCCTAATACCTATCCCTTTTTGAAAATAAAATAGGGCGTGGTACCTCCCATACAAATGGGAACTTTCATACTCAATATCTTTGGAGGTATTAATGCTAGACTACTAAAGTTTGGTCAAGCGTTGTATAAAGTAAGTCCCTTTCCTAATACCTATCCCTTTTTGAAATCTGAAAAGGGGGCGTGGCACCTCCCATACAAATTGGATCTTTCATACCCCCTATCTATGCAACTATTATCGCTAGACTACTGAAATTTGGTAAGACGTTGTATAAGGTAAGTCCCTTTCCTCATACCTATCTCTTTTTGAAATCGTAAAAGGAGGCGTGGCACCTCCCATACAAATTGGAATTTTCATACTCAATATCTTTGGAGGTATTAATGCTAAGCTACTAAATTTTGGTCAGGCGTTGTATAAAGTAAGTCCCTTTCCTAATACCTATCCCTTTTTGAAATCGGAAAAGAGGGCGTGGCACCTCCCATACAAATGGGATCTTTCATACCCCCTATCTATGCAACTATTATCGCTAGACTACTGAAATATGGTAAGACGTTGTATAAGGTAAGTCCCTTTCCTAATACCTATCCCTTTTTGAAATCGTAAAAGGTGGCGTGGCACCTCCAATACAAATGGGAACTTTCATACTCAATGTCTTTGAAGGTTTAATGCTAGACTACTAAATTTTGGTCAGGCGTTGTATAAAGTAAGTCCCTTTCCTAATACCTATCCCTTTTTGAAATCGGAAAAGGGGGCGTGGCACCTCCCATACAAATGAGATCTTTCATACCCCCTATCTATGCAACTATTATCGCTAGACTACTGAAATATGGTAAGACGTTGTATAAGGTAAGTCCCTTTCCTAATACCTATCCCTTTTTGAAATCGTAAAAGGTGGCGTGGCACCTCCAATACAAATGGGAACTTTCATACTCAATGTCTTTGAAGGTTTAATGCTAGACTACTAAATTTTGGTCAGGCGTTGTATAAAGTAAGTCCCTTTCCTAATACCTATCCCTTTTTGAAATCGGAAAAGGGGGCGTGGCACCTCCCATACAAATTGGATCTTTCATACCCCCTATCTATGCAACTATTATCGCTAGACTACTGAAATTTGGTAAGACGTTGTATAAGGTAAGTCCCTTTCCTCATACCTATCCCTTTTTGAAATCGTAAAAAGTGGCGTGGCACCTCCAATACAAATGGGAACTTTCATACTCAATGTCTTTGAAGGTTTAATGCTAGACTACTAAATTTTGGTCAGGCGTTGTATAAAGTAAGTCCCTTTCCTCATACCTATCTCTTTTTGAAATCGTAAAAGGAGGCGTGGCACCTCCCATACAAATTGGAATTTTCATACTCAATATCTTTGGAGGTATTAATGCTAAGCTACTAAATTTTGGTCAGGCGTTGTATAAAGTAAGTCCCTTTCCTAATACCTATCCCTTTTTGAAATCGGAAAAGGGGGCGTGGCACCTCCCATACAAATGGGATCTTTCATACCCCCTATCTATGCAACTATTATCGCTAGACTACTGAAATATGGTAAGACGTTGTATAAGGTAAGTCCCTTTCCTAATACCTATCCCTTTTTGAAATCGTAAAAGGTGGCGTGGCACCTCCAATACAAATGGGAACTTTCATACTCAATGTCTTTGAAGGTTTAATGCTAGACTACTAAATTTTGGTCAGGCGTTGTATAAAGTAAGTCCCTTTCCTAATACCTATCCCTTTTTGAAATCGGAAAAGGGGGCGTGGCACCTCCCATACAAATGGGATCTTTCATACCCCCTATCTATGCAACTATTATCGCTAGACTACTGAAATTTGGTAAGACGTTGTATAAGGTAAGTCCCTTTCCTCATACCTATCCCTTTTTGAAAACGCAAAAGGAGGCGTGGCACCTCCCATACAAATTGGAATTTTCATACTCAATATCTTTGGAGGTATTAATGCTAGACTACTAAATTTTGGTCAGGCGTTGTATAAAGTAATTCCCTTTCCTAATACCTATCCCGTTTTGAAAATAAAATAGGGTGTGGCACCTCCCATACAAATGGGAACTTTCATACTCAATATCTTTGGAGGTGTTAATGCTAGATTACTAAATTTTGGTCAGGCGTTGTATAAAGTAAGTCCCTTTCCTAATACCTATCCCTTTTTGAAAATAAAATAGGGCGTGGTACCTCCCATACAAATGGGAACTTTCATACTCAATATCTTTGGAAGTATTAATGCTAGACTACTAAAGTTTGGTCAGGCGTTGTATAAAGTAAGTCCCTTTCCTAATATCTATCCGTTTTTGAAATCGGAAAAGGGGGCGTGGTACCTCCCATACAAATGGGATCTTTCATAACCCTTATCTATGCAACTATTATCGCTAGACTACTGAAATTTGGTAAGACGTTGTATAAGGTAAGTCCCTTTCCTCATACCTATCCCTTTTTGAAACCGTAAAAGGAGGCGTGGCACCTCCCATACAAATTGGAATTTTCATACTCAATACCTTTGGAGGTATTAATGCTATACTACTAAATTTTGGTCAGGCGTTGTATAAAGTAATTCCCTTTCCTAATACCTATCCCTTTTTGAAAATAAAATAGGGCGTGGTACCTCCCATACAAATGGGAACTTTCATACTCAATATCTTTGGAGGTATTAATGCTAGACTACTAAAGTTTGGTCAAGCGTTGTATAAAGTAAGTCCCTTTCCTAATACCTATCCCTTTTTGAAATCGGAAAAGGGGGCGTGGCACCTCCCATACAAATTGGATCTTTCATACCCCCTATCTATGCAACTATTATCGCTAGACTACTGAAATTTGGTAAGACGTTGTATAAGGTAAGTCCCTTTCCTCATACCTATCTCTTTTTGAAATCGTAAAAGGAGGCGTGGCACCTCCCATACAAATTGGAATTTTCATACTCAATATCTTTGGAGGTATTAATGCTAAGCTACTAAATTTTGGTCAGGCGTTGTATAAAGTAAGTCCCTTTCCTAATACCTATCCCTTTTTGAAATCGGAAAAGAGGGCGTGGCACCTCCCATACAAATGGGATCTTTCATACCCCCTATCTATGCAACTATTATCGCTAGACTACTGAAATATGGTAAGACGTTGTATAAGGTAAGTCCCTTTCCTAATACCTATCCCTTTTTGAAATCGTAAAAGGTGGCGTGGCACCTCCAATACAAATGGGAACTTTAATACTCAATATCTTTGGAGGTATTAATGCTAAGGTACTAAATTTTGGTCAGGCGTTGTATAAAGTAAGTCCCTTTCCTAATACCTATCCCTTTTTGAAATCGGAAAAGAGGGCGTGGCACCTCCCATAAAAATGGGATCTTTCATACCCCCTATCTATGCAACTATTATCGCTAGACTACTGAAATATGGTAAGACCTTGTATAAGGTAAGTCCCTTTCCTAATACCTATCCCTTTTTGAAATCGTAAAAGGTGGCGTGGCACCTCCCATACAAATGGGAACTTTCATACTCAATATCTTTGAAGGTTTAATGCTAGACTACTAAATTTTGGTCAGGCGTTGTATAAAGTAATTCCCTTTCCTAATACCTATCCCTTTTTGAAAATAAAATAGGGTGTGGCACCTCCCATACAAATGGGAACTTTCATACTCAATATCTTTGGAGGTATTAATGCTAGACTACTAAATTTTGGTCAGGCGTTGTATAAAGTAAGTCCCTTTCCTAATACCTATCCCTTTTTGAAAATAAAATAGGGCGTGCTACCTCCCATACAAATGGGAACTTTCATACTCAATATCTTTGGAAGTATTAATGCTAGACTACTAAAGTTTGGTCAGGCGTTGTATAAAGTAAGTCCCTTTAATAATATCTATCCGTTTTTGAAACCGGAAAAGGGGGCGTGGTACCTCCCATACAAATGGGATCTTTCATAACCCTTATCTATGCAACTATTATCGCTAGACTACTGAAATTTGGTAAGACGTTGTATAAGGTAAGTCCCTTTCCTCATACCTATCCCTTTTTGAAATCGTAAAAGGAGGCGTGGCACCTCCCATACAAATTGGAATTTTCATACTCAATACCTTTGGAGGTATTAATGCTATACTACTAAATTTTGGTCAGGCGTTGTATAAAGTAATTCCCTTTCCTAATACCTATCCCTTTTTGAAAATAAAATAGGGCGTGGTACCTCCCATACAAATGGGAACTTTCATACTCAATATCTTTGGAGGTATTAATGCTAGACTACTAAAGTTTGGTCAGGCGTTGTATAAAGTAAGTCCCTTTCCTAATACCTATCCCTTTTTGAAATCGGAAAAGGGGGCGTGGCACCTCCCATACAAATTGGATCTTTCATACCCCCTATCTATGCAACTATTATCGCTAGACTACTGAAATTTAGTAAGACGTTGTATAAGGTAAGTCCCTTTCCTCATACCTATCTCTTTTTGAAATCGTAAAAGGAGGCGTGGCACCTCCCATACAAATTGGAATTTTCATACTCAATATCTTTGGAGGTATTAATGCTAGACTACTAAATTTTGGTCAGGCGTTGTATAAAGTAAGTAAGTCCCTTTCCTAATACCTATCCCTTTTTGAAATCGGAAAAGGGGGCGTGGCACCTCCCATACAAATGGGATCTTTCATACCCCCTATCTATGCAACTATTATCGCTAGACTACTGAAATTTGGTAAGACGTTGTATAAGGTAAGTCCCTTTCCTAATACCTATCCCTTTTTGAAGTCGTGAAAGGGGGCGTGGCACCTCCCATACAAATTGGAATTTTCATACTCAATATCTTTGGAGGTATTAATGCTAGACTACTAAATTTTGGTCAGGCGTTGTATAAAGTAAGTCCCTTTCCTAATACCTATCCCTTTTTGAAAATAAAATAGGGCGTGGTACCTCCCATACAAATGGGAACTTTCATACTCAATATCTTTGGAGGTATTAATGCTAGACTACTAAAGTTTGGTCAGGCGTTGTATAAAGTAAGTCCCTTTCCTAATACCTATCCCTTTTTGAAATCGGAAAAGGGGGCGTGGCACCTCCCATACAAATTGGATCTTTCATACCCCCTATCTATGCAACTATTATCGCTAGACTACTGAAATTTAGTAAGACGTTGTATAAGGTAAGTCCCTTTCCTCATACCTATCTCTTTTTGAAATCGTAAAAGGAGGCGTGGCACCTCCCATACAAATTGGAATTTTCATACTCAATATCTTTGGAGGTATTAATGCTAGACTACTAAATTTTGGTCAGGCGTTGTATAAAGTAAGTAAGTCCCTTTCCTAATACCTATCCCTTTTTGAAATCGGAAAAGGGGGCGTGGCACCTCCCATACAAATGGGATCTTTCATACCCCCTATCTATGCAACTATTATCGCTAGACTACTGAAATATGGTAAGACGTTGTATAAGGTAAGTGCCTTTCCTAATACCTATCCCTTTTTGAAATTGTAAAAGGTGGCTTGGCACCTCCAATACAAACGGGAACTTTCATACTCAATATCTTTGGAGGTATTAATGCTAGGCTACTAAATTTTGGTCAGCCGTTGTATAAAGTAAGTCCCTTTCCTAATACCTATCCCTTTTTCAAATCGGAAAAGGAGGCGTGGCACCTCCCATACAAATGGGATCTTTCATAAGGTAAGTCCCTTTCCTAATACCTATCTCTTTTTGAAATCGTAAAAGGAGGCGTGGCACCTCCCATACAAATTGGAATTTTCATACTCAATATCTTTGGAGGTATTAATGCTAGACTACTAAATTTTGGTCAGGCGTTGTATAAAGTAAGTCCCTTTCCTAATACCTATCCCTTTTTGAAATCGGAAAAGGGGGCGTGGCACCTCCCATACAAATGGGATCTTTCATAAGGTAAGTCCCTTTCCTAATACCTATCCCTTTTTGAAGTCGTGAAAGGGGGCGTGGCACCTCCCATACAAATTGGAATTTTCATACTCAATATCTTTGGAGGTATTAATGCTAGACTACTAAGTTTTGGTCAGGCGTTGTATAAAGTAAGTCCCTTTCCTAATACCTATCCCTTTTTGAAATCGGAAAAGGGGGCGTGGCAGCTCCCATACAAATGGGATCTTTCATACCCCCTATCTATGCAACTATTATCGCTAGACTACTGAAATATGGTAAGACGTTGTATAAGGTAAGTGCCTTTCCTAATACCTATCCCTTTTTGAAATTGTAAAAGGTGGCTTGGCACCTCCAATACAAACGGGAACTTTCATACTCAATATCTTTGGAGGTATTAATGCTAGGCTACTAAATTTTGGTCAGCCGTTGTATAAAGTAAGTCCCTTTCCTAATACCTATCCCTTTTTGAAATCGGAAAAGGGGGCGTGGCACCTCCCATACAAATGGGATCTTTCATACCCCCTATCTATGCAACTATTATCGCTAGACTACTGAAATTTGGTAAGACGTTGTATAAGGTAAGTCCCTTTCCTAATACCTATCCCTTTTTGAAGTCGTGAAAGGGGGCGTGGCACCTCCCATACAAATTGGAATTTTCATACTCAATATCTTTGGAGGTATTAATGCTAGACTACTAAATTTTGGTCAGGCGTTGTATAAAGTAAGTCCCTTTCCTAATACCTATCCCTTTTTGAAATCGTGAAAGGGGGCGTGGCACCTCCCATACAAATTGGAATTTTCATACTCAATTTCTTTGGAGGTATTAATGCTAGACTACAAAATTTTTGTCAGGCGTTGTATAAAGTAAGTCCCTTTCCTAATACCTATCCCTTTTTGAAATCGGAAAAGGGGGCGTTGCACCTCCCATACAAATGGGATCTTTCATACCCCCTATCTATGCAACTATTATCGCTAGACTCTTGAAATATGGTAAGACGTTGTATAAGGTAAGTAAGTCCCTCTCCTAATACCTATCCCTTTTTGAAATCGTAAAAGGTGGCGTGGCACCTCCAATACAAACGGGAACTTTCATACTCAATATCTTTGGAGGTATTAATGCTAGGCTACTAAATTTTCGTCAGGCGTTGTATGAAGTAAGTCCCTTTCCTAATACGTATCCCTTTTTAAAATCGGAAAAGGGTTCGTGGCACCTCCCATACAAATGGGAACTTTCATACTCAATATCTTTGAAGGTTTAATGCTAGACTACTAAATTTTGGTCAGGCGTTGTATAAAGTAAGTCCCTTTCCTAATACCTATCCCTTTTTGAAATCGTAAAAGGGGGCGTGGCACCTCCCATACAAATGGGATCTTTCATACCCCCTATCTATGCAACTATTATCGCTAGACTACTGAAATATGGTAAGACGTTGTATAAGGTAAGTCCCTTTCCTAATACCTATCCCTTTTTGAAATCGTAAAAGGTGGCGTGGCACCTCCAATACAAATGGGAACTTTCATACTCAATATCTTTGGAGGTATTAATGCTAAGCTACTAAATTTTGGTCAGGCGTTGTGTAAAGTAAGTCCCTTTCCTAATACCTATCCCTTTTTGAAATCGGAAAAGGGGGCGTGGCGCCTCCCATACAAATGGGATCTTTCATACCCCCTATCTATGCAACTATTATCGCTAGACTACTGAAATATGGTAAGACGTTGTATAAGGTAAGTCTCTTTCCTAATACCTATCCCTTTTTGAAATTGTAAAAGGTGGCGTGGCACCTCCAATACAAACGGGAACTTTCATACTTAATATCTTTGGAGGTATTAATGGTCCGTTGTATAAGTAAGTCCCTTCTTACGTACTTTTTTTTTAAATCGGAAAAGGGGGCGTGGCACCTCCCTTACAAATGGGAACTTTCATACTCAATATCTTTGGAGGTATTAATGCTAAGCTACTAAATTTTGGTCAGGCGTTGTATAAAGTAAGTCCCTTTCCTAATACCTATCCCTTTTTGAAATCGGAAAAGGGGGCGTGGCACCTCCAATACAAATGGGAACTTTCATACTCAATATCTTTGGAGGTATTAATGCTAAGCTACTAAATTTTGGTCAGGCGTTGTATAAAGTAAGTCCCTTTCCTAATACCTATCCCTTTTTGAAATCGGAAAAGGGGGCGTGGCGCCTCCCATACAAATGGGATCTTTCATACCCCCTATCTATGCAACTATTATCGCTAGACTACTGAAATATGGTAAGACGTTGTATAAGGTAAGTCCCTTTCCTAATACCTACCCCTTTTTGAAAATAAAAGGGGGCGTGGCACCTCCAATACAAACGGGAACTTTCATACTTAATATCTTTGGAGGTATTAATGGTCCGTTGTATAAGTAAGTCCCTTCTTACGTACTTTTTTTTTAAATCGCAAAAGGGGCGTGGCACCTCCCATACAAATTGGAACTTTCATACTCAATATCTTTGGAGGTATTAATGCTAGACTACTAAATTTTGGTCAGGCGTTGTATAAAGTAAGTCCCTTTCCTAATACCTATCCCTTTTTGAAATCGGAAAAGGGGGTGTGGCAGGTGGCAGGGTGTGGAGGTATTAATGGTCCGTTGTATAAGTAAGTCCCTTCTTACGTACTTTTTTTTTAAATCGCAAAAGGGGCGTGGCACCTCCCATACAAATTGGAACTTTCATACTCAATATCTTTGGAGGTATTAATGCTAGACTACTAAATTTTGGTCAGGCGTTGTATAAAGTAAGTCCCTTTCCTAATACCTATCCCTTTTTGAAATCGGAAAAGGGGGTGTGGCAGGTGGCAGGGTGTGGAGGTATTAATGGTCCGTTGTATAAGTAAGTCCCTTCTTACGTACTTTTTTTTTAAATCGCAAAAGGGGCGTGGCACCTCCCATACAAATTGGAACTTTCATACCCCCTATCTATGCAACTATTATCGCTAGACTACTGAAATTTGGTAAGACGTTGTATAAGGTAAGTCCCTTTCCTCATACCTATCCCTTTTTGAAAACGTAAAAGGAGGCGTGGCACCTCCCATACAAATTGGAATTTTCATACTCAATATCTTTGGAGGTATTAATGCTAGACTACTAAATTTTGGTCAGGCGTTGTATAAAGTAATTCCCTTTCCTAATACCTATCCCCTTTTGAAAATAAAATAGGGTGTGGCACCTCCCATACAAATGGGAACTTTCATACTCAATATCTTTGGAGGTATTAATGCTAGACTACTAAATTTTGGTCAGGCGTTGTATAAAGTAAGTCCCTTTCCTAATACCTATCCCTTTTTGAAAATAAAATAGGGCGTGCTACCTCCCATACAAATGGGAACTTTCATACTCAATATCTTTGGAAGTATTAATGCTAGACTACTAAAGTTTGGTCAGGCGTTGTATAAAGTAAGTCCCTTTAATAATATCTATCCGTTTTTGAAACCGGAAAAGGGGGCGTGGTACCTCCCATACAAATGGGATCTTTCATAACCCTTATCTATGCAACTATTATCGCTAGACTACTGAAATTTGGTAAGACGTTGTATAAGGTAAGTCCCTTTCCTCATACCTATCCCTTTTTGAAATCGTAAAACTAGGCGTGGCACCTCCCATACAAATTGGAATTTTCATACTCAATACCTTTGGAGGTATTAATGCTATACTACTAAATTTTGGTCAGGCGTTGTATAAAGTAATTCCCTTTCCTAATACCTATCCCTTTTTGAAAATAAAATAGGGCGTGGTACCTCCCATACAAATGGGAACTTTCATACTCAATATCTTTGGAGGTATTAATGCTAGACTACTAAAGTTTGGTCAGGCGTTGTATAAAGTAAGTCCCTTTCCTAATACCTATCCCTTTTTGAAATCGGAAAAGGGGGCGTGGCACCTCCCATACAAATTGGATCTTTCATACCCCCTATCTATGCAACTATTATCGCTAGACTACTGAAATTTAGTAAGACGTTGTATAAGGTAAGTCCCTTTCCTCATACCTATCTCTTTTTGAAATCGTAAAAGGAGGCGTGGCACCTCCCATACAAATTGGAATTTTCATACTCAATATCTTTGGAGGTATTAATGCTAGACTACTAAATTTTGGTCAGGCGTTGTATAAAGTAAGTAAGTCCCTTTCCTAATACCTATCCCTTTTTGAAATCGGAAAAGGGGGCGTGGCACCTCCCATACAAATGGGATCTTTCATACCCCCTATCTATGCAACTATTATCGCTAGACTACTGAAATTTGGTAAGACGTTGTATAAGGTAAGTCCCTTTCCTAATACCTATCCCTTTTTGAAGTCGTGAAAGGGGGCGTGGCACCTCCCATACAAATTGGAATTTTCATACTCAATATCTTTGGAGGTATTAATGCTAGACTACTAAATTTTGGTCAGGCGTTGTATAAAGTAAGTCCCTTTCCTAATACCTATCCCTTTTTGAAATCGGAAAAGGGGGCGTGGCACCTCCCATACAAATGGGATCTTTCATACCCCCTATCTATGCAACTATTATCGCTAGACTACTGAAATATGGTAAGACGTTGTATAAGGTAAGTGCCTTTCCTAATACCTATCCCTTTTTGAAATTGTAAAAGGTGGCTTGGCACCTCCAATACAAACGGGAACTTTCATACTCAATATCTTTGGAGGTATTAATGCTAGGCTACTAAATTTTGGTCAGCCGTTGTATAAAGTAAGTCCCTTTCCTAATACCTATCCCTTTTTCAAATCGGAAAAGGAGGCGTGGCACCTCCCATACAAATGGGATCTTTCATAAGGTAAGTCCCTTTCCTAATACCTATCTCTTTTTGAAATCGTAAAAGGAGGCGTGGCACCTCCCATACAAATTGGAATTTTCATACTCAATATCTTTGGAGGTATTAATGCTAGACTACTAAATTTTGGTCAGGCGTTGTATAAAGTAAGTCCCTTTCCTAATACCTATCCCTTTTTGAAATCGGAAAAGGGGGCGTGGCACCTCCCATACAAATGGGATCTTTCATAAGGTAAGTCCCTTTCCTAATACCTATCCCTTTTTGAAGTCGTGAAAGGGGGCGTGGCACCTCCCATACAAATTGGAATTTTCATACTCAATATCTTTGGAGGTATTAACGCTAGACTACTAAATTTTGGTCAGGCGTTGTATAAAGTAAGTCCCTTTCCTAATACCTATCCCTTTTTGAAATCGGAAAAGGGGGCGTGGCACCTCCCATACAAATGGGATCTTTCATACCCCCTATCTATGCAACTATTATCGCTAGACTACTGAAATATGGTAAGACGTTGTATAAGGTAAGTGCCTTTCCTAATACCTATCCCTTTTTGAAATTGTAAAAGGTGGCTTGGCACCTCCAATACAAACGGGAACTTTCATACTCAATATCTTTGGAGGTATTAATGCTAGGCTACTAAATTTTGGTCAGCCGTTGTATAAAGTAAGTCCCTTTCCTAATACCTATCCCTTTTTGAAATCGGAAAAGGGGGCGTGGCACCTCCCATACAAATGGGATCTTTCATACCCCCTATCTATGCAACTATTATCGCTAGACTACTGAAATTTGGTAAGACGTTGTATAAGGTAAGTCCCTTTCCTAATACCTATCCCTTTTTGAAGTCGTGAAAGGGGGCGTGGCACCTCCCATACAAATTGGAATTTTCATACTCAATATCTTTGGAGGTATTAATGCTAGACTACTAAATTTTGGTCAGGCGTTGTATAAAGTAAGTCCCTTTCCTAATACCTATCCCTTTTTGAAATCGTGAAAGGGGGCGTGGCACCTCCCATACAAATTGGAATTTTCATACTCAATTTCTTTGGAGGTATTAATGCTAGACTACAAAATTTTTGTCAGGCGTTGTATAAAGTAAGTCCCTTTCCTAATACCTATCCCTTTTTGAAATCGGAAAAGGGGGCGTGGCACCTCCCATACAAATGGGATCTTTCATACCCCCTATCTATGCAACTATTATCGCTAGACTCTTGAAATATGGTAAGACGTTGTATAAGGTAAGTAAGTCCCTCTCCTAATACCTATCCCTTTTTGAAATCGTAAAAGGTGGCGTGGCACCTCCAATACAAACGGGAACTTTCATACTCAATATCTTTGGAGGTATTAATGCTAGGCTACTAAATTTTCGTCAGGCGTTGTATGAAGTAAGTCCCTTTCCTAATACGTATCCCTTTTTAAAATCGGAAAAGGGTTCGTGGCACCTCCCATACAAATGGGAACTTTCATACTCAATATCTTTGAAGGTTTAATGCTAGACTACTAAATTTTGGTCAGGCGTTGTATAAAGTAAGTCCCTTTCCTAATACCTATCCCTTTTTGAAATCGTAAAAGGGGGCGTGGCACCTCCCATACAAATGGGATCTTTCATACCCCCTATCTATGCAACTATTATCGCTAGACTACTGAAATATGGTAAGACGTTGTATAAGGTAAGTCCCTTTCCTAATACCTATCCCTTTTTGAAATCGTAAAAGGTGGCGTGGCACCTCCAATACAAATGGGAACTTTCATACTCAATATCTTTGGAGGTATTAATGCTAAGCTACTAAATTTTGGTCAGGCGTTGTATAAAGTAAGTCCCTTTCCTAATACCTATCCCTTTTTGAAATCGGAAAAGGGGGCGTGGCGCCTCCCATACAAATGGGATCTTTCATACCCCCTATCTATGCAACTATTATCGCTAGACTACTGAAATATGGTAAGACGTTGTATAAGGTAAGTCTCTTTCCTAATACCTATCCCTTTTTGAAATTGTAAAAGGTGGCGTGGCACCTCCAATACAAACGGGAACTTTCATACTTAATATCTTTGGAGGTATTAATGGTCCGTTGTATAAGTAAGTCCCTTCTTACGTACTTTTTTTTTAAATCGGAAAAGGGGGCGTGGCACCTCCCTTACAAATGGGAACTTTCATACTCAATATCTTTGGAGGTATTAATGCTAAGCTACTAAATTTTGGTCAGGCGTTGTATAAAGTAAGTCCCTTTCCTAATACCTATCCCTTTTTGAAATCGGAAAAGGGGGCGTGGCACCTCCAATACAAATGGGAACTTTCATACTCAATATCTTTGGAGGTATTAATGCTAAGCTACTAAATTTTGGTCAGGCGTTGTATAAAGTAAGTCCCTTTCCTAATACCTATCCCTTTTTGAAATCGGAAAAGGGGGCGTGGCGCCTCCCATACAAATGGGATCTTTCATACCCCCTATCTATGCAACTATTATCGCTAGACTACTGAAATATGGTAAGACGTTGTATAAGGTAAGTCCCTTTCCTAATACCTACCCCTTTTTGAAAATAAAAGGGGGCGTGGCACCTCCAATACAAACGGGAACTTTCATACTTAATATCTTTGGAGGTATTAATGGTCCGTTGTATAAGTAAGTCCCTTCTTACGTACTTTTTTTTTAAATCGGAAAAGGGGGCGTGGCACCTCCCTTACAAATGGGAACTTTCATACTGAATATCTTTGGAGGTATTAATACTAGACTACTAAATGTTGGAAGGGCGTTGCATAAAAAAAGTCCCTTTCCTAATACCTATCCCTTTTTGAAATCGGAAAAGGGGGTGTGGCACCTCCAATACAAATGGGATCTTTCTTACTTAATATCTTTGGAGGTATTAATGGTCCGTTGTATAAGTAAGTCCCTTCTTACGTACTTTTTTTTTAAATCGCAAAAGGGGCGTGGCACCTCCCATACAAATTGGAACTTTCATACTCAATATCTTTGGAGGTATTAATGCTAGACTACTAAATTTTGGTCAGGCGTTGTATAAAGTAAGTCCCTTTCCTAATACCTATCCCTTTTTGAAATCGGAAAAGAGGGTGTGGCAGGTGGCAGGGTGTGGAGGTATTAATGGTCCGTTGTATAAGTAAGTCCCTTCTTACGTACTTTTTTTTTAAATCGCAAAAGGGGCGTGGCACCTCCCATACAAATTGGAACTTTCATACTCAATATCTTTGGAGGTATTAATGCTAGACTACTAAATTTTGGTCAGGCGTTGTATAAAGTAAGTCCCTTTCCTAATACCTATCCCTTTTTGAAATCGGAAAAGGGGGCGTGGCACCTCCCATACAAATGGGATCTTTCATACCCCCTATCTATGCAACTATTATCGCTAGACTACTGAAATATGGTAAGACGTTGTATAAGGTAAGTCCCTCTCCTAATACCTATCCCTTTTTGAAATCGTAAAAGGTGGCGTGGCACCTCCCATACAAATTGGAACTTTCATACTCAATATCTTTGGAGGTATTAATGCTAGACTACTAAATTTTGGTCAGGCGTTGTATAAAGTAAGTCCCTTTCCTAATACCTATCCCTTTTTGAAATCGGAAAAGGGGGTGTGGCACCTCCAATACAAATGGGATCTTTCTTACTTAATATCTTTGGAGGTATTAATGGTCCGTTGTATAAGTAAGTCCCTTCTTACGTACTTTTTTTTTAAATCGCAAAAGGGGCGTGGCACCTCCCATACAAATTGGAACTTTCATACTCAATATCTTTGGAGGTATTAATGCTAGACTACTAAATTTTGGTCAGGCGTTGTATAAGGTAAGTCCCTTTCCTAATACCTATCCCTTTTTGAAATCGTAAAAGGTGGCGTGGCACCTCCAATACAAACGGGGACTTTCATACTCAATATCTTTGGAGGTATTAATGCTAGGCTACTAAATTTGGGCAGGCGTTGTATGAAGTAAGTCCCTTTCCTAATACGTATCCCTTTTTAAAATCGGAAAAGGGTGCGTGGCACCTCCCATACAAATGGGATCTTTCATACCCCCTATCTATGCAACTATTATCGCTAGACTACTGAAATTTGGTAAGACGTTGTATAAGGTAAGTCCCTTTCCTAATACCTATCCCTTTTTGAAATCGTGAAAGGGGGCGTGGCACCTCCCATACAAATTGGAATTTTCATACTCAATATCTTTGAAGGTTTAATGCTAGGCTACTAAATTTTGGTCAGGCGTTGTATGAAGTAAGTCCCTTTCCAAATACGTATCCCTTTTTAAAATCGGAAAAGGGTGCGTGGCACCTCCCATACAAATGGGAACTTTCATACTCAATATCTTTGAAGGTTTAATGCTAGGCTACTAAATTTTGGTCAGGCGTTGTATAAAGTAAGTCCCTTTCCTAATACCTATCCCTTTTTGAAATCGGAAAAGGGGGCGTGGCACCTCCCATACAAATGGGATCTTTCATACCCCCTATCTATGCAACTATTATCGCTAGACTACTGAAATTTGGTAAGACGTTGTATAAGGTAAGTCCCTTTCCTAATACCTATCCCTTTTTGAAATCGTGAAAGGGGGCGTGGCACCTCCCATACAAATGGGAACTTTCATGCTGAATATCTTTGGAGGTATTAATGCTAGACTACTAAATTTTGCTAAGGCGTTGTATAAAGTAATTCCCTTTCCTAATACTTATCCCTTTTTGAAAATAAAATAGTGGTACCTCCCATACAAATGGGAATTTTCATACTCAATATCTTTGGAGGTATTAATGCTAGACTACTAAAGTTTGGTCAGGCGTTGTATAAAGTAAGTCCCTTTCCTAATACCTATCCCTTTTTGAAATCGGAAAAGGGGGCGTGGCACCTCCCATACAAATGGGATCTTTCATACCCCCTATCTATGCAACTATTATCGCTAGACTACTGAAATATGGTAAGACGTTGTATAAGGCAAGTCCCTCTCCTAATACCTATCCCTTTTTGAAATCGTAAAAGGTGGCGTGGCACCTCCAATACAAACGGGAACTTTCATACTCAATATCTTTGGAGGTATTAATGCTAGGCTACTAAATTTTGGTCAGGCGTTGTATGAAGTAAGTCCCTTTCCTAATACGTATCCCTTTTTAAAATCGGAAAAGGGTGCGTGGCACCTCCCATACAAATGGGAACTTTCATACTCAATATCTTTGAAGGTTTAATGCTAGGCTACTAAATTTTGGTCAGGCGTTGTATAAAGTAAGTCCCTTTCCTAATACCTATCCCTTTTTGAAATCGGAAAAGGGGGCGTGGCACCTCCCATACAAATGGGATCTTTCATACCCCCTATCTATGCAACTATTATCGCTAGACTACTGAAATTTGGTAAGACGTTGTATAAGGTAAGTCCCTTTCCTAATACCTATCCCTTTTTGAAATCGTGAAAGGGGGCGTGGCACCTCCCATACAAATGGGAACTTTCATACTGAATATCTTTGGAGGTATTAATGCTAGACTACTAAATTTTGCTAAGGCGTTGTATAAAGTAATTCCCTTTCCTAATACTTATCCCTTTTTGAAAATAAAATAGGGCGTGGTACCTCCCATACAAATGGGAATTTTCATACTCAATATCTTTGGAGGTATTAATGCTAGACTACTAAAGTTTGGTCAGGCGTTGTATAAAGTAAGTCCCTTTCCTAATACCTATCCCTTTTTGAAATCGCAAAAGGGGGCGTGGCTCCTCCCATACAAATGGGATCTTTCATACCCCCTATCTATGCAACTATTATCGCTAGACTACTGAAATATGGTAAGACGTTGTATAAGGCAAGTCCCTCTCCTAATACCTATCCCTTTTTGAAATCGTAAAAGGTGGCGTGGCACCTCCAATACAAACGGGAACTTTCATACTCAATATCTTTGGAGGTATTAATGCTAGGCTACTAAATTTTGGTCAGGCGTTGTATGAAGTAAGTCCCTTTCCTAATACGTATCCCTTTTTAAAATCGGAAAAGGGTGCGTGGCACCTCCCATACAAATGGGAACTTTCATACTCAATATCTTTGAAGGTTTAATGCTAGGCTACTAAATTTTGGTCAGGCGTTGTATAAAGTAAGTCCCTTTCCTAATACCTATCCCTTTTTGAAATCGGAAAAGGGCGCGTGGCACCTCCCATACAAATGGGATCTTTCATACCCCCTATCTATGCAACTATTATCGCTAGACTACTGAAATATGGTAAGACGTTGTATAAGGTAAGTCCCTTTCCTAATACCTATCCCTTTTTGAAATCGTAAAAGGTGGCGTGGCACCTCCAATACAAACGGGGACTTTCATACTCAATATCTTTGGAGGTATTAATGCTAGGCTACTAAATTTTGGTCAGGCGTTGTATGAAGTAAATCCCTTTCCTAAAACCTACCCCTTTTTGAAAATAAAAGGGGGCGTGGCACCTCCAATACAAACGGGAACTTTCATACCCCCTATCTATGCAACTATTATCGCTAGACTACTGAAATATGGTAAGACGTTGTATAAGGTAAGTCCCTCTCCTAATACCTATCAATTTTTGAAATCGTAAAAGGTGGCGTGGCACCTCCAATACAAACGGGAACTTTCATACTCAATATCTTTGGAGGTATTAATGCTAGGCTACTAAATTTTGGTCAGGCGTTGTATGAAGTAAGTCCCTTTCCTAATACGTATCCCTTTTTAAAATCGGAAAAGGGTGCGTGGCACCTCCCATACAAATGGGATCTTTCATACCCCCTATCTATGCAACTATTATCGCTAGTCTACTGAAATTTGGTAAGACGTTGTATAAGGTAAGTCCCTTTCCTAATACCTATCCCTTTTTGAAATCGTGAAAGGGGGCGTGGCACCTCCCATACAAATTGGAATTTTCATACTCAATATCTTTGGAGGTATTAATGCTAGACTACTAAATTTTGGTCAGGCGTTGTATAAAGTAAGTCCCTTTCCTAATACCTATCCCTTTTTGAAATCGGAAAAGGGGGCGTGGCGCCTCCTATACAAATGGGATCTTTCATACCCCCTATCTATGCAACTATTATCGCTAGACTACTGAAATATGGTAAGACGTTGTATAAGGTAAGTCCCTTTCCTAATACCTATCCCTTTTTGAAATCGTACAAGGTGGCGTGGCACCTCCAATACAAATGGGAACTTTCATACTCAATATCTGTGAAGGTATTAATGCTAAGCTACTAAATTTTGGACAGGCGTTGTATAAAGTAAGTCCCTTTCCTAATACCTATCCCTTTTTGAAATCGGAAAAGGGGGCGTGGCGCCTCCCATACAAATGGGATCTTTCATACCCCCTATCTATGCAACTATTATCGCTAGACTACTGAAATATGGTAAGACGTTGTATAAGGTAAGTCCCTTTCCTAATACCTACCCCTTTTTGAAAATAAAAGGGGGCGTGGCACCTCCAATACAAACGGGAACTTTCATACTTAATATCTTTGGAGGTATTAATGGTCCGTTGTATAAGTAAGTCCCTTCTTACGTACTTTTTTTTTAAATCGGAAAAGGGGGCGTCGCACCTCCCTTACAAATGGGAAATTTCATACTCAATATCTGTGGAGGTATTAATGCTAGACTACTAAATTTTGGTAAGGCGTTGTATGAAGTAAGTCCCTTTCCTAATACCTACCCCTTTTTGAAAATAAAAGGGGGCGTGGCACCTCCAATACAAACGGGAACTTTCATACTCAATATCTTTGGAGGTATTAATGCTAGGCTACTAAATTTTGGTCAGGCGTTGTATGAAGTAAGTCCCTTTCCTAATACCTACCCCTTTTTGAAAATAAAAGGGGGCGTGGCACCTCCAATACAAACGGGAACTTTCATACTTAATATCTTTGGAGGTATTAATGGTCCGTTGTATAAGTAAGTCCCTTCTTACGTACTTTTTTTTTAAATCGGAAAAGGGGGCGTCGCACCTCCCTTACAAATGGGAAATTTCATACTCAATATCTGTGGAGGTATTAATGCTAGACTACTAAATTTTGGTAAGGCGTTGTATGAAGTAAGTCCCTTTCCTAATACGTATCCCTTTTTAACATCGGAAAAGGGTGCGTGGCACCTCCCATACAAATGGGAACTTTCATACTCAATATCTTTGAAGGTTTAATGCTAGACTACTAAATTTTCGTCAGGCGTTGTATAAAGTAAGTCCCTTTCCTAATACCTATCCCTTTTTGAAATCGTAAAAGGGGGCGTGGCACCTCCCATACAAATGGGATCTTTCATACCCCCTATCTATGCAACTATTATCGCTAGACTACTGAAATATGGTAAGACGTTGTATAAGGTAAGTCCCTTTCCTAATACCTATCCCTTTTTGAAATCGTACAAGGTGGCGTGGCACCTCCAATACAAATGGGAACTTTCATACTCAATATCTTTGGAGGTATTAATGCTAAGCTACTAAATTTTGGTCAGGCGTTGTATAAAGTAAGTCCCTTTCCTAATACCTATCCCTTTTTGAAATCGGAAAAGGGGGCGTGGCGCCTCCCATACAAATGGGATTTTCATACCCCCTATCTATGCAACTATTATCGCTAGACTACTGAAATATGTTGTATAAGGTAAGTCTCTTTCCTAATACCTATCCCTTTTTGAAATTGTAAAAGGTGGCGTGGCACCTCCAATACAAACGGGAACTTTCATACTCAATATCTTTGGAGGTATTAATGCTAGGCTACTAAATTTTGGTCAGGCGTTGTATGAAGTAAGTCCCTTTCCTAATACCTACCCCTTTTTGAAAATAAAAGGGGGCGTGGCACCTCCAATACAAACGGGAACTTTCATACTTAATATCTTTGGAGGTATTAATGGTCCGTTGTATAAGTAAGTCCCTTCTTACGTACTTTTTTTTTAAATCGGAAAAGGGGGCGTCGCACCTCCCTTACAAATGGGAACTTTCATACTGAATATCTTTGGAGGTATTAATGCTAGACTACTAAATGTTGGAAGGGCGTTGCATAAAAAAAGTCCCTTACCTAATACCTATCCCTTTTTGAAATCGGAAAAGGGGGTGTGGCAACTCCAATACAAATGGGATCTTTCTTACTTAATATCTTTGGAGGTATTAATGGTCCGTTGTATAAGTAAGTCCCTTCTTACGTACTTTTTTTTTAAATCGCAAAAGGGGCGTGGCACCTCCCATACAAATTGGAACTTTCATACTCAATATCTTTGGAGGTATTAATGCTAGACTACTAAATTTTGGTCAGGCGTTGTATAAAGTAAGTCCCTTTCCTAATACCTGTCCCTTTTTGAAATCGGAAAAGGGGGCGTGGCACCTCCCATACAAATGGGATCTTTCATACCCCCTATCTATGCAACTATTATCGCTAGACTACTGAAATATGTTGTATAAGGTAAGTCCCTTTCCTAATACCTATCCCTTTTTGAAATCGTGAAAGGGGGCGTGGCACCTCCCATACAAATTGGAATTTTCCTACTCAATATCTTTGGAGGTATTAACGCTAGACTACTAAATTTTGGTCAGGCGTTGTATAAAGTAAGTCCCTTTCCTAATACCTATCCCTTTTTGAAATCGGAAAAGGGGGCGTGGCACCTCCCATACAAATGGGATCTTTCATACCCCCTATCTAGGCAACTATTATCGCTAGACTACTGAAATATGGTAAGACGTTGTATAAGGTAAGTCCCTCTCCTAATACCTATCCCTTTTTGAAATCGTAAAAGGTGGCGTGGCACCTCCAATACAAACGGGAACTTTCATACTCAATATCTTTGGAGGTATTAATGCTAGGCTACTAAATTTTGGTCAGGCGTTGTATGAAGTAAGTCCCTTTCCTAATACGTATCCCTTTTTAAAATCGGAAAAGGGTGCGTGGCACCTCCCATACAAATGGGAACTTTCATACTCAATATCTTTGAAGGTTTAATGCTAGGCTACTAAATTTTGGTCAGGCGTTGTATAAAGTAAGTCCCTTTCCTAATACCTATCCCTTTTTGAAATCGGAAAAGGGGGCGTGGCACCTCCCATACAAATGGGATCTTTCATACCGCCTATCTATGCAACTATTATCGCTAGACTACTGAAATATGGTAAGACGTTGTATAAGGTAAGTCCCTTTCCTAATACCTATCCCTTTTTGAAATCGTAAAAGGTGGCGTGGCACCTCCAATACAAACGGGGACTTTCATACTCAATATCTTTGGAGGTATTAATGCTAGGCTACTAAATTTTGGTCAGGCGTTGTATGAAGTAAGTCCCTTTCCTAATACGTATCCCTTTTTAAAATCGGAAAAGGGTGCGGGGCACCTCCCATACAAATGGGATCTTTCATACCCCCTATCTATGCAACTATTATCGCTAGACTACTGAAATTTGGTAAGACGTTGTATAAGGTAAGTCCCTTTCCTAATACCTATCCCTTTTTGAAATCGTGAAAGGGGGCGTCGCACCTCCCATACAAATTGGAATTTTCATACTCAATATCTTTGGAGGTATTAATGCTAGACTACTAAATTTTGGTCAGGCGTTGTATAAAGTAAGTCCCTTTCCTAATACCTATCCCTTTTTGAAATCGGAAAAGGGGGCGTGGCACCTCCCCCACAAATGGGAACTTTCATACTGAATATTAATGCTAGACTACTAAATTTTGCTAAGGCGTTGTATAAAGTAATTCCCTTTCCTAATACTTATCCCTTTTTGAAAATAAAATAGGGCGTGGTACCTCCCATACAAATGGAAATTTTCATACTCAATATCTTTGGAGGTATTAATGCTAGACTACTAAAGTTTGGTCAGGCGTTGTATAAAGTAAGTCCCTTTCCTAATACCTATCCCTTTTTGAAATCGGAAAAGGGGGCGTGGCACCTCCCATACAAATGGGATCTTTCATACCCCCTATCTATGCAACTATTATCGCTAGACTACTGAAATATGGTAAGACGTTGTATAAGGCAAGTCCCTCTCCTAATACCTATCCCTTTTTGAAATCGTAAAAGGTGGCGTGGCACCTCCAATACAAACGGGAACTTTCATACTCAATATCTTTGGAGGTATTAATGCTAGGCTACTAAATTTTGGTCAGGCGTTGTATGAAGTAAGTCCCTTTCCTAATACGTATCCCTTTTTAAAATCGGAAAAGGGTGCGTGGCACCTCCCATACAAATGGGAACTTTCATACTCAATATCTTTGAAGGTTTAATGCTAGGCTACTAAATTTTGGTCAGGCGTAGTATAAAGTAAGTCCCTTTCCTAATACCTATCCCTTTTTGAAATCGGAAAAGGGGGCGTGGCACCTCCCATACAAATGGGATCTTTCATACCCCCTATCTATGCAACTATTATCGCTAGACTACTGAAATATGGTAAGACGTTGTATAAGGTAAAGTCCCTTTCCTAATACCTATCCCTTTTTGAAATCGTAAAAGGTGGCGTGGCACCTCCAATACAAACGGGGACTTTCATACTCAATATCTTTGGAGGTATTAATGCTAGGCTACTAAATTTTGGTCAGGCGTTGTATGAAGTAAATCCCTTTCCTAAAACCTACCCCTTTTTGAAAATAAAAGGGGGCGTGGCACCTCCAATACAAACGGGAACTTTCATACCCCCTAGCTATGCAACTATTATCGCTAGACTACTGAAATATGGTAAGACGTTGTATAAGGTAAGTCCCTCTCCTAATACCTATCCCTTTTTGAAATCGTAAAAGGTGGCGTGGCACCTCCAATACAAACGGGAACTTTCATACTCAATATCTTTGGAGGTATTAATGCTAGGCTACTAAATTTTGGTCAGGCGTTGTATGAAGTAAGTCCCTTTCCTAATACGTATCCCTTTTTAAAATCGGAAAAGGGTGCGTGGCACCTCCCATACAAATGGGAACTTTCATACTCAATATCTTTGAAGGTTTAATGCTAGACTACTAAATTTTGGTCAGGCGTTGTATAAAGTAAGTCCCTTTCCTAATACCTATCCCTTTTTGAAATCGGAAAAGGGGGCGTGGCACCTCCCATACAAATGGGATCTTTCATACCCCCTATCTATGCAACTATTATCGCTAGACTACTGAAATATGGTAAGACGTTGTATAAGGTAAGTCCCTTTCCTAATACCTATCCCTTTTTGAAATCCTAAAAGGTGGCGTGGCACCTCCAATACAAACGGGAACTTTCATACTCAATATCTTTAGAGGTATTAATGCTAAGCTACTAAATTTTGGTCAGGCGTTGTATAAAGTAAGTCCCTTTCCTAATACCTATCCCTTTTTGAAATCGGAAAAGGGGGCGTGGCGCCTCCCATACAAATGGGATCTTTCATACTCCCTATCAATGCAACTATTATCGCTAGACTACTGAAATATGGTAAGACGTTGTATAAGGTAAGTCCCTCTCCTAATACCTATCCCTTTTTGAAATCGTAAAAGGTGGCGTGGCACCTCCAATACAAACGGGAACTTTCATACTCAATATCTTTGAAGGTATTAATGCTAGGCTACTCAATTTTGGTCAGGCGTTGTATGAAGTAAGTCCCTTTCCTAATACGTATCCCTTTTTAAAATCGGAAAAGGGTGCGTGGCACCTCCCATACAAATGGGAACTTTCATACTCAATATCTTTGAAGGTTTAATGCTAGACTACTAAATTTTGGTCAGGCATTGTATAAAGTAAGTCCCTTTCCTAATACCCATCCCTTTTTGAAATCGGAAAAGGGGGCGTGGCACCTCCCATACAAATGGGATCTTTCATACCCCCTATCTATGCAACTATTATCGCTAGACTACTGAAATATGGTAAGACGTTATATAAGGTAAGTCCCTTTCCTAATACCTATCCCTTTTTGAAATCGTAAAAGGTGGCGTGGCACCTCCAATACAAATGGGAACTTTCATACTCAATGTCTTTGAAGGTTTAATGCTAGACTACTAAATTTTGGTCAGGCGTTGTATAAAGTAAGTCGCTTTCCTAATACCTAGCCCTTTTTGAAATCGGAAAAGGGGGCGTGGCACCTCCCATACAAATGGGATCTTTCTTACTTAATATCTTTGGAGGTATTAATGGTCCGTTGTATAAGTAAGTCCCTTCTTACGTACTTTTTTTTTAAATCGCAAAAGGGGCGTGGCACCTCCCATACAAATTGGAAATTTCATACTCAATATCTTTGGAGGTATTAATGCTAGACTACTAAATTTTGGTCAGGCGTTGTATAAAGTAAGTCCCTTTCCTAATACCTGTCCCTTTTTGAAATCGGAAAAGGGGGCGTGGCACCTCCCATACAAATGGGATCTTTCATACCCCCTATCTATGCAACTATTATCGCTAGACTACTAAAATATGTTGTATAAGGTAAGTCCCTTTCCTAATACCTATCCCTTTTTGAAATCGTGAAAGGGGGCGTGGCACCTCCCATACAAATTGGAATTTTCCTACTCAATATCTTTGGAGGTATTAACGCTAGACTACTAAATTTTGGTCAGGCGTTGTATAAAGTAAGTCCCTTTCCTAATACCTATCCCTTTTTGAAATCGGAAAAGGGGGCGTGGCACCTCCCATACAAATGGGATCTTTCATACCCCCTATCTATGCAACTATTATCGCTAGACTACTGAAATATGGTAAGACGTTGTATAAGGTAAGTCCCTCTCCTAATACCTATCCCTTTTTGAAATCGTAAAAGGTGGCGTGGCACCTCCAATACAAACGGGAACTTTCATACTCAATATCTTTGGAGGTATTAATGCTAGGCTACTAAATTTTGGTCAGGCGTTGTATAAAGTAAGTCCCTTTCCTAATACCTATCCCTTTTTGAAATCGGAAAAGGGGGCGTGGCACCTCCCATACAAATGGGATCTTTCATACCCCCTATCTATGCAACTATTATCGCTAGACTACTGAAATATGGTAAGACGTTGTATAAGGTAAGTCCCTTTCCTAATACCTATCCCTTTTTGAAATCGTAAAAGGTGGCGTGGCACCTCCAATACAAACGGGGACTTTCATACTCAATATCTTTGGAGCTATTAATGCTAGGCTACTAAATTTTGGTCAGGCGTTGTATGAAGTAAGTCCCTTTCCTAATAAGTATCCCTTTTTAAAATCGGAAAAGGGTGCGGGGCACCTCCCATACAAATGGGATCTTTCATACCCCCTATCTATGCAACTATTATCGCTAGACTACTGAAATTTGGTAAGACGTTGTATAAGGTAAGTCCCTTTCCTAATACCTATCCCTTTTTGAAATCGTGAAAGGGGGCGTGGCACCTCCCATACAAATTGGAATTTTCATACTCAATATCTTTGGAGGTATTAATGCTAGACTACTAAATTTTGGTCAGGCGTTGTATAAAGTAAGTCCCTTTCCTAATACCTATCCCTTTTTGAAATCGGAAAAGGGGGCGTGGCACCTCCCCCACAAATGGGAACTTTCATACTGAATATCTTTGGAGGTATTAATGCTAGACTACTAAATTTTGCTAAGGCGTTGTATAAAGTAATTCCCTTTCCTAATACTTATCCCTTTTTGAAAATAAAATAGGGCGTGGTACCTCCCATACAAATGGGAATTTTCATACTCAATATCTTTGGAGGTATTAATGCTAGACTACTAAAGTTTGCTCAGGCGTTGTATAAAGTAAGTCCCTTTCCTAATACCTATCCCTTTTTGAAATCGGAAAAGGGGGCGTGGCACCTCCCATACAAATGGGATCTTTCATACCCCCTATCTATGCAACTATTATCGCTAGACTACTGAAATATGGTAAGACGTTGTATAAGGCAAGTCCCTCTCCTAATACCTATCCCTTTTTGAAATCGTAAAAGGTGGCGTGGCACCTCCAATACAAACGGGAACTTTCATACTCAATATCTTTGGAGGTATTAATGCTAGGCTACTAAATTTTGGTCAGGCGTTGTATGAAGTAAGTCCCTTTCCTAATACGTATCCCTTTTTAAAATCGGAAAAGGGTGCGTGGCACCTCCCATACAAATGGGAACTTTCATACTCAATATCTTTGAAGGTTTAATGCTAGGCTACTAAATTTTGGTCAGGCGTAGTATAAAGTAAGTCCCTTTCCTAATACCTATCCCTTTTTGAAATCGGAAAAGGGGGCGTGGCACCTCCCATACAAATGGGATCTTTCATACCCCCTATCTATGCAACTATTATCGCTAGACTACTGAAATATGGTAAGACGTTGTATAAGGTAAAGTCCCTTTCCTAATACCTATCCCTTTTTGAAATCGTAAAAGGTGGCGTGGCACCTCCAATACAAACGGGGACTTTCATACTCAATATCTTTCGAGGTATTAATGCTAGGCTACTAAATTTTGGTCAGGCGTTGTATGAAGTAAGTCCCTTTCCTAATACGTATCCCTTTTTAAAATCGGAAAAGGGTGCGTGGCACCTCCCATACAAATGGGTTCTTTCATACTCCCTATCAATGCAACTATTATCGCTAGACTACTGAAATATGGTAAGACGTTGTATAAGGTAAGTCCCTCTCCTAATACCTATCCCTTTTTGAAATCGTAAAAGGTGGCGTGGCACCTCCAATACAAACGGGAACTTTCATACTCAATATCTTTGAAGGTATTAATGCTAGGCTACTAAATTTTGGTCAGGCGTTGTATAAAGTAAGTCCCTTTCCTAATACCTATCCCTTTTTGAAATCGGAAAAGGGGGCGTGGCACCTCCCATACAAATGGGATCTTTCATACCCCCTATCTATGCAACTATTATCGCTAGACTACTGAAATATGGTAAGACGTTGTATAAGGCAAGTCCCTCTCCTAATACCTATCCCTTTTTGAAATCGTAAAAGGTGGCGTGGCACCTCCAATACAAACGGGAACTTTCATACTCAATATCTTTGAAGGTATTAATGCTAGGCTACTAAATTTTGGTCAGGCGTTGTATGAAGTAAGTCCCTTTCCTAATACGTATCCCTTTTTAAAATCGGAAAAGGGTGCGTGGCACCTCCCATACAAATGGGAACTTTCATACTCAATATCTTTGAAGGTTTAATGCTAGACTACTAAATTTTGGTCAGGCGTTGTATGAAGTAAGTCCCTTTCCTAATACGTATCCCTTTTTAAAATCGGAAAAGGATGCGTGGCACCTCCCATACAAATGGGAACTTCCATACTCAATATCTTTCAAGGTTTAATGCTAGACTACTAAATTTTGGTCAGGCGTTGTATGAAGTAAGTCCCTTTCCTAATACGTATCCCTTTTTAAAATCGGAAAAGGGTGCGTGGCACCTCCCATACAAATGGGAACTTTCATACTCAATATCTTTGAAGGTTTAATGCTAGACTACTAAATTTTGGTCAGGCGTTGTATGAAGTAAGTCCCTTTCCTAATACGTATCCCTTTTTAAAATCGGAAAAGGGTGCGTGGCACCTCCCATACAAATGGGAACTTTCATACTCAATATCTTTGGAGGTATTAATGCTAGGCTACTAAATTTTGGTCAGGCGTTGTATGAAGTAAGTCCCTTTCCTAATACGTATCCCTTTTTAAAATCGGAAAAGGGTGCGTGGCACCTCCCATACAAATGGGAACTTTCATACTCAATATCTTTGAAGGTTTAATGCTAGACTACTAAATTTTGGTCAGGTGTTGTATAAAGTAAGTCCCTTTCCTAATACCTATCCCTTTTTGAAATCGGAAAAGGGGGCGTGGCACCTCCCATACAAATGGGATCTTTCATACTCCCTATCAATGCAACTATTATCGCTAGACTACTGAAATATGGTAAGACGTTGTATAAGGTAAGTCCCTCTCCTAATACCTATCCCTTTTTGAAATCGTAAAAGGTGGCGTGGCACCTCCAATACAAACGGGAACTTTCATACTCAATATCTTTGAAGGTATTAATGCTAGGCTACTAAATTTTGGTCAGGCGTTGTATGAAGTAAGTCCCTTTCCTAATACGTATCCCTTTTTAAAATCGGAAAAGGGTGCGTGGCACCTCCCATACAAATGGGAACTTTCATACTCAATATCTTTGAAGGTTTAATGCTAGACTACTAAATTTTGGTCAGGCGTTGTATGAAGTAAGTCCCTTTCCTAATACGTATCCCTTTTTAAAATCGGA
The DNA here is from genome assembly GCA_949987695.1 of Merzomyia westermanni. Classification (NCBI taxonomy): domain Eukaryota; kingdom Metazoa; phylum Arthropoda; class Insecta; order Diptera; family Tephritidae; genus Merzomyia; species Merzomyia westermanni. Next base: position 52,941,974 of record OX465292.1, on the reverse strand, counting down.
AAAGGGTGCGTGGCACCTCCCATACAAATGGGAACTTTCATACTCAATATCTTTGAAGGTTTAATGCTAGACTACTAAATTTTGGTCAGGCGTTGTATGAAGTAAGTCCCTTTCCTAATACGTATCCCTTTTTAAAATCGGAAAAGGGTGCGTGGCACCTCCCATACAAATGGGAACTTTCATACTCAATATCTTTGGAGGTATTAATGCTAGGCTACTAAATTTTGGTCAGGCGTTGTATGAAGTAAGTCCCTTTCCTAATACGTATCCCTTTTTAAAATCGGAAAAGGGTGCGTGGCACCTCCCATACAAATGGGAACTTTCATACTCAATATCTTTGAAGGTTTAATGCTAGACTACTAAATTTTGGTCAGGCGTTGTATAAAGTAAGTCCCTTTCCTAATACCTATCCCTTTTTGAAATCGGAAAAGGGGGCGTGGCACCTCCCATACAAATGGGATCTTTCATACCCCCTATCTATGCAACTATTATCGCTAGACTACTGAAATATGGTAAGACGTTGTATAAGGCAAGTCCCTCTCCTAATACCTATCCCTTTTTGAAATCGTAAAAGGTGGCGTGGCACCTCCAATACAAACGGGAACTTTCATACTCAATATCTTTGAAGGTATTAATGCTAGGCTACTAAATTTTGGTCAGGCGTTGTATGAAGTAAATCCCTTTCCTAAAACCTACCCCTTTTTGAAAATAAAAGGGGGCGTGGCACCTCCAATACAAACGGGAACTTTCATACCCCCTATCTATGCAACTATTATCGCTAGACTACTGAAATATGGTAAGACGTTGTATAAGGTAAGTCCCTCTCCTAATACCTATCCCTTTTTGAAATCGTAAAAGGTGGCGTGGCACCTCCAATACAAACGGGAACTTTCATACTCAATATCTTTGGAGGTATTAATGCTAGGCTACTAAATTTTGGTCAGGCGTTGTATGAAGTAAGTCCCTTTCCTAATACGTATCCCTTTTTAAAATCTGAAAAGGGTGCGTGGCACCTCCCATACAAATGGGAACTTTCATACTCAATATCTTTGAAGGTTTAATGCTAGACTACTAAATTTTGGTCAGGCGTTGTATAAAGTAAGTCCCTTTCCTAATACCTATCCCTTTTTGAAATCGGAAAAGGGGGCGTGGCACCTCCCATACAAATGGGATCTTTCATACCCCCTATCTATGCAACTATTATCGCTAGACTACTGAAATATGGTAAGACGTTGTATAAGGTAAGTCCCTTTCCTAATACCTATCCCTTTTTGAAATCGTAAAAGGTGGCGTGGCACCTCCAATACAAACGGGAACTTTCATACTCAATATCTTTGGAGGTATTAATGCTAAGCTACTAAATTTTGGTCAGGCGTTGTATAAAGTAAGTCCCTTTCCTAATACCTATCCCTTTTTGAAATCGGAAAAGGGGGCGTGGCGCCTCCCATACAAATGGGATCTTTCATACTCCCTATCAATGCAACTATTATCGCTAGACTACTGAAATATGGTAAGACGTTGTATACGGTAAGTCCCTCTCCTAATACCTATCCCTTTTTGAAATCGTAAAAGGTGGCGTGGCACCTCCAATACAAACGGGAACTTTCATACTCAATATCTTTGAAGGTCTTGATGCTAGGCTACTCAATTTTGGTCAGGCGTTGTATGAAGTAAGTCCCTTTCCTAATACGTATCCCTTTTTAAAATCGGAAAAGGGTGCGTGGCACCTCCCATACAAATGGGAACTTTCATACTCAATATCTTTGAAGGTTTAATGCTAGACTACTAAATTTTGGTCAGGCATTGTATAAAGTAAGTCCCTTTCCTAATACCCATCCCTTTTTGAAATCGGAAAAGGGGGCGTGGCACCTCCCATACAAATGGGATCTTTCATACCCCCTATCTATGCAACTATTATCGCTAGACTACTGAAACATGGTAAGACGTTATATAAGGTAAGTCCCTTTCCTAATACCTATCCCTTTTTGAAATCGTAAAAGGTGGCGTGGCACCTCCAATACAAATGGGAACTTTCATACTCAATGTCTTTGAAGGTTTAATGCTAGACTACTAAATTTTGGTCAGGCGTTGTATAAAGTAAGTCGCTTTCCTAATACCTATCCCTTTTTGAAATCGGAAAAGGGGGCGTGGCACCTCCCATACAAATTGGATCTTTCATACCCCCTATCTATGCAACTATTATCGCTAGACTACTGAAATATGGTAAGACGTTATATAAGGTAAGTCGCTTTCCTAATACCTATCCCTTTTTGAAATCGGAAAAGGGGGCGTGGCACCTCCAATACAAATGGGAACTTTCATACTCAATGTCTTTGAAGGTTTAATGCTAGACTACTAAATTTTGGTCAGGCGTTGTATAAAGTAAGTCGCTTTCCTAATACCTATCCCTTTTTGAAATCGGAAAAGGGGGCGTGGCACCTCCCATACAAATGGGATCTTTCATACCCCCTATCTATGCAACTATTATCGCTAGACTACTGAAATATGGTAAGACGTTGTATAAGGTAAGTCCCTTTCCTAATACCTATCCCTTTTTGAAATCGTAAAAGGGGGCGTGGCACCTCCAATACAAATGGGAACTTTCATACTCAATGTCTTTGAAGGTTTAATGCTAGACTACTAAATTTTGGTCAGGCGTTGTATAAAGTAAGTCGCTTTCCTAATACCTATCCCTTTTTGAAATCGGAAAAGGTGGCATGGCACCTCCAATACAAACGGGAACTTTCATACTCAATATCTTTGGAGGTATTAATGCTAGGCTACTAAATTTTGGTCAGGCGTTGTATAAAGTAAGTCGCTTTCCTAATACCTATCCCTTTTTGAAATCGGAAAAGGGGGCGTGGCACCTCCCATACAAATGGGATCTTTCATACCCCCTATCTATGCAACTATTATCGCTAGACTACTGAAATATGGTAAGACGTTGTATAAGGTAAGTCCCTTTCCTAATACCTATCCCTTTTTGAAATCGTAAAAGGGGGCGTGGCACCTCCAATCCAAATGGGAACTTTCATACTCAATGTCTTTGAAGGTTTAATGCTAGACTACTAAATTTTGGTCAGGCGTTGTATAAAGTAAGTCGCTTTCCTAATACCTATCCCTTTTTGAAATCGGAAAAGGTGGCATGGCACCTCCAATACAAATGGGAACTTTCATACTCAATGTCTTTGAAGGTTTAATGCTAGACTACTAAATTTTGGTCAGGCGTTGTATAAAGTAAGTCGCTTTCCTAATACCTATCCCTTTTTGAAATCGGAAAAGGGGGCGTGGCACCTCCCATACAAATGGGATCTTTCATACCCCCTATCTATGCAACTATTATCGCTAGACTACTGAAATATGGTAAGACGTTGTATAAGGTAAGTCCCTTTCCTAATACCTATCCCTTTTTGAAATCGTAAAAGGTGGCGTGGCACCTCCAATACAAATGGGAACTTTCATACTCAATGTCTTTGAAGGTTTAATGCTAGACTACTAAATTTTGGTCAGGCGTTGTATAAAGTAAGTCGCTTTCCTAATACCTATCCCTTTTTGAATTCGGAAAAGGGGGCGTGGCACCTCCCATACAAATGGGATCTTTCATACCCCCTATCTATGCAAATATTATCGCTAGACTACTGAAATATGGTAAGACGTTATATAAGGTAAGTCCCTTTCCTAATACCTATCCCTTTTTGAAATCGTAAAAGGTGGCGTGGCACCTCCAATACAAATGGGAACTTTCATACTCAATGTCTTTGAAGGTTTAATGCTAGACTACTAAATTTTGGTCAGGCGTTGTATAAAGTAAGTCGCTTTCCTAATACCTATCCCTTTTTGAAATCGGAAAAGGGGGCGTGGCACCTCCCATACAAATGGGATCTTTCATACCCCCTATCTATGCAACTATTATCGCTAGACTACTGAAATATGGTAAGACGTTGTATAAGGTAAGTGCCTTTCCTAATACCTATCCCTTTTTGAAATTGTAAAAGGTGGCGTGGCACCTCCAATACAAATAGGAACTTTCATACTCAATGTCTTTGAAGGTTTAATGCTAAGCTACTAAATTTTGGTCAGGCGTTGTATAAAGTAAGTCCCTTTCCTAATACCTAGCCCTTTTTGAAATCGGAAAAGGGGGCGTGGCACCTCCCATACAAATGGGATCTTTCTTACTTAATATCTTTGGAGGTATTAATGGTCCGTTGTATAAGTAAGTCCCTTCTTACGTACTTTTTTTTTAAATCGCAAAAGGGGCGTGGCACCTCCCATACAAATTGGAACTTTCATACTCAATATCTTTGGAGGTATTAATGCTAGACTACTAAATTTTGGTCAGGCGTTGTATAAAGTAAGTCCCTTTCCTAATACCTGTCCCTTTTTGAAATCGGAAAAGGGGCGTGGCACCTCCCATACAAATGGGATCTTTCATACCCCCTATCTATGCAACTATTATCGCTAGACTACTGAAATATGTTGTATAAGGTAAGTCCCTTTCCTAATACCTATCCCTTTTTGAAATCGTGAAAGGGGGCGTGGCACCTCCCATACAAATTGGAATTTTCCTACTCAATATCTTTGGAGGTATTAACGCTAGACTACTAAATTTTGGTCAGGCGTTGTATAAAGTAAGTCCCTTTCCTAATACCTAGCCCTTTTTGAAATCGGAAAAGGGGGCGTGGCACCTCCCATACAAATGGGATCTTTCTTACTTAATATCTTTGGAGGTATTAATGGTCCGTTGTATAAGTAAGTCCCTTCTTACGTACTTTTTTTTTAAATCGCAAAAGGGGCGTGGCACCTCCCATACAAATTGGAACTTTCATACTCAATATCTTTGGAGGTATTAATGCTAGACTACTAAATTTTGGTCAGGCGTTGTATAAAGTAAGTCGCTTTCCTAATACCTATCCCTTTTTGAAATCGGAAAAGGGGGCGTGGCACCTCCCATACAAATGGGATCTTTCATACCCCCTATCTATGCAACTATTATCGCTAGACTACTGAAATATGGTAAGACGTTGTATAAGGTAAGTCCCTTTCCTAATACCTATCCCTTTTTGAAATCGTAAAAGGGGGCGTGGCACCTCCAATACAAATGGGAACTTTCATACTCAATGTCTTTGAAGGTTTAATGCTAGACTACTAAATTTTGGTCAGGCGTTGTATAAAGTAAGTCGCTTTCCTAATACCTATCCCTTTTTGAAATCGGAAAAGGTGGCATGGCACCTCCAATACAAATGGGAACTTTCATACTCAATGTCTTTGAAGGTTTAATGCTAGACTACTAAATTTTGGTCAGGCGTTGTATAAAGTAAGTCGCTTTCCTAATACCTATCCCTTTTTGAAATCGGAAAAGGGGGCGTGGCACCTCCCATACAAATGGGAACTTTCATACTCAATGTCTTTGAGGGTTTAATGCTAGACTACTAAATTTTGGTCAGGCGTTGTATAAAGTAAGTCGCTTTCCTAATACCTATCCCTTTTTGAAATCGGAAAAGGGGGCGTGGCACCTCCCATACAAATGGGATCTTTCATACCCCCTATCTATGCAACTATTATCGCTAGACTACTGAAATATGGTAAGACGTTGTATAAGGTAAGTCCCTTTCCTAATACCTATCCCTTTTTGAAATCGTAAAAGGGGGCGTGGCACCTCCAATACAAATGGGAACTTTCATACTCAATGTCTTTGAAGGTTTAATGCTAGACTACTAAATTTTGGTCAGGCGTTGTATAAAGTAAGTCGCTTTCCTAATACCTACCCCTTTTTGAAATCGGAAAAGGTGGCATGGCACCTCCAATACAAATGGGAACTTTCATACTCAATGTCTTTGAAGGTTTAATGCTAGACTACTAAATTTTGGTCAGGCGTTGTATAAAGTAAGTCGCTTTCCTAATACCTATCCCTTTTTGAAATCGGAACAGGGGGCGTGGCACCTCCCATACAAATGGGATCTTTCATACCCCCTATCTATGCAACTATTATCGCTAGACTACTGAAATATGGTAAGACGTTGTATAAGGTAAGTCCCTTTCCTAATACCTATCCCTTTTTGAAATCGTAAAAGGGGGCGTGGCACCTCCAATACAAATGGGAACTTTCATACTCAATGTCTTTGAAGGTTTAATGCTAGACTACTAAATTTTGGTCAGGCGTTGTATAAAGTAAGTCGCTTTCCTAATACCTATCCCTTTTTGAAATCGGAAAAGGGGGCGTGGCACCTCCCATACAAATGGGAACTTTCATACTCAATGTCTTTGAAGGTTTAATGCTAGACTACTAAATTTTGGTCAGGCGTTGTATAAAGTAAGTCGCTTTCCTAATACCTATCCCTTTTTGAAATCGGAAAAGGTGGCATGGCACCTCCAATACAAATGGGAACTTTCATACTCAATATCTTTGGAGGTATTAATGCTAGGCTACTAAATTTTGGTCAGGCGTTGTATAAAGTAAGTCGCTTTCCTAATACCTATCCCTTTTTGAAATCGGAAAAGGGGGCGTGGCACCTCCCATACAAATGGGATCTTTCATACCCCCTATCTATGCAACTATTATCGCTAGACTACTGAAATATGGTAAGACGTTGTATAAGGTAAGTCCCTTTCCTAATACCTATCCCTTTTTGAAATCGTAAAAGGGGGCGTGGCACCTCCAATACAAATGGGAACTTTCATACTCAATGTCTTTGAAGGTTTAATGCTAGACTACTAAATTTTGGTCAGGCGTTGTATAAAGTAAGTCGCTTTCCTAATACCTATCCCTTTTTGAAATCGGAAAAGGTGGCATGGCACCTCCAATACAAATGGGAACTTTCATACTCAATGTCTTTGAAGGTTTAATGCTAGACTACTAAATTTTGGTCAGGCGTTGTATAAAGTAAGTCGCTTTCCTAATACCTATCCCTTTTTGAAATCGGAAAAGGGGGCGTGGCACCTCCCATACAAATGGGATCTTTCATACCCCCTATCTATGCAACTATTATCGCTAGACTACTGAAATATGGTAAGACGTTGTATAAGGTAAGTCCCTTTCCTAATACCTATCCCTTTTTGAAATCGTAAAAGGTGGCGTGGCACCTCCAATACAAATGGGAACTTTCATACTCAATGTCTTTGAAGGTTTAATGCTAGACTACTAAATTTTGGTCAGGCGTTGTATAAAGTAAGTCGCTTTCCTAATACCTATCCCTTTTTGAAATCGGAAAAGGGGGCGTGGCACCTCCCATACAAATGGGATCTTTCATACCCCCTATCTATGCAACTATTATCGCTAGACTACTGAAATATGGTAAGACGTTATATAAGGTAAGTCCCTTTCCTAATACCTATCCCTTTTTGAAATCGTAAAAGGTGGCGTGGCACCTCCAATACAAATGGGAACTTTCATACTCAATGTCTTTGAAGGTTTAATGCTAGACTACTAAATTTTGGTCAGGCGTTGTATAAAGTAAGTCGCTTTCCTAATACCTATCCCTTTTTGAAATCGGAAAAGGGGGCGTGGCACCTCCCATACAAATGGGATCTTTCATACCCCCTATCTATGCAACTATTATCGCTAGACTACTGAAATATGGTAAGACGTTGTATAAGGTAAGTGCCTTTCCTAATACCTATCCCTTTTTGAAATTGTAAAAGGTGGCGTGGCACCTCCAATACAAATGGGAACTTTCATACTCAATGTCTTTGAAGGTTTAATGCTAAGCTACTAAATTTTGGTCAGGCGTTGTATAAAGTAAGTCCCTTTCCTAATACCTAGCCCTTTTTGAAATCGGAAAAGGGGGCGTGGCACCTCCCATACAAATGGGATCTTTCTTACTTAATATCTTTGGAGGTATTAATGGTCCGTTGTATAAGTAAGTCCCTTCTTACGTACTTTTTTTTTAAATCGCAAAAGGGGCGTGGCACCTCCCATACAAATTGGAACTTTCATACTCAATATCTTTGGAGGTATTAATGCTAGACTACTAAATTTTGGTCAGGCGTTGTATAAAGTAAGTCCCTTTCCTAATACCTGTCCCTTTTTGAAATCGGAAAAGGGGCGTGGCACCTCCCATACAAATGGGATCTTTCATACCCCCTATCTATGCAACTATTATCGCTAGACTACTGAAATATGTTGTATAAGGTAAGTCCCTTTCCTAATACCTATCCCTTTTTGAAATCGTGAAAGGGGGCGTGGCACCTCCCATACAAATTGGAATTTTCCTACTCAATAGCTTTGGAGGTATTAACGCTAGACTACTAAATTTTGGTCAGGCGTTGTATAAAGTAAGTCCCTTTCCTAATACCTATCCCTTTTTGAAATCGGAAAAGGGGGCGTGGCACCTCCCATACAAATGGGATCTTTCATACCCCCTATCTATGCAACTATTATCGCTAGACTACTGAAATATGGTAAGACGTTGTATAAGGTAAGTCCCTCTCCTAATACCTATCCCTTTTTGAAATCGTAAAAGGTGGCGTGGCACCTCCAATACAAACGGGAACTTTCATACTCAATATCTTTGGAGGTATTAATGCTAGGCTACTAAATTTTGGTCAGGCGTTGTATGAAGTAAGTCCCTTTCCTAATACGTATCCCTTTTTAAAATCGGAAAAGGGTGCGTGGCACCTCCCATACAAATGGGAACTTTCGTACTCAATATCTTTGAAGGTTTAATGCTAGGCTACTAAATTTTGGTCAGGCGTTGTATAAAGTAAGTCCCTTTCCTAATACCTATCCCTTTTTGAAATCGGAAAAGGGGGCGTGGCACCTCCCATACAAATGGGATCTTTCATACCCCCTATCTATGCAACTATTATCGCTAGACTACTGAAATATGGTAAGACGTTGTATAAGGTAAGTCCCTTTCCTAATACCTATCCCTTTTTGAAATCGTGAAAGGGGGCGTGGCACCTCCCATACAAATTGGAATTTTCATACTCAATATCTTTGGAGGTATTAATGCTAGACTACTAAATTTTGGTCAGGCGTTGTATAAAGTAAGTCCCTTTCCTAATACCTATCCCTTTTTGAAATCGTAAAAGGTGGCGTGGCACCTCCAATACAAACGGGGACTTTCATACTCAATATCTTTGGAGCTATTAATGCTAGGCTACTAAATTTTGGTCAGGCGTTGTATGAAGTAAGTCCCTTTCCTAATACGTATCCCTTTTTAAAATCGGAAAAGGGTGCGGGGCACCTCCCATACAAATGGGATCTTTCATACCCCCTATCTATGCAACTATTATCGCTAGACTACTGAAATTTGGTAAGACGTTGTATAAGGTAAGTCCCTTTCCTAATACCTATCCCTTTTTGAAATCGTGAAAGGGGGCGTGGCACCTCCCATACAAATGGGATCTTTCATACCCCCTATCTATGCAACTATTATCGCTAGACTACTGAAATATGGTAAGACGTTGTATAAGGTAAAGTCCCTTTCCTAATACCTATCCCTTTTTGAAATCGTAAAACGTGGCGTGGCACCTCCAATACAAACGGGAACTTTCATACTCAATATCTTTGGAGGTATTAATGCTAGGCTACTAAATTTTGGTCAGGCGTTGTATGAAGTAAGTCCCTTTCCTAATACGTATCCCTTTTTAAAATCGGAAAAGGGTGCGTGGCACCTCCCATACAAATGGGAACTTTCATACTCAATATCTTTGAAGGTATTAATGCTAGACTACTAAAGTTTGGTCAGGCGTTGTATAAAGTAAGTCCCTTTCCTAATACCTATCCCTTTTTGAAATCGGAAAAGGGGGCGTGGCACCTCCCATACAAATGGGATCTTTCATACCCCCTATCTATGCAACTATTATCGCTAGACTACTGAAATATGGTAAGACGTTGTATAAGGCAAGTCCCTCTCCTAATACCTATCCCTTTTTGAAATCGTAAAACGTGGCGTGGCACCTCCAATACAAACGGGAACTTTCATACTCAATATCTTTGGAGGTATTAATGCTAGGCTACTAAATTTTGGTCAGGCGTTGTATGAAGTAAGTCCCTTTCCTAATACGTATCCCTTTTTAAAATCGGAAAAGGGTGCGTGGCACCTCCCATACAAATGGGAACTTTCATACTCAATATCTTTGAAGGTTTAATGCTAGGCTACTAAATTTTGGTCAGGCGTAGTATAAAGTAAGTCCCTTTCCTAATACCTATCCCTTTTTGAAATCGGAAAAGGGGGCGTGGCACCTCCCATACAAATGGGATCTTTCATACCCCCTATCTATGCAACTATTATCGCTAGACTACTGAAATATGGTAAGACGTTGTATAAGGTAAAGTCCCTTTCCTAATACCTATCCCTTTTTGAAATCGTAAAAGGTGGCGTGGCACCTCCAATACAAACGGGGACTTTCATACTCAATATCTTTCGAGGTATTAATGCTAGGCTACTAAATTTTGGTCAGGCGTTGTATGAAGTAAGTCCCTTTCCTAATACGTATCCCTTTTTAAAATCGGAAAAGGGTGCGTGGCACCTCCCATACAAATGGGAACTTTCATACTCAATATCTTTGAAGGTTTAATGCTAGACTACTAAATTTTGGTCAGGCGTTGTATGAAGTAAGTCCCTTTCCTAATACGTATCCCTTTTTAAAATCGGAAAAGGGTGCGTGGCACCTCCCATACAAATGGGAACTTTCATACTCAATATCTTTGAAGGTTTAATGCTAGACTACTAAATTTTGGTCAGGCATTGTATAAAGTAAGTCCCTTTCCTAATACCCATCCCTTTTTGAAATCGGAAAAGGGGGCGTGGCACCTCCCATACAAATGGGATCTTTCATACCCCCTATCTATGCAACTATTATCGCTAGACTACTGAAATATGGTAAGACGTTATATAAGGTAAGTCCCTTTCCTAATACCTATCCCTTTTTGAAATCGTAAAAGGTGGCGTGGCACCTCCCATACAAATGGGATCTTTCATACCCCCTATCTATGCAACTATTATCGCTAGACTACTGAAATATGGTAAGACGTTGTATAAGGCAAGTCCCTCTCCTAATACCTATCCCTTTTTGAAATCGTAAAAGGTGGCGTGGCACCTCCAATACAAACGGGGACTTTCATACTCAATATCTTTCGAGGTATTAATGCTAGGCTACTAAATTTTGGTCAGGCGTTGTATGAAGTAAGTCCCTTTCCTAATACGTATCCCTTTTTAAAATCGGAAAAGGGTGCGTGGCACCTCCCATACAAATGGGAACTTTCATACTCAATATCTTTGAAGGTTTAATGCTAGGCTACTAAATTTTGGTCAGGCGTTGTATGAAGTAAGTCCCTTTCCTAATACGTATCCCTTTTTAAAATCGGAAAAGGGTGCGGGGCACCTCCCATACAAATGGGATCTTTCATACCCCCTATCTATGCAACTATTATCGCTAGACTACTGAAATTTGGTAAGACGTTGTATAAGGTAAGTCCCTTTCCTAATACCTATCCCTTTTTGAAATCGTGAAAGGGGGCGTGGCACCTCCCATACAAATGGGATCTTTCATACCCCCTATCTATGCAACTATTATCGCTAGACTACTGAAATTTGGTAAGGCGTTGTATAAAGTAATTCCCTTTCCTAATACTTATCCCTTTTTGAAAATAAAATAGGGCGTGGTACCTCCCATACAAATGGGAATTTTCATACTCAATATCTTTGGAGGTATTAATGCTAGACTACTAAAGTTTGGTCAGGCGTTGTATAAAGTAAGTCCCTTTCCTAATACCTATCCCTTTTTGAAATCGGAAAAGGGGGCGTGGCACCTCCCATACAAATGGGATCTTTCATACCCCCTATCTATGCAACTATTATCGCTAGACTACTGAAATATGGTAAGACGTTGTATAAGGCAAGTCCCTCTCCTAATACCTATCCCTTTTTGAAATCGTAAAACGTGGCGTGGCACCTCCAATACAAACGGGAACTTTCATACTCAATATCTTTGGAGGTATTAATGCTAGGCTACTAAATTTTGGTCAGGCGTTGTATGAAGTAAGTCCCTTTCCTAATACGTATCCCTTTTTGAAATCGGAAAAGGGTGCGTGGCACCTCCCATACAAATGGGAACTTTCATACTCAATATCTTTGAAGGTTTAATGCTAGGCTACTAAATTTTGGTCAGGCGTAGTATAAAGTAAGTCCCTTTCCTAATACCTATCCCTTTTTGAAATCGGAAAAGGGGGCGTGGCACCTCCCATACAAATGGGATCTTTCATACCCCCTATCTATGCAACTATTATCGCTAGACTACTGAAATATGGTAAGACGTTGTATAAGGTAAAGTCCCTTTCCTAATACCTATCCCTTTTTGAAATCGTAAAAGGTGGCGTGGCACCTCCAATACAAACGGGGACTTTCATACTCAATATCTTTCGAGGTATTAATGCTAGGCTACTAAATTTTGGTCAGGCGTTGTATGAAGTAAGTCCCTTTCCTAATACGTATCCCTTTTTAAAATCGGAAAAGGGTGCGTGGCACCTCCCATACAAATGGGAACTTTCATACTCAATATCTTTGAAGGTTTAATGCTAGGCTACTAAATTTTGGTCAGGCGTTGTATGAAGTAAGTCCCTTTCCTAATACGTATCCCTTTTTAAAATCGGAAAAGGGTGCGGGGCACCTCCCATACAAATGGGATCTTTCATACCCCCTATCTATGCAACTATTATCGCTAGACTACTGAAATTTGGTAAGACGTTGTATAAGGTAAGTCCCTTTCCTAATACCTATCCCTTTTTGAAATCGTGAAAGGGGGCGTGGCACCTCCCATACAAATGGGATCTTTCATACCCCCTATCTATGCAACTATTATCGCTAGACTACTGAAATTTGGTAAGGCGTTGTATAAAGTAATTCCCTTTCCTAATACTTATCCCTTTTTGAAAATAAAATAGGGCGTGGTACCTCCCATACAAATGGGAATTTTCATACTCAATATCTTTGGAGGTATTAATGCTAGACTACTAAAGTTTGGTCAGGCGTTGTATAAAGTAAGTCCCTTTCCTAATACCTATCCCTTTTTGAAATCGGAAAAGGGGGCGTGGCACCTCCCATACAAATGGGATCTTTCATACCCCCTATCTATGCAACTATTATCGCTAGACTACTGAAATATGGTAAGACGTTGTATAAGGCAAGTCCCTCTCCTAATACCTATCCCTTTTTGAAATCGTAAAACGTGGCGTGGCACCTCCAATACAAACGGGAACTTTCATACTCAATATCTTTGGAGGTATTAATGCTAGGCTACTAAATTTTGGTCAGGCGTTGTATGAAGTAAGTCCCTTTCCTAATACGTATCCCTTTTTAAAATCGGAAAAGGGTGCGTGGCACCTCCCATACAAATGGGAACTTTCATACTCAATATCTTTGAAGGTTTAATGCTAGGCTACTAAATTTTGGTCAGGCGTAGTATAAAGTAAGTCCCTTTCCTAATACCTATCCCTTTTTGAAATCGGAAAAGGGGGCGTGGCACCTCCCATACAAATGGGATCTTTCATACCCCCTATCTATGCAACTATTATCGCTAGACTACTGAAATATGGTAAGACGTTGTATAAGGTAAAGTCCCTTTCCTAATACCTATCCCTTTTTGAAATCGTAAAAGGTGGCGTGGCACCTCCAATACAAACGGGGACTTTCATACTCAATATCTTTCGAGGTATTAATGCTAGGCTACTAAATTTTGGTCAGGCGTTGTATGAAGTAAGTCCCTTTCCTAATACGTATCCCTTTTTAAAATCGGAAAAGGGTGCGTGGCACCTCCCATACAAATGGGAACTTTCATACTCAATATCTTTGAAGGTTTAATGCTAGACTACTAAATTTTGGTCAGGCGTTGTATGAAGTAAGTCCCTTTCCTAATACGTATCCCTTTTTAAAATCGGAAAAGGGTGCGTGGCACCTCCCATACAAATGGGAACTTTCATACTCAATATCTTTGAAGGTTTAATGCTAGACTACTAAATTTTGGTCAGGCATTGTATAAAGTAAGTCCCTTTCCTAATACCCATCCCTTTTTGAAATCGGAAAAGGGGGCGTGGCACCTCCCATACAAATGGGATCTTTCATACCCCCTATCTATGCAACTATTATCGCTAGACTACTGAAATATGGTAAGACGTTATATAAGGTAAGTCCCTTTCCTAATACCTATCCCTTTTTGAAATCGTAAAAGGTGGCGTGGCACCTCCAATACAAATGGGAACTTTCATACTCAATGTCTTTGAAGGTTTAATGCTAGACTACTAAATTTTGGTCAGGCGTTGTATAAAGTAAGTCGCTTTCCTAATACCTATCCCTTTTTGAAATCGGAAAAGGGGGCGTGGCACCTCCCATACAAATGGGATCTTTCATACCCCCTATCTATGCAACTATTATCGCTAGACTACTGAAATATGGCAAGACGTTGTATAAGGCAAGTCCCTCTCCTAATACCTATCCCTTTTTGAAATCGTAAAAGGTGGCGTGGCACCTCCAATACAAACGGGAACTTTCATACTCAATATCTTTGAAGGTATTAATGCTAGGCTACTAAATTTTGGTCAGGCGTTGTATGAAGTAAGTCCCTTTCCTAATACGTATCCCTTTTTAAAATCGGAAAAGGGTGCGTGGCACCTCCCATACAAATGGGAACTTTCATACTCAATGTCTTTGAAGGTTTAATGCTAGACTACTAAATTTTGGTCAGGCGTTGTATGAAGTAAGTCCCTTTCCTAATACGTATCCCTTTTTAAAATCGGAAAAGGGTGCGTGGCACCTCCCATACAAATGGGAACTTTCATACTCAATATCTTTGAAGGTTTAATGCTAGACTACTAAATTTTGGTCAGGCGTTGTATGAAGTAAGTCCCTTTCCTAATACCTATCCCTTTTTAAAATCGGAAAAGGGTGCGTGGCACCTCCCATACAAATGGGAACTTTCATACTCAATATCTTTGAAGGTTTAATGCTAGACTACTAAATTTTGGTCAGGCGTTGTATGAAGTAAGTCCCTTTCCTAATACGTATCCCTTTTTAAAATCGGAAAAGGGTGCGTGGCACCTCCCATACAAATGGGAACTTTCATACTCAATATCTTTGGAGGTATTAATGCTAGGCTACTAAATTTTGGTCAGGCGTTGTATGAAGTAAGTCCCTTTCCTAATACGTATCCCTTTTTAAAATCGGAAAAGGGTGCGTGGCACCTCCCATACAAATGGGAACTTTCATACTCAATATCTTTGAAGGTTTAATGCTAGACTACTAAATTTTGGTCAGGCGTTGTATGAAGTAAGTCCCTTTCCTAATACGTATCCCTTTTTAAAATCGGAAAAGGGTGCGTGGCACCTCCCATACAAATCGGAACTTTCATACTCAATATCTTTGAAGGTTTAATGCTAGACTACTAAATTTTGGTCAGGCGTTGTATGAAGTAAGTCCCTTTCCTAATACGTATCCCTTTTTAAAATCGGAAAAGGGTGCGTGGCACCTCCCATACAAATGGGAACTTTCATACTCAATATCTTTGGAGGTATTAATGCTAGGCTACTAAATTTTGGTCAGGCGTTGTATGAAGTAAGTCCCTTTCCTAATACGTATCCCTTTTTAAAATCGGAAAAGGGTGCGTGGCACCTCCCATACAAATGGGAACTTTCATACTCAATATCTTTGAAGGTTTAATGCTAGACTACTAAATTTTGGTCAGGCGTTGTATAAAGTAAGTCCCTTTCCTAATACCTATCCCTTTTTGAAATCGGAAAAGGGGGCGTGGCACCTCCCATACAAATGGGATCTTTCATACCCCCTATCTATGCAACTATTATCGCTAGACTACTGAAATATGGTAAGACGTTGTATAAGGCAAATCCCTCTCCTAATACCTATCCCTTTTTGAAATCGTAAAAGGTGGCGTGGCACCTCCAATACAAACGGGAACTTTCATACTCAATATCTTTGAAGGTATTAATGCTAGGCTACTAAATTTTGGTCAGGCGTTGTATGAAGTAAATCCCTTTCCTAAAACCTACCCCTTTTTGAAAATAAAAGGGGGCGTGGCACCTCCAATACAAACGGGAACTTTCATACCCCCTATCTATGCAACTATTATCGCTAGACTACTGAAATATGGTAAGACGTTGTATAAGGTAAGTCCCTCTCCTAATACCTATCCCTTTTTGAAATCGTAAAAGGTGGCGTGGCACCTCCAATACAAACGGGAACTTTCATACTCAATATCTTTGGAGGTATTATTGCTAGGCTACTAAATTTTGGTCAGGCGTTGTATGAAGTAAGTCCCTTTCCTAATACGTATCCCTTTTTAAAATCGGAAAAGGGTGCGTGGCACCTCCCATACAAAGGGGAACTTTCATATTCAATATCTTTGAAGGTTTAATGCTAGACTACTAAATTTTGGTCAGGCGTTGTATAAAGTAAGTCCCTTTCCTAATACCTATCCCTTTTTGAAATCGGAAAAGGGGGCGTGGCACCTCCCATACAAATGGGATCTTTCATACCCCCTATCTATGCAACTATTATCGCTAGACTACTGAAATATGGTAAGACGTTGTATAAGGTAAGTCCCTTTCCTAATACCTATCCCTTTTTGAAATCGTAAAAGGTGGCGTGGCACCTCCAATACAAACGGGAACTTTCATACTCAATATCTTTGGAGGTATTAATGCTAAGCTACTAAATTTTGGTCAGGCGTTGTATAAAGTAAGTCCCTTTCCTAATACCTATCCCTTTTTGAAATCGGAAAAGGGGGCGTGGCGCCTCCCATACAAATGGGATCTTTCATACTCCCTATCAATGCAACTATTATCGCTAGACTACTGAAATATGGTAAGACGTTGTATAAGGTAAGTCCCTCTCCTAATACCTATCCCTTTTTGAAATCGTAAAAGGTGGCGTGGCACCTCCAATACAAACGGGAACTTTCATACTCAATATCTTTGAAGGTATTAATGCTAGGCTACTCAATTTTGGTCAGGCGTTGTATGAAGTAAGTCCCTTTCCTAATACCTACCCCTTTTTGAAAATAAAATGGGGCGTGGCACCTCCAATACAAACGGGAACTTTCATACTTAATATCTTTGGAGGTATTAATGGTCCGTTGTATAAGTAAGTCCCTTCTTACGTAATTTTTTTTTAAATCGGAAAAGGGTGCGTGGCACCTCCCATACAAATGGGAACTTTCATACTCAATATCTTTGAAGGTTTAATGCTAGACTACTAAATTTTGGTCAGGCATTGTATAAAGTAAGTCCCTTTCCTAATACCCATCCCTTTTTGAAATCGGAAAAGGGGGCGTGGCACCTCCCATACAAATGGGATCTTTCATACCCCCTATCTATGCAACTATTATCGCTAGACTACTGAAATATGGTAAGACGTTATATAAGGTAAGTCCCTTTCCTAATACCTATCCCTTTTTGAAATCGTAAAAGGTGGCGTGGCACCTCCAATACAAATGGGAACTTTCATACTCAATGTCTTTGAAGGTTTAATGCTAGACTACTAAATTTTGGTCAGGCGTTGTATAAAGTAAGTCGCTTTCCTAATACCTATCCCTTTTTGAAATCGGAAAAGGGGGCGTGGCACCTCCCATACAAATGGGATCTTTCATACCCCCTATCTATGCAACTATTATCGCTAGACTACTGAAATATGGTAAGACGTTGTATAAGGTAAGTGCCTTTCCTAATACCTATCCCTTTTTGAAATTGTAAAAGGTGGCATGGCACCTCCAATACAAACGGGAACTTTCATACTCAATATCTTTGGAGGTATTAATGCTAGGCTACTAAATTTTGGTCAGGCGTTGTATGAAGTAAGTCCTTTTCCTAATACCTACCCCTTTTTGAAAATAAAATGGGGCGTGGCACCTCCAATACAAACGGGAACTTTCATACTTAATATCTTTGGAGGTATTAATGGTCCGTTGTATAAGTAAGTCCCTTCTTACGTAATTTTTTTTTAAATCGGAAAAGGGGGCGTGGCACCTCCCTTACAAATGGGAACTTTCATACTGAATATCTTTGGAGGTATTAATGCTAGACTACTAAATGTTGGAAGGGCGTTGTATAAAAAAAGTCCCTTTCCTAATACCTATCCCTTTTTGAAATCGGAAAAGGGGGTGTAGCACCTCCAATACAAATTGGAATTTTCATACTCAATATCTTTGGAGGTATTAATGCTAGACTACTAAATTTTGCTAAGGCGTTTTTTGAAAATAAAATAGGGCGTGGTACCTCCCATACAAATGGGAACTTTCATACTCAATATCTTTGGAGGTATTAATGCTAGACTACTAAAGTTTGGTCAGGCGTTGTATAAAGTAAGTCCCTTTCCTAATACCTATCCCTTTTTGAAATCGGAAAAGGAGGCGTGGCACCTCCCATACAAATGGGATTTTTCATACCCCCTATCTATGCAACTATTATCGCTAGACTACTGAAATTTGGTAAGACGTTGTATAAGGTAAGTCCCTTTCCTAATACCTATCCCTTTTTGAAATCGTGAAAGGGGGCGGGGGACCTCCCATACAAATAGGAATTTTCATACTCAATATCTTTGGAGGTATTAATGCTAGACTACTAAATTTTGGTCAGGCGTTGTATAAAGTAATTCCCTTTCCTAATACCTATCCCTTTTTGAAAATAAAATAGGGCGTGGTACCTCCAATACAAATGGGAACTTTCATACTCAATATCTTTGGAGGTATTAATGCTAGACTACTAAAGTTTGGTCAGCCGTTGTATAAAGTAAGTCCCTTTCCTAATACCTATCCCTTTTTGAAATCGGAAAAGGAGGCGTGGCACCTCCCATACAAATGGGATCTTTCATAGCCCCTATCTATGCAACTATTATCGCTAGACTACTGAAATTTGGTAAGACGTTGTATAAGGTAAGTCCCTTTCCTAATACCTATCCCTTTTTGAAATCGTGAAAGGGGGCGTGGCACCTCCCATACAAATTGGAATTTTCATACTCAATATCTTTGGAGGTATTAATGCTAGACTACTAAATTTTGGTCAGGCGTTGTATAAAGTAAGTCCCTTTCCTAATACTTATCCCTTTTTGAAATCGGAAAAGGGGGCGTGGCACCTCCCCCACAAATGGGAACTTTCATACTGAATATCTTTGGAGGTATTAATGCTAGACTACTAAATTTTGCTAAGGCGTTGTATAAAGTAATTCCCTTTCCTAATATCTATCCCTTTTTGAAAATAAAATAGGGCGTGGTACCTCCCATACAAATGGGAATTTTCATACTCAATATCTTTGGAGGTATTAATGCTAGACTACTAAAGTTTGGTCAGGCGTTGTATAAAGTAAGTCCCTTTCCTCATACCTATCCCTTTTTGAAATCGGAAAAGGGGGCGTGGCACCTCCCATACAAATGGGAACTTTCATACTCAATATCTTTGAAGGTTTAATGCTAGACTACTAAATTTTGGTCAGGCGTTGTATAAAGTAAGTCCCTTTCCTAATACCTATCCCTTTTTGAAATCGTAAAAGGGGTCGTGGCACCTCCCATACAAATGGGATCTTTCATACCCCCTATCTATGCAACTATTATCGCTAGACTACTGAAATATGGTAAGACGTTGTATAAGGTAAGTCCCTTTCCTAATACCTATCCCTTTTTGAAATCGTAAAAGGTGGCGTGGCACCTCCAATACAAATGGGAACTTTCATACTCAATATCTTTGGAGGTATTAATGCTAAGCTACTAAATTTTGGTCAGGCGTTGTATAAAGTAAGTCCCTTTCCTAATACCTATCCCTTTTTGAAATCGGACAAGGGGGCGTGGCGCCTCCCATACAAATGGGATCTTTCATACCCCCTATCTATGCAACTATTATCGCTAGACTACTGAAATATGGTAAGACGTTGTATAAGGTAAGTCCCTTTCCTAATACCTATCCCTTTTTGAAATTGTAAAAGGTGGCGTGGCACCTCCAATACAAACGGGAACTTTCATACTCAATATCTTTGGAGGTATTAATGCTAGGCTACTAAATTTTGGTCAGGCGTTGTATGAAGTAAGTCCCTTTCCTAATACCTACCCCTTTTTGAAAATAAAAGGGGGCGTGGCACCTCCAATACAAACGGGAACTTTCATACTTAATATCTTTGAAGGTATTAATGGTCCGTTGTATAAGTAAGTCCCTTCTTACGTACTTTTTTTTTAAATCGGAAAAGGGGGCGTGGCACCTCCCTTACAAATGGGAACTTTCATACTGAATATCTTTGGAGGTATTAATGCTAGACTACTAAATGTTGGAAGGGCGTTGCATAAAAAAAGTGCCTTTCCTAATACCTATCCCTTTTTGAAATCGGAAAAGGGGGTGTGGCACCTCCAATACAAATGGGATCTTTCTTACTTAATATTTTTAGAGGTATTAATGGTCCGTTGTATAAGTAAGTCCCTTCTTACGTACTTTTTTTTTAAATCGCAAAAGGGGCGTGGCACCTCCCATACAAATTGGAACTTTCATACTAAATATCTTTGGAGGTATTAATGCTAGACTACTAAATTTTGGTCAGGCGTTGTATAAAGTAAGTCCCTTTCCTAATACCTATCCCTTTTTGAAATCGGAAAAGGGGGCGTGGCACCTCCCATACAAATGGGATCTTTCATAACCCCTATCTATGCAACTATTATCGCTAGACTACTGAAATATGTTGTATAAGGTAAGTCCCTTTCCTAATACCTATCCCTTTTTGAAATCGTGAAAGGGGGCGTGGCACCTCCCATACAAATTGGAATTTTCATACTCAATATCTTTGGAGGTATTAACGCTAGACTACTAAATTTTGGTCAGGCGTTGTATAAAGTAAGTCCCTTTCCTAATACGTATCCCTTTTTAAAATCGGAAAAGGGTGCGTGGCACCTCCCATACAAATGGGAACTTTCATACTCAATATCTTTGAAGGTTTAATGCTAAGCTACTAAATTTTGGTCAGGCGTTGTATAAAGTAAGTCCCTTTCCTAATACCTATCCCTTTTTGCAATCGGAAAAGGGGGCGTGGCGCCTCCCATACAAATGGGATCTTTCATACTCCCTATCAATGCAACTATTATCGCTAGACTACTGAAATATGGTAAGACGTTGTATAAGGTAAGTCCCTCTCCTAATACCTATCCCTTTTTGAAATCGTAAAAGGTGGCGTGGCACCTCCAATACAAACGGGAACTTTCATACTCAATATCTTTGAAGGTATTAATGCTAGGCTACTCAATTTTGGTCAGGCGTTGTATGAAGTAAGTCCCTTTCCTAATACGTATCCCTTTTTAAAATCGGAAAAGGGTGCGTGGCACCTCCCATACAAATGGGAACTTTCATACTCAATATCTTTGAAGGTTTAATGCTAGACTACTAAATTTTGGTCAGGCATTGTATAAAGTAAGTCCCTTTCCTAATACCCATCCCTTTTTGAAATCGGAAAAGGGGGCGTGGCACCTCCCATACAAATGGGATCTTTCATACCCCCTATCTATGCAACTATTATCGCTAGACTACTGAAATATGGTAAGACGTTATATAAGGTAAGTCCCTTTCCTAATACCTATCCCTTTTTGAAATCGTAAAAGGTGGCGTGGCACCTCCAATACAAATGGGAACTTTCATACTCAATGTCTTTGAAGGTTTAATGCTAGACTACTAAATTTTGGTCAGGCGTTGTATAAAGTACGTCGCTTTCCTAATACCTATCCCTTTTTGAAATCGGAAAAGGGGGCGTGGCACCTCCCATACAAATGGGATCTTTCATACCCCCTATCTATGCAACTATTATCGCTAGACTACTGAAATATGGTAAGACGTTGTATAAGGTAAGTGCCTTTCCTAATACCTATCCCTTTTTGAAATTGTAAAAGGTGGCATGGCACCTCCAATACAAACGGGAACTTTCATACTCAATATCTTTGGAGGTATTAATGCTAGGCTACTAAATTTTGGTCAGGCGTTGTATGAAGTAAGTCCTTTTCCTAATACCTACCCCTTTTTGAAAATAAAATGGGGCGTGGCACCTCCAATACAAACGGGAACTTTCATACTTAATATCTTTGGAGGTATTAATGGTCCGTTGTATAAGTAAGTCCCTTCTTACGTAATTTTTTTTTAAATCGGAAAAGGGGGCGTGGCACCTCCCTTACAAATGGGAACTTTCATACTGAATATCTTTGGAGGTATTAATGCTAGACTACTAAATGTTGGAAGGGCGTTGTATAAAAAAAGTCCCTTTCCTAATACCTATCCCTTTTTGAAATCGGAAAAGGGGGTGTAGCACCTCCAATACAAATTGGAATTTTCATACTCAATATCTTTGGAGGTATTAATGCTAGACTACTAAATTTTGCTAAGGCGTTTTTTGAAAATAAAATAGGGCGTGGTACCTCCCATACAAATGGGAACTTTCATACTCAATATCTTTGGAGGTATTAATGCTAGACTACTAAAGTTTGGTCAGGCGTTGTATAAAGTAAGTCCCTTTCCTAATACCTATCCCTTTTTGAAATCGGAAAAGGAGGCGTGGCACCTCCCATACAAATGGGATTTTTCATACCCCCTATCTATGCAACTATTATCGCTAGACTACTGAAATTTGGTAAGACGTTGTATAAGGTAAGTCCCTTTCCTAATACCTATCCCTTTTTGAAATCGTGAAAGGGGGCGGGGGACCTCCCATACAAATAGGAATTTTCATACTCAATATCTTTGGAGGTATTAATGCTAGACTACTAAATTTTGGTCAGGCGTTGTATAAAGTAATTCCCTTTCCTAATACCTATCCCTTTTTGAAAATAAAATAGGGCGTGGTACCTCCAATACAAATGGGAACTTTCATACTCAATATCTTTGGAGGTATTAATGCTAGACTACTAAAGTTTGGTCAGCCGTTGTATAAAGTAAGTCCCTTTCCTAATACCTATCCCTTTTTGAAATCGGAAAAGGAGGCGTGGCACCTCCCATACAAATGGGATCTTTCATAGCCCCTATCTATGCAACTATTATCGCTAGACTACTGAAATTTGGTAAGACGTTGTATAAGGTAAGTCCCTTTCCTAATACCTATCCCTTTTTGAAATCGTGAAAGGGGGCGTGGCACCTCCCATACAAATTGGAATTTTCATACTCAATATCTTTGGAGGTATTAATGCTAGACTACTAAATTTTGGTCAGGCGTTGTATAAAGTAAGTCCCTTTCCTAATACCTATCCCTTTTTGAAATCGGAAAAGGGGGCGTGGCACCTCCCCCACAAATGGGAACTTTCATACTGAATATCTTTGGAGGTATTAATGCTAGACTACTAAATTTTGCTAAGGCGTTGTATAAAGTAATTCCCTTTCCTAATACCTATCCCTTTTTGAAAATAAAATAGGGCGTGGTACCTCCCATACAAATGGGAATTTTCATACTCAATATCTTTGGAGGTATTAATGCTAGACTACTAAAGTTTGGTCAGGCGTTGTATAAAGTAAGTCCCTTTCCTCATACCTATCCCTTTTTAAAATCGGAAAAGGGGGCGTGGCACCTCCCATACAAATGGGAACTTTCATACTCAATATCTTTGAAGGTTTAATGCTAGACTACTAAATTTTGGTCAGGCGTTGTATAAAGTAAGTCCCTTTCCTAATACCTATCCCTTTTTGAAATCGTAAAAGGGGTCGTGGCACCTCCCATACAAATGGGATCTTTCATACCCCCTATCTATGCAACTATTATCGCTAGACTACTGAAATATGGTAAGACGTTGTATAAGGTAAGTCCCTTTCCTAATACCTATCCCTTTTTGAAATCGTAAAAGGTGGTGTGGCACCTCCAATACAAATGGGAACTTTCATACTCAATATCTTTGGAGGTATTAATGCTAAGCTACTAAATTTTGGTCAGGCGTTGTATAAAGTAAGTCCCTTTCCTAATACCTATCCCTTTTTGAAATCGGAAAAGGGGGCGTGGCGCCTCCCATACAAATGGGATCTTTCATACCCCCTATCTATGCAACTATTATCGCTAGACTACTGAAATATGGTAAGACGTTGTATAAGGTAAGTCCATTTCCTAATACCTATCCCTTTTTGAAATTGTAAAAGGTGGCGTGGCACCTCCAATACAAACGGGAACTTTCATACTCAATATCTTTGGAGGTATTAATGCTAGGCTACTAAATTTTGGTCAGGCGTTGTATAAAGTAAGTCCCTTTCCTAATACCTACCCCTTTTTGAAAATAAAAGGGGGCGTGGCACCTCCAATACAAACGGGAACTTTCATACTTAATATCTTTGGAGGTATTAATGGTCCGTTGTATATGTAAGTCCCTTCTTACGTACTTTTTTTTTAAATCGGAAAAGGGGGCGTGGCACCTCCCTTACAAATGGGAACTTTCATACTGAATATCTTTGGAGGTATTAATGCTAGACTACTAAATGTTGGAAGGGCGTTGCATAAAAAAAGTGCCTTTCCTAATACCTATCCCTTTTTGAAATCGGAAAAGGGGGTGTGGCACCTCCAATACAAATGGGATCTTTCTTACTTAATATCTTTAGAGGTATTAATGGTCCGTTGTATAAGTAAGTCCCTTCTTACGTACTTTTTTTTTAAATCGCAAAAGGGGCGTGGCACCTCCCATACAAATTGGAACTTTCATACTAAATATCTTTGGAGGTATTAATGCTAGACTACTAAATTTTGGTAAAGGGGGCGTGGCACCTCCCATACAAATGGGATCTTTCATAACCCCTATCTATGCAACTATTATCGCTAGACTACTGAAATATGTTGTATAAGGTAAGTCCCTTTCCTAATACCTATCCCTTTTGAAATCGTGAAAGGGGGCGTGGCACCTCCCATACAAATTGGAATTTTCATACTCAATATCTTTGGAGGTATTAACGCTAGACTACTAAATTTTGGTCAGGCGTTGTATAAAGTAAGTCCCTTTCCTAATACGTATCCCTTTTTAAAATCGGAAAAGGGTGCGTGGCACCTCCCATACAAATGGGAACTTTCATACTCAATATCTTTGAAGGTTTAATGCTAGACTACTAAATTTTGGTCAGGCGTTGTATAAAGTAAGTCCCTTTCCTAATACCTATCCCTTTTTGAAATCGGAAAAGGGGGCGTGGCACCTCTCATACAAATGGGATCTTTCATACCCCCTATCTATGCAACTATTATCGCCAGACTACTGAAATATGGTAAGACGTTGTATAAGGTAAGTCCCTTTCCTAATACCTATCCCTTTTTGAAATCGCAGAAGGTGGCGTGGCACCTCCAATACAAACGGGAACTTTCATACTCAATATCTTTGGAGGTATTAATGCTAGGCTACTAAATTTTGGTCAGGCGTTGTATGAAGTAAGTCCCTTTCCTAATACGTATCCCTTTTTCAAATCGGAAAAGGGTGCGTGGCACCTCCCATACAAATGGGAACTTTCATACTCAATATCTTTGAAGGTTTAATGCTTCTGGAGGTATTAATGCTAGGCTACTAAATTTTGGTCAGGCGTTGTATGAAGTAAGTCCCTTTCCTAATACGTATCCCTTTTTCAAATCGGAAAAGGGTGCGTGGCACCTCCCATACAAATGGGAACTTTCATACTCAATATCTTTGAAGGTTTAATGCTAGACTACTAAATTTTGGTCAGGCGTTGTATAAAGTAAGTCCCTTTCCTAATACCTATCCCTTTTTGAAATCGGAAAAGGGGGCGTGGCACCTCCCATACAAATGGGATCTTTCATACCCCCTATCTATGCAACTATTATCGCTAGACTACTGAAATATGGTAAGACGTTGTATAAGGTAAGTCCCTCTCCTAATACCTATCCCTTTTTGAAATCGTAAAAGGTGGCGTGGCACCTCCAATACAAACGGGAACTTTCATACTCAATATCTTTGGAGGTATTAATGCTAGGCTACTAAATTTTGGTCAGGCGTTGTATGAAGTAAGTCCCTTTCCTAATACGTATCCCTTTTTAAAATCGGAAAAGGGTGCGTGGCACCTCCCATACAAATGGGAACTTTCATACTCAATATCTTTGAAGGTTTAATGCTAGACTACTAAATTTTGGTCAGGCGTTGTATAAAGTAAGTCCCTTTCCTAATACCTATCCCTTTTTGAAATCGGAAAAGGGGGCGTGGCACCTCTCATACATATGGGATCTTTCATACCCCCTATCTATGCAACTATTATCGCCAGACTACTGAAATATGGTAAGACGTTGTATAAGGTAAGTCCCTTTCCTAATACCTATCCCTTTTTGAAATCGCAGAAGGTGGCGTGGCACCTCCAATACAAACGGGAACTTTCATACTCAATATCTTTGGAGGTATTAATGCTAGGCTACTAAATTTTGGTCAGGCGTTGTATGAAGTAAGTCCCTTTCCTAATACCTATCCCTTTTTGAAATCGGAAAAGGGGGCGTGGCACCTCTCATACAAATGGGATCTTTCATACCCCCTATCTATGCAACTATTATCGCCAGACTACTGAAATATGGTAAGACGTTGTATAAGGTAAGTCCCTTTCCTAATACCTATCCCTTTTTGAAATCGCAGAAGGTGGCGTGGCACCTCCAATACAAACGGGAACTTTCATACTCAATATCTTTGGAGGTATAAATACTAAGCTACTAAATTTTGGTCAGCCGTTGTATAAAGTAAGTCTCTTTCCTAATACCTATCCCTTTTTGAAATCGGAAAAGGGGGCGTGGCACCTCCCATACAAATGGGATCTTTCATACCCCCTATCTATGCAACTATTATCGCTAGACTACTGAAATATGGTAAGACGTTGTATAAGGTAAGTCCCTTTCCTAATACCTATCCCTTTTTGAAATCGTAAAAGGTGGCGTGGCACCTCCAATACAAACGGGGACTTTCATACTCAATATCTCTGAAGGTTTAATGCTAGGCTACTAAATTTTGGTCAGGCGTTGTATAAAGTAAGTCCCTTTCCTAATACCTATCCCTTTTTGAAATCGAAAAAGGGGGCGTGGCACCTCCCATACAAATGGGATCTTTCATACCCCCTATCTATGCAACTATTATCGCCAGACTACTGAAATATGGTAAGACGTTGTATAAGGTAAGTCCCTTTCCTAATACCTATCCCTTTTTGAAATAGTAAAAGGTGGCGTGGCACCTCCCATACAAATGGGAAATTTCATACTCAATATCTTTGAAGGTTTAATGATAGACTACTAAATTTTGGTCAGGCGTTGTATAAAGTAAGTCCCTTCTTACGTACTTTTTTTTTAAATCGCAAAAGGGGCGTGGCACCTCCCATACAAATTGGAACTTTCATACTAAATATCTTTGGAGGTTTTAATGCTAGACTACTAAATTTTGGTCAGGCGTTGTATAAAGTAAGTCCCTTTCCTAATACCTATCCCTTTTTGAAATCGGAAAAGGGGGCGTGGCACCTCCCATACAAATGGGATCTTTCATACCCCCTATCTATGCAACTATTATCGCTAGACTACTGAAATATGTTGTATAAGGTAAGTCCCTTTCCTAATACCTATCCCTTTTTGAAATCGTGAAAGGGGGCGTGGCACCTCCCATACAAATTGGAATTTTCATACTCAATATCTTTGGAGGTATTAACGCTAGACTACTAAATTTTGGTCAGGCGTTGTATAAAGTAAGTCCCTTTCCTAATACCTATCCCTTTTTGAAATCGGAAAAGGGGGCGTGGCACCTCCCATACAAATGGGATCTTTCATACCCCCTATCTATGCAACTATTATCGCTAGACTACTGAAATATGGTAAGACGTTGTATAAGGTAAGTCCCTCTCCTAATACCTATCCCTTTTTGAAATCGTAAAAGGTGGCGTGGCACCTCCAATACAAACGGGAACTTTCATACTCAATATCTTTGGAGGTATTAATGCTAGGCTACTAAATTTTGGTCAGGCGTTGTATGAAGTAAGTCCCTTTCCTAATACGTATCCCTTTTTAAAATCGGAAAAGGGTGCGTGGCACCTCCCATACAAATGGGAACTTTCATACTCAATATCTTTGAAGGTTTAATGCTAGACTACTAAATTTTGGTCAGGCGTTGTATAAAGTAAGTCCCTTTCCTAATACCTATCCCTTTTTGAAATCGGAAAAGGGGGCGTGGCACCTCTCATACAAATGGGATCTTTCATACCCCCTATCTATGCAACTATTATCGCCAGACTACTGAAATATGGTAAGACGTTGTATAAGGTAAGTCCCTTTCCTAATACCTATCCCTTTTTGAAATCGCAGAAGGTGGCGTGGCACCTCCAATACAAACGGGAACTTTCATACTCAATATCTTTGGAGGTATAAATGCTAAGCTACTAAATTTTGGTCAGCCGTTGTATAAAGTAAGTCCCTTTCCTAATACCTATCCCTTTTTGAAATCGGAAAAGGGGGCGTGGCACCTCCCATACAAATGGGATCTTTCATACCCCCTATCTATGCAACTATTATCGCTAGACTACTGAAATATGTTGTATAAGGTAAGTCCCTTTCCTAATACCTATCCCTTTTTGAAATCGTGAAAGGGGGCGTGGCACCTCCCATACAAATTGGAATTTTCATACTCAATATCTTTGGAGGTATTAACGCTAGACTACTAAATTTTGGTCAGGCGTTGTATAAAGTAAGTCCCTTTCCTAATACGTATCCCTTTTTAAAATCGGAAAAGGGTGCGTGGCACCTCCCATACAAATGGGAACTTTCATACTCAATATCTTTGAAGGTTTAATGCTAGACTACTAAATTTTGGTCAGGCGTTGTATAAAGTAAGTCCCTTTCCTAATACCTATCCCTTTTTGAAATCGGAAAAGGGGGCGTGGCACCTCTCATACAAATGGGATCTTTCATACCCCCTATCTATGCAACTATTATCGCCAGACTACTGAAATATGGTAAGACGTTGTATAAGGTAAGTCCCTTTCCTAATACCTATCCCTTTTTGAAATCGCAGAAGGTGGCGTGGCACCTCCAATACAAACGGGAACATTCATACTCAATATCTTTGGAGGTATTAATGCTAGGCTACTAAATTTTGGTCAGGCGTTGTATGAAGTAAGTCCCTTTCCTAATACGTATCCCTTTTTAAAATCGGAAAAGGGTGCGTGGCACCTCCCATACAAATGGGAACTTTCATACTCAATATCTTTGAAGGTTTAATGCTAGACTACTAAATTTTGGTCAGGCGTTGTATAAAGTAAGTCCCTTTCCTAATACCTATCCCTTTTTGAAATCGGAAAAGGGGGCGTGGCACCTCCCATACAAATGGGATCTTTCATACCCCCTATCTATGCAACTATTATCGCTAGACTACTGAAATATGGTAAGACGTTGTATAAGGTAAGTCCCTCTCCTAATACCTATCCCTTTTTGAAATCGTAAAAGGTGGCGTGGCACCTCCAATACAAACGGGAACTTTCATACTCAATATCTTTGGAGGTATTAATGCTAGGCTACTAAATTTTGGTCAGGCGTTGTATGAAGTAAGTCCCTTTCCTAATACCTATCCCTTTTTGAAATCGGAAAAGGGGGCGTGGCACCTCTCATACAAATGGGATCTTTCATACCCCCTATCTATGCAACTATTATCGCCAGACTACTGAAATATGGTAAGACGTTGTATAAGGTAAGTCCCTTTCCTAATACCTATCCCTTTTTGAAATCGCAGAAGGTGGCGTGGCACCTCCAATACAAACGGGAACTTTCATACTCAATATCTTTGGAGGTATAAATACTAAGCTACTAAATTTTGGTCAGCCGTTGTATAAAGTAAGTCTCTTTCCTAATACCTATCCCTTTTTGAAATCGGAAAAGGGGGCGTGGCACCTCCCATACAAATGGGATCTTTCATACCCCCTATCTATGCAACTATTATCGCTAGACTACTGAAATATGGTAAGACGTTGTATAAGGTAAGTCCCTTTCCTAATACCTATCCCTTTTTGAAATCGTAAAAGGTGGCGTGGCACCTCCAATACAAACGGGGACTTTCATACTCAATATCTCTGAAGGTTTAATGCTAGGCTACTAAATTTTGGTCAGGCGTTGTATAAAGTAAGTCCCTTTCCTAATACCTATCCCTTTTTGAAATCGGAAAAGGGGGCGTGGCACCTCCCATACAAATGGGATCTTTCATACCCCCTATCTTTGCAACTATTATCGCCAGACTACTGAAATATGGTAAGACGTTGTATAAGGTAAGTCCCTTTCCTAATACCTATCCCTTTTTGAAATAGTAAAAGGTGGCGTGGCACCTCCCATACAAATGGGAAATTTCATACTCAATATCTTTGAAGGTTTAATGATAGACTACTAAATTTTGGTCAGGCGTTGTATAAAGTAAGTCCCTTCTTACGTACTTTTTTTTTAAATCGCAAAAGGGGCGTGGCACCTCCCATACAAATTGGAACTTTCATACTAAATATCTTTGGAGGTTTTAATGCTAGACTACTAAATTTTGGTCAGGCGTTGTATAAAGTAAGTCCCTTTCCTAATACCTATCCCTTTTTGAAATCGGAAAAGGGGGCGTGGCACCTCCCATACAAATGGGATCTTTCATACCCCCTATCTATGCAACTATTATCGCTAGACTACTGAAATATGTTGTATAAGGTAAGTCCCTTTCCTAATACCTATCCCTTTTTGAAATCGTGAAAGGGGGCGTGGCACCTCCCATACAAATTGGAATTTTCATACTCAATATCTTTGGAGGTATTAACGCTAGACTACTAAATTTTGGTCAGGCGTTGTATAAAGTAAGTCCCTTTCCTAATACCTATCCCTTTTTGAAATCGGAAAAGGGGGCGTGGCACCTCCCATACAAATGGGATCTTTCATACCCCCTATCTATGCAACTATTATCGCTAGACTACTGAAATATGGTAAGACGTTGTATAAGGTAAGTCCCTCTCCTAATACCTATCCCTTTTTGAAATCGTAAAAGGTGGCGTGGCACCTCCAATACAAACGGGAACTTTCATACTCAATATCTTTGGAGGTATTAATGCTAGGCTACTAAATTTTGGTCAGGCGTTGTATGAAGTAAGTCCCTTTCCTAATACGTATCCCTTTTTAAAATCGGAAAAGGGTGCGTGGCACCTCCCATACAAATGGGAACTTTCATACTCAATATCTTTGAAGGTTTAATGCTAGACTACTAAATTTTGGTCAGGCGTTGTATAAAGTAAGTCCCTTTCCTAATACCTATCCCTTTTTGAAATCGGAAAAGGGGGCGTGGCACCTCTCATACAAATGGGATCTTTCATACCCCCTATCTATGCAACTATTATCGCCAGACTACTGAAATATGGTAAGACGTTGTATAAGGTAAGTCCCTTTCCTAATACCTATCCCTTTTTGAAATCGCAGAAGGTGGCGTGGCACCTCCAATACAAACGGGAACTTTCATACTCAATATCTTTGGAGGTATAAATGCTAAGCTACTAAATTTTGGTCAGCCGTTGTATAAAGTAAGTCCCTTTCCTAATACCTATCCCTTTTTGAAATCGGAAAAGGGGGCGTGGCACCTCCCATACAAATGGGATCTTTCATACCCCCTATCTATGCAACTATTATCGCTAGACTACTGAAATATGTTGTATAAGGTAAGTTCCCTTTCCTAATACCTATCCCTTTTTGAAATCGTGAAAGGGGGCGTGGCACCTCCCATACAAATTGGAATTTTCATACTCAATATCTTTGGAGGTATTAACGCTAGACTAATAAATTTTGGTCAGGCGTTGTATAAAGTAAGTCCCTTTCCTAGTACGTATCCCTTTTTAAAATCGGAAAAGGGTGCGTGGCACCTCCCATACAAATGGGAACTTTCATACTCAATATCTTTGAAGGTTTAATGCTAGACTACTAAATTTTGGTCAGGCGTTGTATAAAGTAAGTCCCTTTCCTAATACCTATCCCTTTTTGAAATCGGAAAAGGGGGCGTGGCACCTCTCATACAAATGGGATCTTTCATACCCCCTATCTATGCAACTATTATCGCCAGACTACTGAAATATGGTCAGACGTTGTATAAGGTAAGTCCCTTTCCTAATACCTATCCCTTTTTGAAATCGCAGAAGGTGGCGTGGCACCTCCAATACAAACGGGAACTTTCATACTCAATATCTTTGGAGGTATTAATGCTAGGCTACTAAATTTTGGTCAGGCGTTGTATGAAGTAAGTCCCTTTCCTAATACGTATCCCTTTTTAAAATCGGAAAAGGGTGCGTGGCACCTCCCATACAAATGGGAACTTTCATACTCAATATCTTTGAAGGTTTAATGCTAGACTACTAAATTTTGGTCAGGTGTTGTATAAAGTAAGTCCCTTTCCTAATACCTATCCCTTTTTGAAATCGGAAAAGGGGGCGTGGCACCTCCCATACAAATGGGATCTTTCATACCCCCTATCTATGCAACTATTATCGCTAGACTACTGAAATATGGTAAGACGTTGTATAAGGTAAGTCCCTCTCCTAATACCTATCCCTTTTTGAAATCGTAAAAGGTGGCGTGGCACCTCCAATACAAACGGGAACTTTCATACTCAATATCTTTGGAGGTATTAATGCTAGGCTACTAAATTTTGGTCAGGCGTTGTATGAAGTAAGTCCCTTTCCTAATACGTATCCCTTTTTAAAATCGGAAAAGGGTGCGTGGCACCTCCCATACAAATGGGAACTTTCATACTCAATATCTTTGAAGGTTTAATGCTAGACTACTAAATTTTGGTCAGGCGTTGTATAAAGTAAGTCCCTTTCCTAATACCTATCCCTTTTTGAAATCGGAAAAGGGGGCGTGGCACCTCTCATACAAATGGGATCTTTCATACCCCCTATCTATGCAACTATTATCGCCAGACTACTGAAATATGGTAAGACGTTGTATAAGGTAAGTCCCTTTCCTAATACCTATCCCTTTTTGAAATCGCAGAAGGTGGCGTGGCACCTCCAATACAAACGGGAACTTTCATACTCAATATCTTTGGAGGTATTAATGCTAGGCTACTAAATTTTGGTCAGGCGTTGTATGAAGTAAGTCCCTTTCCTAATACCTATCCCTTTTTGAAATCGGAAAAGGGGGCGTGGCACCTCTCATACAAATGGGATCTTTCATACCCCCTATTTATGCAACTATTATCGCCAGACTACTGAAATATGGTAAGACGTTGTATAAGGTAAGTCCCTTTCCTAATACCTATCCCTTTTTGAAATCGCAGAAGGTGGCGTGGCACCTCCAATACAAACGGGAACTTTCATACTCAATATCTTTGGAGGTATAAATGCTAAGCTACTAAATTTTGGTCAGCCGTTGTATAAAGTAAGTCTCTTTCCTAATACCTATCCCTTTTTGAAATCGGAAAAGGGGGCGTGGCACCTCCAATACAAATGGGATCTTTCATACCCCCTATCTATGCAACTATTATCGCTAGACTACTGAAATATGGTAAGACGTTGTATAAGGTAAGTCCCTTTCCTAATACCTATCCCTTTTTGAAATCGTAAAAGGTGGCGTGGCACCTCCAATACAAACGGGGACTTTCATACTCAATATCTCTGAAGGTTTAATGCTAGGCTACTAAATTTTGGTCAGGCGTTGTATAAAGTAAGTCCCTTTCCTAATACCTATCCCTTTTTGAAATCGGAAAAGGGGGCGTGGCACCTCCCATACAAATGGGATCTTTCATACCCCCTATCTATGCAACTATTATCGCCAGACTACTGAAATATGGTAAGACGTTGTATAAGGTAAGTCCCTTTCCTAATACCTATCCCTTTTTGAAATAGTAAAAGGTGGCGTGGCACCTCCCATACAAATGGGAAATTTCATACTCAATATCTTTGAAGGTTTAATGATAGACTACTAAATTTTGGTCAGGCGTTGTATAAAGTAAGTCCCTTCTTACGTACTTTTTTTTTAAATCGCAAAAGGGGCGTGGCACCTTCCATACAAATTGGAACTTTCATACTAAATATCTTTGGAGCATTTAATGCTAGACTACTAAATTTTGGTCAGGCGTTGTATAAAGTAAGTCCCTTTCCTAATACCTATCCCTTTTTGAAATCGGAAAAGGGGGCGTGGCACCTCCCATACAAATGGGATCTTTCATACCCCCTATCTATGCAACTATTATCGCTAGACTACTGAAATATGTTGTATAAGGTAAGTCCCTTTCCTAATACCTATCCCTTTTTGAAATCGTGAAAGGGGGCGTGGCACCTCCCATACAAATTGGAATTTTCATACTCAATATCTTTGGAGGTATTAACGCTAGACTACTAAATTTTGGTCAGGCGTTGTATAAAGTAAGTCCCTTTCCTAATACCTATCCCTTTTTGAAATCGGAAAAGGGGGCGTGGCACCTCCCATACAAATGGGATCTTTCATACCCCCTATCTATGCAACTATTATCGCTAGACTACTGAAATATGGTAAGACGTTGTATAAGGTAAGTCCCTCTCCTAATACCTATCCCTTTTTGAAATCGTAAAAGGTGGCGTGGCACCTCCAATACAAACGGGAACTTTCATACTCAATATCTTTGGAGGTATTAATGCTAGGCTACTAAATTTTGGTCAGGCGTTGTATGAAGTAAGTCCCTTTCCTAATACGTATCCCTTTTTAAAATCGGAAAAGGGTGCGTGGCACCTCCCATACAAATGGGAACTTTCATACTCAATATCTTTGAAGGTTTAATGCTAGACTACTAAATTTTGGTCAGGCGTTGTATAAAGTAAGTCCCTTTCCTAATACCTATCCCTTTTTGAAATCGGAAAAGGGGGCGTGGCACCTCTCATACAAATGGGATCTTTCATACCCCCTATCTATGCAACTATTATCGCCAGACTACTGAAATATGGTAAGACGTTGTATAAGGTAAGTCCCTTTCCTAATACCTATCCCTTTTTGAAATCGCAGAAGGTGGCGTGGCACCTCCAATACAAACGGGAACTTTCATACTCAATATCTTTGGAGGTATAAATGCTAAGCTACTAAATTTTGGTCAGCCGTTGTATAAAGTAAGTCCCTTTCCTAATACCTATCCCTTTTTGAAATCGGAAAAGGGGGCGTGGCACCTCCCATACAAATGGGATCTTTCATACCCCCTATCTATGCAACTATTATCGCTAGACTACTGAAATATGGTAAGACGTTGTATAAGGTAAGTCCCTTTCCTAATACCTATCCCTTTTTGAAATCGTAAAAGGTGGCGTGGCACCTCCAATACAAACGGGGACTTTCATACTCAATATCTCTGAAGGTTTAATGCTAGGCTACTAAATTTTGGTCAGGCGTTGTATAAAGTAAGTCCCTTTCCTAATACCTATCCCTTTTTGAAATCGGAAAAGGGGGCGTGGCACCTCCCATACAAATGGGATCTTTCATACCCCCTATCTATGCAACTAGCAACTATTATCGCCAGACTACTGAAATATGGTAAGACGTTGTATAAGGTAAGTCCCTTTCCTAATACCTATCCCTTTTTGAAATAGTAAAAGGTGGCGTGGCACCTCCCATACAAATGGGAAATTTCATACTCAATATCTTTGAAGGTTTAATGCTAGACTACTAAATTTTGGTCAGGCGTTGTATAAAGTAAGTCCCTTTTCTAATACCTATCCCTTTTTGAAATCGGAAAAGGGGGCGTGGCACCTCCCATACAAATGGGATCTTTCATACCCCCTATCTATGCAACTATTATCGCTAGACTACTGAAATATGGTAAGACGTTGCATAAGGTAAGTCCCTTTCCTAATACCTATCCCTTTTTGAAATCGTAAAAGGTGGCGTGGCACCTCCAATACAAACGGGAACTTTCATACTCAATATCTTTGGAGGTATTAATGCTAAGCTACTAAATTTTGGTCAGGCGTTGTATAAAGTAAGTCCCTTTCCTAATACCTATCCCTTTTTGAAATCGGAAAAGGGGGCGTGGCACCTCCCATACAAATGGGATCTTTCATACCCCCTATCTATGCAACTATTATCGCTAGACTACTGAAATATGGTAAGACGTTGTATAAGGTAAGTCCCTTTCCTAATACCTATCCCTTTTTGAAATCGTAAAAGGTGGCGTGGCACCTCCAATACAAACGGGAACTTTCATACTCAATATCTTTGGAGGTATTAATGCTAAGCTACTAAATTTTGGTCAGGCGTTGTATGAAGTAAGTCCCTTTCCTAATACCTAACCCTTTTTGAAATCGGAAAAGGGGGCGTGGCACCTCCCATAAAAATGGGATCTTTCATACCCCCTATCTATGCAACTATTATCGCCAGACTACTGAAATATGGTAAGACGTTGTATAAGGTAAGTCCCTTTCCTAATACCTATCCCTTTTTGAAATAGTAAAAGGTGGCGTGGCACCTCCCATACAAATGGGAAATTTCATACTCAATATCTTTGAAGGTTTAATGCTAGACTACTAAATTTTGGTCAGGCGTTGTATAAAGTAAGTCCCTTTTCTAATACCTATCCCTTTTTGAAATCGGAAAAGGGGGCGTGGCACCTCCCATACAAATGGGATCTTTCATACCCCCTATCTATGCAACTATTATCGCTAGACTACTGAAATATGGTAAGACGTTGTATAAGGTAAGTCCCTTTCCTAATACCTATCCTTTTTTGAAATCCGAAAAGGGGGCGTGGCGCCTCCCATACAAATGGGATCTTTCATACTCCCTATCTATGCAACTATTATCGCTAGACTACTGAAATATGGTAAGACGTTGTATAAGGTAAGTCCCTCTCCTAATACCTATCCCTTTTTGAAATCGTAAAAGGTGGCGTGGCACCTCCAATACAAATGGGAACTTTCATACTCAATATCTTTGAAGGTTTAATGCTAGACTACTAAATTTTGGTCAGGCGTTGTATAAAGTAAGTCCCTTTCCTAATACCTATCCCTTTTTGAAATCGGAAAAGGGGGCGTGGCACCTCCCATACAAATGGGATCTTTCATACCCCCTATCTATGCAACTATTATCGCTAGACTACTGAAATATGGTAAGACGTTGCATAAGGTAAGTCCCTTTCCTAATACCTATCCCTTTTTGAAATCGTAAAAGGTGGCGTGGCACCTCCAATACAAACGGGAACTTTCATACTCAATATCTTTGGAGGTATTAATGCTAGGCTACTAAATTTTGGTCAGGCGTTGTATGAAGTAAGTCCCTTTCCTAATACCTACTTCTTCTTGAAAATAAAAGGGGGCGTGGCACCTCCAATACAAACGGGATCTTTCATACTTAATATCTTTGGAGGTATTAATGGTCCGTTGTATAAGTAAGTCCCTTCTTACGTACTTTTTTTTAAATCGGAAAAGGGGGCGTGGCACCTCCCTTACAAATGGGAACTTTCATACTGAATATCTTTGGAGGTATTAATGCTAGACTACTAAATGTTGGAAGGGCGTTGTATAAAAAAAGTCCCTTTCCTAATACCTATCCCTTTTTGAAATCGGAAAAGGGGGTGTGGCACCTCCAATACAAATGGGATCTTTCTTACTTAATATCTTTGGAGGTATTAATGGTCCGTTGTATAAGTAAGTCCCTTCTTACGTACTTTTTTTTTAAATCGCAAAAGGGGCGTGGCACCTCCCATACAAATTGGAACTTTCATACTCAATATCCTTGGAGGTATTAATGCTAGACTACTAAATTTTGGTAAGGCGTTGTATAAAGTAAGTCCCTTTCCTAGTACCTAACCCTTTTCGAAAATAAAAAGGGCCGTGGCACCTCCAAGACAAATGGGAACTTTCATACTCAATATCTTTGAAGGTATTAATGCTCCGTTGTATGAGTAAGTCCCTTCTTACGTACTTTTTTTGAAATCGGAAAATGGGGCGTGGCACCTCCCATACAAATAGGAACTTTGATACTCAATATCTTTGGTATTAATGCTAGACTACCAAATTTTGGAAGGGCGTTGTATAAAGTAAATCCCTTTCCTAATACCTATTCCATTTTAAAATCGGAAAAGGGGGGTCGCACCTCCCATACAAATGGGATCTTTCATACCCCCTATCTATGCAACTATTATCGCTAGACTACTGAAATATCTTAAGACGTTGTATAAGGTAAGTCCCTTTCCTAATACCAATCCCTTTTTGAAATCGTAAAAGGTGGCGTGGCACCTCCAATACAAACGGGGACTTTCATACTCAATATCTCTGAAGGTTTAATGCTAGGCTACTAAATTTTGGTCAGGCGTTGTATGAAGTAAGTCCCTTTCCTAATACCTATCCCTTTTTGAAATCGGAAAAGGGGGCGTGGCACCTCCCATACAAATGGGATCTTTCATACCCCCTATCTATGCAACTATTATCGCCAGACTACTGAAATATGGTAAGACGTTGTATAAGGTAAGTCCCTTTCCTAATACCTATCCCTTTTTGAAATAGTAAAAGGTGGCGTGGCACCTCCCATACAAATGGGAAATTTCATACTCAATATCTTTGAAGGTTTAATGCTAGACTACTAAATTTTGGTCAGGCGTTGTATAAAGTAAGTCCCTTTTCTAATACCTATCCCTTTTTGAAATCGGAAAAGGGGGCGTGGCACCTCCCATACAAATGGGATCTTTCATACCCCCTATCTATGCAACTATTATCGCTAGACTACTGAAATATGGTAAGACGTTGTATAAGGTAAGTCCCTTTCCTAATACCTATCCTTTTTTGAAATCCGAAAAGGGGGCGTGGCGCCTCCCATACAAATGGGATCTTTCATACTCCCTATCTATGCAACTATTATCGCTAGACTACTGAAATATGGTAAGACGTTGTATAAGGTAAGTCCCTCTCCTAATACCTATCCCTTTTTGAAATCGTAAAAGGTGGCGTGGCACCTCCAATACAAATGGGAACTTTCATACTCAATATCTTTGAAGGTTTAATGCTAGACTACTAAATTTTGGTCAGGCGTTGTATAAAGTAAGTCCCTTTCCTAATACCTATCCCTTTTTGAAATCGGAAAAGGGGGCGTGGCACCTCCCATACAAATGGGATCTTTCATACCCCCTATCTATGCAACTATTATCGCTAGACTACTGAAATATGGTAAGACGTTGCATAAGGTAAGTCCCTTTCCTAATACCTATCCCTTTTTGAAATCGTAAAAGGTGGCGTGGCACCTCCAATACAAACGGGAACTTTCATACTCAATATCTTTGGAGGTATTAATGCTAGGCTACTAAATTTTGGTCAGGCGTTGTATGAAGTAAGTCCCTTTCCTAATACCTACTTCTTCTTGAAAATAAAAGGGGGCGTGGCACCTCCAATACAAACGGGATCTTTCATACTTAATATCTTTGGAGGTATTAATGGTCCGTTGTATAAGTAAGTCCCTTCTTACGTACTTTTTTTAAATCGGAAAAGGGGGCGTGGCACCTCCCTTACAAATGGGAACTTTCATACTGAATATCTTTGGAGGTATTAATGCTAGACTACTAAATGTTGGAAGGGCGTTGTATAAAAAAAGTCCCTTTCCTAATACCTATCCCTTTTTGAAATCGGAAAAGGGGGTGTGGCACCTCCAATACAAATGGGATCTTTCTTACTTAATATCCTTGGAGGTATTAATGGTCCGTTGTATAAGTAAGTCCCTTCTTACGTACTTTTTTTTTAAATCGCAAAAGGGGCGTGGCACCTCCCATACAAATTGGAACTTTCATACTCAATATCCTTGGAGGTATTAATGCTAGACTACTAAATTTTGGTAAGGCGTTGTATAAAGTAAGTCCCTTTCCTAGTACCTAACCCTTTTCGAAAATAAAAAGGGCCGTGGCACCTCCAAGACAAATGGGAACTTTCATACTCAATATCTTTGAAGGTATTAATGCTCCGTTGTATGAGTAAGTCCCTTCTTACGTACTTTTTTTGAAATCGGAAAATGGGGCGTGGCACCTCCCATACAAATAGGAACTTTGATACTCAATATCTTTGGAGGTATTAATGCTAGACTACCAAATTTTGGAAGGGCGTTGTATAAAGTAAATCCCTTTCCTAATACCTATTCCATTTTAAAATCGGAAAAGGGGGGTCGCACCTCCCATACAAATGGGATCTTTCATACCCCCTATCTATGCAACTATTATCGCTAGACTACTGAAATATCTTAAGACGTTGTATAAGGTAAGTCCCTTTCCTAATACCAATCCCTTTTTGAAATCGTAAAAGGTGGCGTGGCACCTCCAATACAAACGGGGACTTTCATACTCAATATCTCTGAAGGTTTAATGCTAGGCTACTAAATTTTGGTCAGGCGTTGTATAAAGTAAGTCCCTTTCCTAATACCTATCCCTTTTTGAAATCGGAAAAGGGGGCGTGGCACCTCCCATACAAATGGGATCTTTCATACCCCCTATCTATGCAACTATTATCGCCAGACTACTGAAATATGGTAAGACGTTGTATAAGGTAAGTCCCTTTCCTAATACCTATCCCTTTTTGAAATAGTAAAAGGTGGCGTGACACCTCCCATACAAATGGGAAATTTCATACTCAATATCTTTGAAGGTTTAATGCTAGACTACTAAATTTTGGTCAGGCGTTGTATAAAGTAAGTCCCTTTTCTAATACCTATCCCTTTTTGAAATCGGAAAAGGGGGCGTGGCACCTCCCATACAAATGGGATCTTTCATACCCCCTATCTATGCAACTATTATCGCTAGACTACTGAAATATGGTAAGACGTTGTATAAGGTAAGTCCCTTTCCTAATACCTATCCCTTTTTGAAATCGTAAAAGGTGGCGTGGCACCTCCAATACAAACGGGAACTTTCATACTCAATATCTTTGGAGGTATTAATGCTAAGCTACTAAATTTTGGTCAGGCGTTGTATAAAGTAAGTCCCTTTCCTAATACCTATCCCTTTTTGAAATCGGAAAAGGGGGCGTGGCACCTCCCATACAAATGGGATCTTTCATACCCCCTATCTATGCAACTATTATCGCTAGACTACTGAAATATGGTAAGACGTTGTATAAGGTAAGTCCCTTTCCTAGTACCTAACCCTTTTCGAAAATAAAAAGGGCCGTGGCACCTCCAAGACAAATGGGAACTTTCATACTCAATATCTTTGAAGGTATTAATGCTCCGTTGTATGAGTAAGTCCCTTCTTACGTACTTTTTTTGAAATCGGAAAATGGGGCGTGGCACCTCCCATACAAATAGGAACTTTGATACTCAATATCTTTGGAGGTATTAATGCTAGACTACTAAATTTTGGAAGGGCGTTGTATAAAGTAAATCCCTTTCCTAATACCTATTCCATTTTAAAATCGGAAAAGGGGGGTCGCACCTCCCATACAAATGGAATCTTTCATACCCCCTATCTATGCAACTATTATCGCTAGACTACTGAAATTTGGTAAGACGTTGTATAAGGTAAGTCCCTTTCTTAATACCTATCTCTTTTTGAAATCGTAAAAGGGGGCGTGGCACCTCCCATACAAATTGGAACTTTCATACTCAATATCTTTGGAGGTATTAATGCTAGACTACTAAATTTTGGTCAGGCGTTGCATAAGGTAAGTCCCTTTAGTAATACCTATACCTTTTTGAAATCGGAAAAGGGGGCGTGGCACCTCCCATACAAATGGGATCTTTCATACCCCCTATCTATGCAACTATTATCGCTAGACTACTGAAATATGTTGTATAAGGTAAGTCCCTTTCCTAATACCTATCCCTTTTTGAAATCGTGAAAGGGGGCGTGGCACCTCCCATACAAATTGGAATTTTCATACTCAATATCTTTGGAGGTATTAATGCTAGACTACTAAATTTTGGTCAGGCGTTGTATAAAGTAAGTCCCTTTCCTAATACCTATCCCTTTTTGAAATCGGAAAAGGGGGCGTGGCACCTCCCATACAAATGGGATCTTTCATACCCCCTATCTATGCAACTATTATCGCTAGACTACTGAAATATGGTAAGACGTTGTATAAGGTAAGTCCCTCTCCTAATACCTATCCCTTTTTGAAATCGTAAAAGGTGGCGTGGCACCTCCAATACAAACGGGAACTTTCATACTCAATATCTTTGGAGGTATTAATGCTAGGCTACTAAATTTTGGTCAGGCGTTGTATGAAGTAAGTCCCTTTCCTAATGCGTATCCGTTTTTAAAATCGGAAAAGGGTGCGTGGCACCTCCCATACAAATGGGAACTTTCATACTCAATATCTTTGAAGGTTTAATGCTAGACTACTAAATTTTGGTCAGGCGTTGTATGAAGTAAGTCCCTTTCCTAATACCTATCCCTTTTTGAAATCGGAAAAGGGGGCGTGGCACCTCCCATACAAATGTGAACTTTCATACTCAATATCTTTGGAGGTATTAATGCTAAGCTACTAAATTTTGGTCAGGCGTTGTATAAAGTAAGTCCCTTTCCTAATACCTATCCCTTTTTGAAATCGGAAAAGGGGGCGTGGCACCTCCCATACAAATGGGATCTTTCATACCCCCTATCTATGCAACTATTAGCGCTAGACTACTGAAATATGGTAAGACGTTGTATAAGGTAAGTCCCTTTCCTAATACCTATCCCTTTTTGAAATCGTAAAAGGTGGCGTGGCACCTCCAATACAAACGGGAACTTTCATACTCAATATCTTTGGAGGTATTAATCCTAGGCTACTAAATTTTGGTCAGGCGTTGTATGAAGTAAGTCCCTTTCCTAATGCGTATCCGTTTTTAAAATCGGAAAAGGGTGCGTGGCACCTCCCATACAAATGGGAACTTTCATACTCAATATCTTTGAAGGTTTAATGCTAGACTACTAAATTTTGGTCAGGCGTTGTATGAAGTAAGTCCCTTTCCTAATACCTATCCCTTTTTGAAATCGTAAAAGGTGGCGTGGCACCTCCAATACAAACGGGAACTTTCATACTCAATATCTTTGGAGGTATTAATGCTAGACTACTAAATTTTGGTCAGGCGTTGTATAAAGTAAGTCCCTTTCCTAATACCTATCCCTTTTTGAAATCGGAAAAGGGGGCGTGGCACCTCCCATACAAATGGGATCTTTCATACCCCCTATCTATGCAACTATTATCGCTAGACTACTGAAATATGGTAAGACGTTGTATAAGGTAAGTCCCTCTCCTAATACCTATCCCTTTTTGAAATCGTAAAAGGTGGCGTGGCACCTCCAATACAAACGGGAACTTTCATACTCAATATCTTTGGAGGTATTAATGCTAGGCTACTAAATTTTGGTCAGGCGTTGTATGAAGTAAGTCCCTTTCCTAATGCGTATCCGTTTTTAAAATCGGAAAAGGGTGCGTGGCACCTCCCATACAAATGGGAACTTTCATACTCAATATCTTTGAAGGTTTAATGCTAGACTACTAAATTTTGGTCAGGCGTTGTATGAAGTAAGTCCCTTTCCTAATACCTATCCCTTTTTGAAATCGGAAAAGGGGGCGTGGCACCTCCCATACAAATGTGAACTTTCATACTCAATATCTTTGGAGGTATTAATGCTAAGCTACTAAATTTTGGTCAGGCGTTGTATAAAGTAAGTCCCTTTCCTAATACCTATCCCTTTTTGAAATCGGAAAAGGGGGCGTGGCACCTCCCTTACAAATGGGAACTTTCATACTGAATATCTTTGGAGGTATTAATGCTAGGCTACTAAATGTTGGAAGGGCGTTTTATAAAAAAAGTCCCTTTCCTAATACCTATCCCTTTTTGAAATCGGAAAAGGTGGTGTGGCACCTCCAATACAAATGGGATCTTTCTTACTTAATATCTTTGGAGGTATTAATGGTCCGTTGTATAAGTAAGTCCCTTCTTACGTACTTTTTTTTTAAATTGCAAAAGGGGCGTGGCACCTCCCATACAAATTGGAACTTTCATACTCAATATCTTTGGAGGTATTAATGGTCCGTTGTATAAGTAAGTCCCTTCTTACGTACTTTTTTTGAAATCGGAAAATGGGGCGTGGCACCTCCCATACAAATTGGAACTTTCATACTCAATATCTTTGGAGGTATTAATGCTAGACTACTAAATTTTGGAAGGGCGTTGTATAAAGTAAATCCCTTTCCTAATACCTACCCCTTTTTGAAAATAAAAGGGGGCGTGGCACCTCCAATACAAATGTGAACTTTCATACTTAATATCTGTGGAGGTATTAATGGTCCGTTGTATAAGTAAGTCCCTTCTTACGTACTTTTTTTTTAAATCGCAAAAGGGGCGTGGCACCTCCCATACAAACTGGAACTTTCATACTCAATATCTTTGGAGGTATTAATGCTAGACTACTAAATTTTGGTAAGGCGTTGTATAAAGTAAGTCCCTTTCCTAATACCTACCCCTTTTTGAAAATAAAAGGGGGCGTGGCACCTCCAAT
Organism: Merzomyia westermanni; assembly: GCA_949987695.1. NCBI lineage: Eukaryota > Metazoa > Arthropoda > Insecta > Diptera > Tephritidae > Merzomyia > Merzomyia westermanni. The sequence continues at coordinate 52,897,622 of OX465292.1, read as the reverse complement.
ACAAATGGGAACTTTCATACTTAATATCTTTGGAGATATTAATGGTCCGTTGTATAAGTAAGTCCCTTCATACGTACTTTTTTTTTAAATCGCAAAAGGGGCGTGGCACCTCCCATACAAATTGGAACTTTCATACTCAATATCTTTGGAGGTATTAATGCTAGACTACTAAATTTTGGAAGGGCGTTGTATAAAGTAAATCCCTTTCCTAATACCTACCCCTTTTTGAAAATAAAAGGGGGCGTGGCACCTCCAATACAAATGTGAACTTTCATACTTAATATCTTTGGAGGTATTAATGGTCCGTTGTATAAGTAAGTCCCTTCTTACGTACTTTTTTTGAAATCGGAAAATGGGGCGTGGCACCTCCCATACAAATTGGAACTTTCATACTCAATATCTTTGGAGGTATTAATGCTAGACTACTAAATTTTGGAAGGGCGTTGTATAAAGTAAATCCCTTTCCTAATACCTACCCCTTTTTGAAAATAAAAGGGGGCGTGGCACCTCCAATACAAATGTGAACTTTCATACTTAATATCTTTGGAGGTATTAATGGTCCGTTGTATAAGTAAGTCCCTTCTTACGTACTTTTTTTGAAATCGGAAAATGGGGCGTGGCACCTCCCCTTTTTGAAAATAAAAGGGGGCGTGGCACCTCCAATACAAATGTGAACTTTCATACTTAATATCTTTGGAGGTATTAATGGTCCGTTGTATAAGTAAGTCCCTTCTTACGTACTTTTTTTGAAATCGGAAAATGGGGCGTGGCACCTCCCATACAAATAGGAAATTTCATACTCAATATCTTTGGAGGTATTAATGCTAGACTACTAAATTTTGGAAGGGCGTTGTATAAAGTAAATCCCTTTCCTAATACCTATCCCATTTTAAAATCGGAAAAGCGGGGTCGCACCTCCCATACAAATGGGATCTTTCATACCCCCTATCTATGCAACTATTATCGCTAGACTACTGAAATTTGGTAAGACGTTGTATAAGGTAAGTCCCTTTCCTAATACCTATCCCTTTTTGAAATCGGAAAAGGGGGTGTGGAAAATACAAATGGGATCTTTCTTACTTAATATCTTTGGAGGTATTAATGGTCCGTTGTATAAGTAAGTCCCTTCTTACGTACTTTTTTTTTAAATCGCAAAAGGGGCGTGGCACCTCCCATACAAATTGGAACTTTCATACTCAATATCTTTGGAGGTATTAATGCTAGACTACTAAATTTTGGAAGGGCGTTGTATAAAGTAAATCCCTTTCCTAATACCTACCCCTTTTTGAAAATAAAAGGGGGCGTGGCACCTCCAATACAAATGTGAACTTTCATACTTAATATCTTTGGAGGTATTAATGGTCCGTTGTATAAGTAAGTCCCTTCTTACGTACTTTTTTTGAAATCGGAAAATGGGGCGTGGCACCTCCCATACAAATTGGAACTTTCATACTCAATATCTTTGGAGGTATTAATGCTAGACTACTAAATTTTGGAAGGGCGTTGTATAAAGTGAATCCCTTTCCTAATACCTACTCCTTTTTGAAAATAAAAGGAGACGTGGCACCTCCAATACAAATGTGAACTTTCATACTTAATATCTTTGGAGGTATTAATGGTCCGTTGTATAAGTAAGTCCCTTCTTACGTACTTTTTTTTTAAATCGCAAAAGGGGCGTGGCACCTCCCATACAAATTGGAACTTTCATACTCAATATCTTTGGAGGTATTAATGCTAGACTACTAAATTTTGGTAAGGCGTTGTATAAAGTAAGTCCGTTTCCTAATACCTACCCCTTTTTGAAAATAAAAGGGGGCGTGGCACCTCCAATACAAATGTGAACGTTCATACTTAATATCTTTGGAGGTATTAATGGTCCGTTGTATAAGTAAGTCCCTTCTTACGTACTTTTTTTGAAATCGGAAAATGGGGCGTGGCACCTCCCATACAAATAGGAAATTTCATACTGAATATCTTTGGAGGTATTAATGCTAGACTACTAAATTTTGGAAGGGCGTTGTATAAAGTAAGTCCCTTTCCTAATACCTATCCCTTTTTGAAATCGTGAAAGAAGGCGTGGCACCTCCCATTCAAATGGGAACTTTCATACTCAATATCGTTGGAGGTATCAATGCTAGACTACTAATTTTTGGTCAGGCGTTGTATAAAGTAAGTCCCTTTCCTAATACCTATCCCTATTTGAAATCGAAAAAGGGGGCGTGGCACCTCCCATACAAATGGGATCTTTCATACCCCCTATCTATGCAACTATTATCGCTAGACTACTAAAATATGTTGTATAAGGTAAGTCCCTTTCCTAATACCTACCCCTTTTTGAAAATAAAAGGGGGCGTGGCACCTCCAATACAAATGTGAACTTTCATACTTAATATCTTTGGAGGTATTAATGGTCCGTTGTATAAGTAAGTCCCTTCTTACGTACTTTTTTTGAAATCGGAAAATGGGGCGTGGCACCTCCCATACAAATTGGAACTTTTATACTCAATATCTTTGGAGGTATTAATGCTAGACTACTAAATTTTGGAAGGGCGTTGTATAAAGTAAATCCCTTTCCTAATACCTACCCCTTTTTGAAAATAAAAGGAGGCGTGGCACCTCCAATACAAATGTGAACTTTCATACTTAATATCTTTGGAGGTATTAATGGTCCGTTGTATAAGTAAGTCCCTTCTTACGTACTTTTTTTTTAAATCGCAAAAGGGGCGTGGCACCTCCCATACAAATTGGAACTTTCATACTCAATATCTTTGGAGGTATTAATGCTAGACTACTAAATTTTGGTAAGGCGTTGTATAAAGTAAGTCCGTTTCCTAATACCTACCCCTTTTTGAAAATAAAAGGGGGCGTGGCACCTCCAATACAAATGTGAACGTTCATACTTAATATCTTTGGAGGTATTAATGGTCCGTTGTATAAGTAAGTCCCTTCTTACGTACTTTTTTTGAAATCGGAAAATGGGGCGTGGCACCTCCCATACAAATAGGAAATTTCATACTGAATATCTTTGGAGGTATTAATGCTAGACTACTAAATTTTGGAAGGGCGTTGTATAAAGTAAGTCCCTTTCCTAATACCTATCCCTTTTTGAAATCGTGAAAGAAGGCGTGGCACCTCCCATTCAAATGGGAACTTTCATACCCAATATCTTTGGACGTATCAATGCTACACTACTAAAGTCTGGTAAGGCGTTGTATAAAGTAAGTCAATTTCCTAATACCTATCCCTTTTTGAAAATAAAAGGGGGCGTGGCACCTCCCATACAAATGGGAAATTTCATACTCAATATCTGTGGAGGTATTAATGCTAGACTACTAAATTTTGGTAAGGCGTTGTATAAAGTAAGTCCCTTTCCTAATACCTATCCCTTTTTGAAATCGTGAAAGAAGGCGTGGCACCTCCCATTCAAATGGGAATTTTCATACTCAATATCGTTGGAGGTATCAATGCTAGACTACTAATTTTTGGTCAGGCGTTGTATAAAGTAAGTCCCTTTCCTAATACCTATCCCTATTTGAAATCGAAAAAGGGGGCGTGGCACCTCCCATACAAATGGGATCTTTCATACCCCCTATCTATGCAACTATTATCGCTAGACTACTAAAATATGTTGTATAAGGTAAGTCCCTTTCCTAATACCTATCCCTTTTTGAAATCGTAAAAGGTGGCGTGGCACCTCCCATACAAACGGGAATTTTCATACTCAATATCTTTGGAGGTATTAATGCTAGGCTACTAAATTTTGGTCAGGCGTTGTATAAAGTAAGTTCCTTTCCTAATACGTATCCCTTTTTGAAATCGGGAAAGGGTGCGTGGCACCTCCCATACAAATGGGAACTTTCATACTCAATATCTTTGAACGTTTAATGCTAGACTACTAAATTTTGGTAAGGCGTTGTATAAAGTAAGTCCCTTTCCTAATACCTACCCCTTTTTGAAAATAAAACGGGGCGTGGCACCTCCAATACAAATGGGAACTTTTATACTTAATATCTTTGGAGGTATTAATGCTAAACTACTGAAATTTGTTAAGACATTGTATAAAGTACGTCCCTTTCCTAATACCTATCCCTTTTTGAAATCGTAAAAGGGGGCGTGGCACCTCCCATACAAATGGGAACTTTCATACTCAATATCTTTGGAGGTATTAATGCTAGACTACTAAATTTTGGTATGGCGTTGTATAAACTAATTCCCTTTCCTAATACCTATCCCTGTTTGAAAATAAAACGGGGCGTGGCACCTCCAATACAAATGGGAACTTTTATACTTAATATCTTTGGAGGTATTAATGCTAAACTACTGAAATTTGTTAAGACATTGTATAAAGTACGTCCCTTTCCTAATACCTATCCCTTTTTGAAATCGTAAAATGGGGCGTGGCACCTCCCATACAAATAGGAAATTTCATACTCAATATCTTTGGAGGTATTAATGCTAGGCTACTAAATTTTGGTCAGGCGTTGTATGAAGTAAGTCCCTTTCCTAATACCTACTACTTCTTCTTGAAAATAAAAGGGGGCGTGGCACCTCCAATACAAACGGGATCTTTCATACTTAATATCTTTGGAGGTATTAATGGTCCGTTGTATAAGTAAGTCCCTTCTTACGTACTTTTTTTTAAATCGGAAAAGGGGGCGTGGCACCTCCCTTACAAATGGGAACTTTCATACTGAATATCTTTGGAGGTATTAATGCTAGACTACTAAATGTTGGAAGGGCGTTGTATAAAAAAAGTCCCTTTCCTAATACCTATCCCTTTTTGAAATCGGAAAAGGGGGTGTGGCACCTCCAATACAAATGGGATCTTTCTTACTTAATATCATTGGAGGTATTAATGGTCCGTTGTATAAGTAAGTCCCTTCTTACGTACTTTTTTTTTAAATCGCAAAAGGGGCGTGGCACCTCCCATACAAATTGGAACTTTCATACTCAATATCCTTGGAGGTATTAATGCTAGACTACTAAATTTTGGTAAGGCGTTGTATAAAGTAAGTCCCTTTCCTAGTACCTAACCCTTTTCGAAAATAAAAAGGGCCGTGGCACCTCCAAGACAAATGGGAACTTTCATACTCAATATCTTTGAAGGTATTAATGCTCCGTTGTATGAGTAAGTCCTTTCTTACGTACTTTTTTTGAAATCGGAAAATGGGGCGTGGCACCTCCCATACAAATAGGAACTTTGATACTCAATATCTTTGGAGGTATTAATGCTAGACTACTAAATTTTGGAAGGGCGTTGTATAAAGTAAATCCCTTTCCTAATACCTATTCCATTTTAAAATCGGAAAAGGGGGGTCGCACCTCCCATACAAATGGGATCTTTCATACCCCCTATCTATGCAACTATTATCGCTAGACTACTGAAATATCTTAAGACGTTGTATAAGGTAAGTCCCTTTCCTAATACCAATCCCTTTTTGAAATCGTAAAAGGTGGCGTGGCACCTCCAATACAAACGGGGACTTTCATACTCAATATCTCTGAAGGTTTAATGCTAGGCTACTAAATTTTGGTCAGGCGTTGTATAAAGTAAGTCCCTTTCCTAATACCTATCCCTTTTTGAAATCGGAAAAGGGGGCGTGGCACCTCCCATACAAATGGGATCTTTCATACCCCCTATCTATGCAACTATTATCGCCAGACTACTGAAATATGGTAAGACGTTGTATAAGGTAAGTCCCTTTCCTAATACCTATCCCTTTTTGAAATAGTAAAAGGTGGCGTGGCACCTCCCATACAAATGGGAAATTTCATACTCAATATCTTTGAAGGTTTAATGCTAGACTACTAAATTTTGGTCAGGCGTTGTATAAAGTAAGTCCCTTTTCTAATACCTATCCCTTTTTGAAATCGGAAAAGGGGGCGTGGCACCTCCCATACAAATGGGATCTTTCATACCCCCTATCTATGCAACTATTATCGCTAGCCTACTGAAATATGGTAAGACGTTGTATAAGGTAAGTCCCTTTCCTAATACCTATCCCTTTTTGAAATCGTAAAAGGTGGCGTGGCACCTCCAATACAAACGGGAACTTTCATACTCAATATCTTTGGATTTATTAATGCTAAGCTACTAAATTTTGGTCAGGCGTTGTATAAAGTAAGTCCCTTTCCTAATACCTATCCCTTTTTGAAATCGGAAAAGGGGGCGTGGCACCTCCCATACAAATGGGATCTTTCATACCCCCTATCTATGCAACTATTATCGCTAGACTACTGAAATATGGTAAGACGTTGTATAAGGTAAGTCCCTTTCCTAGTACCTAACCCTTTTCGAAAATTAAAAGGGCCGTGGCACCTCCAAGACAAATGGGAACTTTCATACTCAATATCTTTGAAGGTATTAATGCTCCGTTGTATGAGTAAGTCCCTTCTTACGTACTTTTTTTGAAATCGGAAAATGGGGCGTGGCACCTCCCATACAAATAGGAAGTTTGATACTCAATATCTTTGGAGGTATTAATGCTAGACTACTAAATTTTGGAAGGGCGTTGTATAAAGTAAATCCCTTTCCTAATACCTATTCCATTTTAAAATCGGAAAAGGGGGGTCGCACCTCCCATACAAATGGGATCTTTCATACCCCCTATCTATGCAACTATTATCGCTAGACTACTGAAATTTGGTAAGACGTTGTATAAGGTAAGTCCCTTTCTTAATACCTATCTCTTTTTGAAATCGTAAAAGGGGGCGTGGCACCTCCCATACAAATTGGAACTTTCATACTCAATATCTTTGGAGGTATTAATGCTAGACTACTAAATTTTGGTCAGGCGTTGTATGAAGTAAGTCCCTTTCCTAATGCGTATCCGTTTTTAAAATCGGAAAAGGGTGCGTGGCACCTCCCATACAAATGGGAACTTTCATACTCAATATCTTTGAAGGTTTAATGCTAGACTACTAAATTTTGGTCAGGCGTTGTATGAAGTAAGTCCCTTTCCTAATACCTATCCCTTTTTGAAATCGGAAAAGGGGGCGTGGCACCTCCCATACAAATGGGAACTTTCATACTCAATATCTTTGGAGGTATTAATGCTAAGCTACTAAATTTTGGTCAGGCGTTGTATAAAGTAAGTCCCTTTCCTAATACCTATCCCTTTTTGAAATCGGAAAAGGGGGCGTGGCACCTCCCATACAAATGGGATCTTTCATACCCCCTATCTATGCAACTATTAGCGCTAGACTACTGAAATATGGTAAGACGTTGTATAAGGTAAGTCCCTTTCCTAATACCTATTATCCCTTTTTGAAATCGTAAAAGGTGGCGTGGCACCTCCAATACAAACGGGAACTTTCATACTCAATATCTTTGGAGGTATTAATCCTAGGCTACTAAATTTTGGTCAGGCGTTGTATGAAGTAAGTCCCTTTCCTAATACCTACCCCTTTTTGAAAATAAAAGGGGGCGTGGCACCTCCAATACAAACGGGAACTTTCATAATTAATATCTTTGGAGGTATTAATGGTCCGTTGTATAAGTAAGTCCCTTCTTACGTACTTTTTTTTTAAATCGGAAAAGGGGGCGTGGCACCTCCCTTACAAATGGGAACTTTCATACTGAATATCTTTGGAGGTATTAATGCTAGGCTACTAAATGTTGGAAGGGCGTTTTATAAAAAAAGTCCCTTTCCTAATACCTATCCCTTTTTGAAATCGGAAAAGGTGGTGTGGCACCTCCAATACAAATGGGATCTTTCTTACTTAATATCTTTGGAGGTATTAATGGTCCGTTGTATAAGTCCCTTCTTACGTACTTTTTTTTTAAATCGCAAAAGGGGCGTGGCACCTCCCATACAAATTGGAACTTTCATACTCAATATCTTTGGAGGTATTAATGCTAGACTACTAAATTTTGGTAAGGCGTTGTATAAAGTAAGTCCCTTTCCTAATACCTACCCCTTTTTGAAAATAAAAGGGGGCGTGGCACCTCCAATACAAATGGGAACTTTCATACTTAATATCTTTGGAGATATTAATGGTCCGTTGTATAAGTAAGTCCCTTCTTACGTACTTTTTTTTTAAATCGCAAAAGGGGCGTGGCACCTCCCATACAAATTGGAACTTTCATACTCAATATCTTTGGAGGTATTAATGCTAGACTACTAAATTTTGGAAGGGCGTTGTATAAAGTAAATCCCTTTCCTAATACCTACCCCTTTTTGAAAATAAAAGGGGGCGTGGCACCTCCAATACAAATTTGAACTTTCATACTTAATATCTTTGGAGGTATTAATGGTCCGTTGTATAAGTAAGTCCCTTCTTACGTACTTTTTTTGAAATCGGAAAATGGGGCGTGGCACCTCCCATACAAATTGGAACTTTCATACTCAATATCTTTGGAGGTATTAATGCTAGACTACTAAATTTTGGAAGGGCGTTGTATAAAGTAAATCCCTTTCCTAATACCTACCCCTTTTTGAAAATAAAAGGGGGCGTGGCACCTCCAATACAAATGTGAACTTTCATACTTAATATCTTTGGAGGTATTAATGGTCCGTTGTATAAGTAAGTCCCTTCTTACGTACTTTTTTTTTAAATCGCAAAAGGGGCGTGGCACCTCCCATACAAATTGGAACTTTCATACTCAATATCTTTGGAGGTATTAATGCTAGACTACTAAATTTTGGAAGGGCGTTGTATAAAGTAAATCCCTTTCCTAATACCTACCCCTTTTTGAAAATAAAAGGGGGCGTGGCACCTCCAATACAAATGTGAACTTTCATACTTAATATCTTTGGAGGTATTAATGGTCCGTTGTATAAGTAAGTCCCTTCTTACGTACTTTTTTTGAAATCGGAAAATGGGGCGTGGCACCTCCCATACAAATTGGAACTTTCATACTCAATATCTTTGGAGGTATTAATGCTAGACTACTAAATTTTGGTAAGGCGTTGTATAAAGTAAGTCCCTTTCCTAATACCTACCCCTTTTTGAAAATAAAAGGGGGCGTGGCACCTCCAATACAAATGGGAACTTTCATACTTAATATCTTTGGAGATATTAATGGTCCGTTGTATAAGTAAGTCCCTTCTTACGTACTTTTTTTTTAAATCGCAAAAGGGGCGTGGCACCTCCCATACAAATTGGAACTTTCATACTCAATATCTTTGGAGGTATTAATGCTAGACTACTAAATTTTGGAAGGGCGTTGTATAAAGTAAATCCCTTTCCTAATACCTACCCCTTTTTGAAAATAAAAGGGGGCGTGGCACCTCCAATACAAATGTGAACTTTCATACTTAATATCTTTGGAGGTATTAATGGTCCGTTGTATAAGTAAGTCCCTTCTTACGTACTTTTTTTGAAATCGGAAAATGGGGCGTGGCACCTCCCATACAAATTGGAACTTTCATACTCAATATCTTTGGAGGTATTAATGCTAGACTACTAAATTTTGGAAGGGCGTTGTATAAAGTAAATCCCTTTCCTAATACCTACCCCTTTTTGAAAATAAAAGGGGGCGTGGCACCTCCAATACAAATGTGAACTTTCATACTTAATATCTTTGGAGATATTAATGGTCCGTTGTATAAGTAAGTCCCTTCTTACGTACTTTTTTTTTAAATCGCAAAAGGGGCGTGGCACCTCCCATACAAATTGGAACTTTCATACTCAATATCTTTGGAGGTATTAATGCTAGACTACTAAATTTTGGAAGGGCGTTGTATAAAGTAAATCCCTTTCCTAATACCTACCCCTTTTTGAAAATAAAAGGGGGCGTGGCACCTCCAATACAAATGTGAACTTTCATACTTAATATCTTTGGAGGTATTAATGGTCCGTTGTATAAGTAAGTCCCTTCTTACGTACTTTTTTTGAAATCGGAAAATGGGGCGTGGCACCTCCCATACAAATTGGAACTTTCATACTCAATATCTTTGGAGGTATTAATGCTAGACTACTAAATTTTGGTAAGGCGTTGTATAAAGTAAGTCCCTTTCCTAATACCTACCCCTTTTTGAAAATAAAAGGGGGCGTGGCACCTCCAATACAAATGGGAACTTTCATACTTAATATCTTTGGAGATATTAATGGTCCGTTGTATAAGTAAGTCCCTTCTTACGTACTTTTTTTTTAAATCGCAAAAGGGGCGTGGCACCTCCCATACAAATTGGAACTTTCATACTCAATATCTTTGGAGGTATTAATGCTAGACTACTAAATTTTGGAAGGGCGTTGTATAAAGTAAATCCCTTTCCTAATACCTACCCCTTTTTGAAAATAAAAGGGGGCGTGGCACCTCCAATACAAATGTGAACTTTCATACTTAATATCTTTGGAGGTATTAATGGTCCGTTGTATAAGTAAGTCCCTTCTTACGTACTTTTTTTGAAATCGGAAAATGGGGCGTGGCACCTCCCATACAAATTGGAACTTTCATACTCAATATCTTTGGAGGTATTAATGCTAGACTACTAAATTTTGGAAGGGCGTTGTATAAAGTAAATCCCTTTCCTAATACCTACCCCTTTTTGAAAATAAAAGGGGGCGTGGCACCTCCAATACAAATGTGAACTTTCATACTTAATATCTTTGGAGATATTAATGGTCCGTTGTATAAGTAAGTCCCTTCTTACGTACTTTTTTTTTAAATCGCAAAAGGGGCGTGGCACCTCCCATACAAATTGGAACTTTCATACTCAATATCTTTGGAGGTATTAATGCTAGACTACTAAATTTTGGAAGGGCGTTGTATAAAGTAAATCCCTTTCCTAATACCTACCCCTTTTTGAAAATAAAAGGGGGCGTGGCACCTCCAATACAAATGTGAACTTTCATACTTAATATCTTTGGAGGTATTAATGGTCCGTTGTATAAGTAAGTCCCTTCTTACGTACTTTTTTTGAAATCGGAAAATGGGGCGTGGCACCTCCCATACAAATTGGAACTTTCATACTCAATATCTTTGGAGGTATTAATGCTAGACTACTAAATTTTGGTAAGGCGTTGTATAAAGTAAGTCCCTTTCCTAATACCTACCCCTTTTTGAAAATAAAAGGGGGCGTGGCACCTCCAATACAAATGGGAACTTTCATACTTAATATCTTTGGAGATATTAATGGTCCGTTGTATAAGTAAGTCCCTTCTTACGTACTTTTTTTTTAAATCGCAAAAGGGGCGTGGCACCTCCCATACAAATTGGAACTTTCATACTCAATATCTTTGGAGGTATTAATGCTAGACTACTAAATTTTGGAAGGGCGTTGTATAAAGTAAATCCCTTTCCTAATACCTACCCCTTTTTGAAAATAAAAGGGGGCGTGGCACCTCCAATACAAATGTGAACTTTCATACTTAATATCTTTGGAGGTATTAATGGTCCGTTGTATAAGTAAGTCCCTTCTTACGTACTTTTTTTGAAATCGGAAAATGGGGCGTGGCACCTCCCATACAAATTGGAACTTTCATACTCAATATCTTTGGAGGTATTAATGCTAGACTACTAAATTTTGGAAGGGCGTTGTATAAAGTAAATCCCTTTCCTAATACCTACCCCTTTTTGAAAATAAAAGGGGGCGTGGCACCTCCAATACAAATGTGAACTTTCATACTTAATATCTTTGGAGGTATTAATGGTCCGTTGTATAAGTAAGTCCCTTCTTACGTACTTTTTTTGAAATCGGAAAATGGGGCGTGGCACCTCCCATACAAATTGGAACTTTCATACTCAATATCTTTGGAGGTATTAATGCTAGACTACTAAATTTTGGAAGGGCGTTGTATAAAGTAAATCCCTTTCCCAATACCTACCCCTTTTTGAAAATAAAAGGGGGCGTGGCACCTCCAATACAAATGTGAACTTTCATACTTAATATCTTTGGAGGTATTAATGGTCCGTTGTATAAGTAAGTCCCTTCTTACGTACTTTTTTTGAAATCGGAAAATGGGGCGTGGCACCTCCCATACAAATAGGAAATTTCATACTCAATATCTTTGGAGGTATTAATGCTAGACTACTAAATTTTGGAAGGGCGTTGTATAAAGTAAATCCCTTTCCTAATACCTATCCCATTTTAAAATCGGAAAAGCGGGGTCGCACCTCCCATACAAATGGGATCTTTCATACCCCCTATCTATGCAACTATTATCGCTAGACTACTGAAATTTGGTAAGACGTTGTATAAGGTAAGTCCCTTTCCTAATACCTATCCCTTTTTGAAATCGGAAAAGGGGGTGTGGAAAATACAAATGGGATCTTTCTTACTTAATATCTTTGGAGGTATTAATGGTCCGTTGTATAAGTAAGTCCCTTCTTACGTACTTTTTTTTTAAATCGCAAAAGGGGCGTGGCACCTCCCATACAAATTGGAACTTTCATACTCAATATCTTTGGAGGTATTAATGCTAGACTACTAAATTTTGGAAGGGCGTTGTATAAAGTAAATCCCTTTCCTAATACCTACCCCTTTTTGAAAATAAAAGGGGGCGTGGTACCTCCAATACAAATGTGAACTTTCATACTTAATATCTTTGGAGGTATTAATGGTCCGTTGTATAAGTAAGTCCCTTCTTACGTACTTTTTTTGAAATCGGAAAATGGGGCGTGGCACCTCCCATACAAATTGGAACTTTCATACTCAATATCTTTGGAGGTATTAATGCTAGACTACTAAATTTTGGAAGGGCGTTGTATAAAGTAAATCCCTTTCCTAATACCTACCCCTTTTTGAAAATAAAAGGAGGCGTGGCACCTCCAATACAAATGTGAACTTTCATACTTAATATCTTTGGAGGTATTAATGGTCCGTTGTATAAGTAAGTCCCTTCTTACGTACTTTTTTTTTAAATCGCAAAAGGGGCGTGGCACCTCCCATACAAATTGGAACTTTCATACTCAATATCTTTGGAGGTATTAATGCTAGACTACTAAATTTTGGTAAGGCGTTGTATAAAGTAAGTCCGTTTCCTAATACCTACCCCTTTTTGAAAATAAAAGGGGGCGTGGCACCTCCAATACAAATGTGAACGTTCATACTTAATATCTTTGGAGGTATTAATGGTCCGTTGTATAAGTAAGTCCCTTCTTACGTACTTTTTTTGAAATCGGAAAATGGGGCGTGGCACCTCCCATACAAATTGGAACTTTCATACTCAATATCTTTGGAGGTATTAATGCTAGACTACTAAATTTTGGAAGGGCGTTGTATAAAGTAAGTCCCTTTCCTAATACCTATCCCTTTTTGAAATCGTGAAAGAAGGCGTGGCACCTCCCATTAAAATGGGAACTTTCATACCCAATATCTTTGGACGTATCAATGCTACACTACTAAAGTCTGGTAAGGCGTTGTATAAAGTAAGTCAATTTCCTAATACCTATCCCTTTTTGAAAATAAAAGGGGGCGTGGCACCTCCCATACAAATGGGAAATTTCATACTCAATATCTGTGGAGGTATTAATGCTAGACTACTAAATTTTGGTAAGGCGTTGTATAAAGTAAGTCCCTTTCCTAATACCTATCCCTTTTTGAAATCGTGAAAGAAGGCGTGGCACCTCCCATTCAAATGGGAACTTTCATACTCAATATCGTTGGAGGTATCAATGCTAGACTACTAATTTTTGGTCAGGCGTTGTATAAAGTAAGTCCCTTTCCTAATACCTATCCCTATTTGAAATCGAAAAAGGGGGCGGGGCACCTCCCATACAAATGGGATCTTTCATACCCCCTATCTGTGCAACTATTATCGCTAGACTACTAAAATATGTTGTATAAGGTAAGTCCCTTTCCTAATACCTATCCCTTTTTGAAATCGTAAAAGGTGGCGTGGCACCTCCCATACAAACGGGAATTTTCATACTCAATATCTTTGGAGGTATTAATGCTAGGCTACTAAATTTTGGTCAGGCGTTGTATAAAGTAAGTCCCTTTCCTAATACGTATCCCTTTTTGAAATCGGGAAAGGGTGCGTGGCACCTCCCATACAAATGGGAACTTTCATACTCAATATCTTTGAACGTTTAATGCTAGACTACTAAATTTTGGTAAGGCGTTGTATAAAGTAAGTCCCTTTCCTAATACCTACCCCTTTTTGAAAATAAAACGGGGCGTGGCACCTCCAATACAAATGGGAACTTTTATACTTAATATCTTTGGAGGTATTAATGCTAAACTACTGAAATTTGTTAAGACATTGTATAAAGTACGTCCCTTTCCTAATACCTATCCCTTTTTGAAATCGTAAAAGGGGGCGTGGCACCTCCCATACAAATGGGAACTTTCATACTCAATATCTTTGGAGGTATTAATGCTAGACTACTAAATTTTGGTATGGCGTTGTATAAACTAATTCCCTTTCCTAATACCTATCCCTGTTTGAAAATAAAACGGGGCGTGGCACCTCCAATACAAATGGGAACTTTTATACTTAATATCTTTAGAGGTATTAATGCTAAACTACTGAAATTTGTTAAGACATTGTATAAAGTACGTCCCTTTCCTAATACCTATCCCTTTTTGAAATCGTAAAATGGGGCGTGGCACCTCCCATACAAATAGGAAATTTCATACTCAATATCTTTGGAGGTATTAATGCTAGACTACTAAATTTTGGAAGGGCGTTGTATAAAGTAAATCCCTTTCCTAATACCTACCCCTTTTTCAAAATAAAAGGGGGCGTGGCACCTCCAAGACAAATGGGAACTTTCATACTCAATATCTTTGAAGGTATTAATGCTCCGTTGTATGAGTAAGTCCCTTCTTACGTACTTTTTTTGAAATCGGAAAATGGGGCGTGGCACCTCCCATACAAATAGGAACTTTGATACTCAATATCTTTGGAGGTATTAATGCTAGACTACTAAATTTTGGAAGGGCGTTGTATAAAGTAAATCCCTTTCCTAATACCTATCCCATTTTAAAATCGGAAAAGGGGGGTCGCACCTCCCATACAAATGGGATCTTTCATACCCCCTATCTATGCAACTATTATCGCTAGACTACTGAAATTTGGTAAGACGTTGTATAAGGTAAGTCCCTTTCTTAATACCTATCTCTTTTTGAAATCGTAAAAGGGGGCGTGGCACCTCCCATACAAATTGGAACTTTCATACTCAATATCTTTGGAGGTATTAATGCTAGACTACTAAATTTTGGTCAGGCGTTGCATAAGGTAAGTCCCTTTCCTAATACCTATACCTTTTTGAAATCGGAAAAGGGGGTGTGGCACCTCCCATACAAATGGGATCTTTCATACCCCCTATCTATGCAACTATTATCGCTAGACTACTGAAATATGTTGTATAAGGTAAGTCCCTTTCCTAATACCTATCCCTTTTTGAAATCGTGAAAGGGGGCGTGGCACCTCCCATACAAATTGGAATTTTCATACTCAATATCTTTGGAGGTATTAATGCTAGACTACTAAATTTTAGTCAGGCGTTGTATAAAGTAAGTCCCTTTCCTAATACTTATCCCTTTTTGAAATCGGAAAAGGGGGAGTGGCACCTCCCATACAAATGGGATCTTTCATACCCCCTATCTATGCAACTATTATCGCTAGACTACTGAAATATGTTGTATAAGGTAAGTCCCTTTCCTAATACCTATCCCTTTTTGAAATCGTGAAAGGGGGCGTGGCACCTCCCATACAAATTGGAATTTTCATACTCAATATCTTTGGAGGTATTAATGCTAGACTACTAAATTTTGGTCAGGCGTTGTATAAAGTAAGTCCCTTTCCTAATACCTATCCCTTTTTGAAATCGGAAAAGGGGGCGTGGCACCTCCCATACAAATGGGATCGTTCATACCCCCTATCTATGCAACTATTATCGCTAGACTACTGAAATATGGTAAGACGTTGTATAAGGTAAGTCCCTCTCCTAATACCTATCCCTTTTTGAAATCGTAAAAGGTGGCGTGGCACCTCCAATACAAACGGGAACTTTCATACTCAATATCTTTGGAGGTATTAATGCTAGGCTACTAAATTTTGGTCAGGCGTTGTATGAAGTAAGTCCCTTTCCTAATGCGTATCCGTTTTTAAAATCGGAAAAGGGTGCGTGGCACCTCCCATACAAATGGGAACTTTCATACTCAATATCTTTGAAGGTTTAATGCTAGACTACTAAATTTTGGTCAGGCGTTGTATAAAGTAAGTCCCTTTCCTAATACCTATCCCTTTTTGAAATCGGAAAAGGGGGCGTGGCACCTCCTATACAAATGGGATCTTTCATACCCCCTATCTATGCAACTATTATCGCTAGACTACTGAAATATGGTAAGACGTTGTATAAGGTAAGTCCCTTTAATAATACCTATCCCTTTTTTAAAATCGTAAAAGGTGGCGTGGCACCTCCAATACAAACGGGAACTTTCATACTCAATATCTTTGGAGGTAATAATGCTAAGCTACTAAATTTTGGTCAGGCGTTGTATAAAGTAAGTCCCTTTCCTAATACCTATCCCTTTTTGAAATCGGAAAATGGGGCGTGGCACCTCCCATACAAATGGGATCTTTCATACCCCCTATCTATGCAACTATTATCGCTAGACTACTGAAATATGGTAAGACGTTGTATAAGGTAAGTCCCTTTCCTAATACCTATCCCTTTTTGAAATCGTAAAAGGTGGCGTGGCACCTCCAATACAAACGGGAACTTTCATACTCAATATCTTTGGAGGTATTAATCCTAGGCTACTAAGTTTTGGTCAGGCGTTGTATTAAGTAAGTCCCTTTCCTAATACCTACCCCTTTTTGAAAATAAAAGGGGGCGTGGCACCTCCAATACAAACGGGAACTTTCATAATTAATATCTTTGGAGGTATTAATTAATGGTCCGTTGTATAAGTAAGTCCCTTCTTACGTACTTTTTTTTTAAAACGGAAAAGGGGGCGTGGCACCTCCCTTACAAATGGGAACTTTCATACTGAATATCTTTGGAGGTATTAATGCTAGGCTACTAAATGTTGGAAGGGCGTTTTATAAAAAAAGTCCCTTTCCTAATACCTATCCCTTTTTGAAATCGGAAAAGGTGGTGTGGCACCTCCAATACAAATGGGATCTTTCTTACTTAATATCTTTGGAGGTATTAATGGTCCGTTGTATAAGTAAGTCCCTTCTTACGTACTTTTTTTTTAAATCGCAAAAGGGGCGTGGCACCTCCCATACAAATTGGAACTTTCATACTCAATATCTTTGCTAGACTACTAAATTTTGGTAAGGCGTTGTATAAAGTAAGTCCCTTTCCTAATACCTACCCCTTTTTGAAAATAAAAGGGGGCGTGGCACCTCCCATACAAATTGGAACTTTCATACTCAATATCTTTTATTAATGCTAGACTACTAAATTTTGGAAGGGCGTTGTATAAAGTAAATCCCTTTCCTTATACCTACCCCTTTTTGAAAATAAAAGGGGGCGTGGCACCTCCAATACAAATGTGAACTTTCATACTTAATATCTTTGGAGGTATTAATGGTCCGTTGTATAAGTAAGTCCCTTCTTACGTACTTTTTTTGAAATCGGAAAATGGGGCGTGGCACCTCCCATACAAATTGGAACTTTCATACTCAATATCTTTGGAGGTATTAATGCTAGACTACTAAATTTTGGAAGGGCGTTGTATAAAGTAAATCCCTTTCCTAATACCTACCCCTTTTTGAAAATAAAAGGGGGCGTGGCACCTCCAATACAAATGTGAACTTTCATACTTAATATCTTTGGAGGTATTAATGGTCCGTTGTATAAGTAAGTCCCTTCTTACGTACTTTTTTTTTAAATCGCAAAAGGGGCGTGGCACCTCCCATACAAATTGGAACTTTCATACTCAATATCTTTGGAGGTATTAATGCTAGACTACTAAATTTTGGTAAGGCGTTGTATAAAGTAAGTCCCTTTCCTAATACCTACCCCTTTTTGAAAATAAAAGGGGGCGTGGCACCTCCAATACAAATGGGAACTTTCATACTTAATATCTTTGGAGATATTAATGGTCCGTTGTATAAGTAAGTCCCTTCTTACGTACTTTTTTTTTAAATCGCAAAAGGGGCGTGGCACCTCCCATACAAATTGGAACTTTCATACTCCATATCTTTGGAGGTATTAAAGCTAGACTACTAAATTTTGGAAGGGCGTTGTATAAAGTAAATCCCTTTCCTAATACCTACCCCTTTTTGAAAATAAAAGGGGGCGTGGCAGCTCCAATACAAATGTGAACTTTCATACTTAATATCTTTGGAGGTATTAATGGTCCGTTGTATAAGTAAGTCCCTTCTTACGTACTTTTTTTGAAATCGGAAAATGGGGCGTGGCACCTCCAATACAAATTGGAACTTTCATACTCAATATCTTTGGAGGTATTAATGCTAGACTTCTAAATTTTGGAAGGGCGTTGTATAAAGTAAATCCCTTTCCTAATACCTACCCCTTTTTGAAAATAAAAGGGGGCGTGGCACCTCCAATACAAATGTGAACTTTCATACTTAATATCTTTGGAGGTATTAATGGTCCGTTGTATAAGTAAGTCCCTTCTTACGTACTTTTTTTGAAATCGGAAAATGGGGCGTGGCACCTCCCATACAAATTGGAACTTTCATACTCAATATCTTTGGAGGTATTAATGCTAGACTACTAAATTTTGGAAGGGCGTTGTATAAAGTAAATCCCTTTCCTAATACCTACCCCTTTTTGAAAATAAAAGGGGGCGTGGCACCTCCAATACAAATGTGAACTTTCATACTTAATATCTTTGGAGGTATTAATGGTCCGTTGTATAAGTAAGTCCCTTCTTACGTACTTTTTTTGAAATCGGAAAATGGGGCGTGGCACCTCCCATACAAATAGGAAATTTCATACTCAATATCTTTGGAGGTATTAATGCTAGACTACTAAATTTTGGAAGGGCGTTGTATAAAGTAAATCCCTTTCCTAATACCTATCCCATTTTAAAATCGGAAAAGGGGGGTCGCACCTCCCATACAAATGGGATCTTTCATACCCCCTATCTATGCAACTATTATCGCTAGACTACTGAAATTTGGTAAGACGTTGTATAAGGTAAGTCCCTTTCCTAATACCTATCCCTTTTTGAAATCGGAAAAGGGGGTGTGGCCAATACAAATGGGATCTTTCTTACTTAATATCTTTGGAGGTATTAATGGTCCGTTGTATAAGTAAGTCCCTTCTTACGTACTTTTTTTTTAAATCGCAAAAGGGGCGTGGCACCTCCCATACAAATTGGAACTTTCATACTCAATATCTTTGGAGGTATTAATGCTAGACTACTAAATTTTGGAAGGGCGTTGTATAAAGTAAATCCCTTTCCTAATACCTACCCCTTTTTGAAAATAAAAGGGGGCGTGGCACCTCCAATACAAATGTGAACTTTCATACTTAATATCTTTGGAGGTATTAATGGTCCGTTGTATAAGTAAGTCCCTTCTTACGTACTTTTTTTGAAATCGGAAAATGGGGCGTGGCACCTCCCATACAAATTGGAACTTTCATACTCAATATCTTTGGAGGTATTAATGCTAGACTACTAAATTTTGGTAAGGCGTTGTATAAAGTAAGTCCGTTTCCTAATACCTACCCCTTTTTGAAAATAAAAGGGGGCGTGGCACCTCCAATACAAATGTGAACGTTCATACTTAATATCTTTGGAGGTATTAATGGTCCGTTGTATAAGTAAGTCCCTTCTTACGTACTTTTTTTGAAATCGGAAAATGGGGCGTGGCACCTCCCATACAAATGGGAAATTTCATACTCAATATCTGTGGAGGTATTAATGGTCCGTTGTATAAGTAAGTCCCTTCTTACGTACTTTTTTTGAAATCGGAAAATGGGGCGTGGCACCTCCCATACAAATTGGAACTTTCATACTCAATATCTTTGGAGGTATTAATGCTAGACTACTAAATTTTGGAAGGGCGTTGTATAAAGTAAATCCCTTTCCTAATACCTACCCCTTTTTGAAAATAAAAGGGGGCGTGGCACCTCCAATACAAATGTGAACTTTCATACTTAATATCTTTGGAGGTATTAATGGTCCGTTGTATAAGTAAGTCCCTTCTTACGTACTTTTTTTGAAATCGGAAAATGGGGCGTGGCACCTCCCATACAAATTGGAACTTTCATACTCAATATCTTTGGAGGTATTAATGCTAGACTACTAAATTTTGGTAAGGCGTTGTATAAAGTAAGTCCGTTTCCTAATACCTACCCCTTTTTGAAAATAAAAGGGGGCGTGGCACCTCCAATACAAATGTGAACGTTCATACTTAATATCTTTGGAGGTATTAATGGTCCGTTGTATAAGTAAGTCCCTTCTTACGTACTTTTTGTGAAATCGGAAAATGGGGCGTGGCACCTCCCATACAAATTGGAACTTTCATACTCAATATCTTTGGAGGTATTAATGCTAGACTACTAAATTTTGGAAGGGCGTTGTATAAAGTAAATCCCTTTCCTAATACCTACCCCTTTTTGAAAATAAAAGGAGGCGTGGCACCTCCAATACAAATGTGAACTTTCATACTTAATATCTTTGGAGGTATTAATGGTCCGTTGTTTAAGTAAGTCCCTTCTTACGTACTTTTTTTTTAAATCGCAAAAGGGGCGTGGCACCTCCCATACAAATTGGAACTTTCATACTCATTATCTTTGGAGGTATTAATGCTAGACTACTAAATTTTGGTAAGGCGTTGTATAAAGTAAGTCCGTTTCCTAATACCTACCCCTTTTTGAAAATAAAAGGGGGCGTGGCACCTCCAATACAAATGTGAACGTTCATACTTAATATCTTTGGAGGTATTAATGGTCCGTTGTATAAGTAAGTCCCTTCTTACGTACTTTTTTTGAAATCGGAAAATGGGGCGTGGCACCTCCCATACAAATGGGAAATTTCATACTCAATATCTGTGGAGGTATTAATGCTAGACAACTAAATTTTGGTAAGGCGTTGTATAAAGTAATTCCCTTTCCTAATACCTATCCCTTTTTGAAATCGTGAAAGAAGGCGTGGCACCTCCCATTCAAATGGGAACTTTCATACTCAATATCGTTGGAGGTATCAATGCTAGACTACTAATTTTTGGTCAGGCGTTGTATAAAGTAAGTCCCTTTCCTAATACCTATCCCTTTTTGAAATCGGAAAAGGGGGCGTGGCACCTCCCATACAAATGGGATCTTTCATACCCCCTATCTATGCAACTATTATCGCTAGACTACTAAAATATGTTGTATAAGGTAAGTCCCTTTCCTAATACCTATCCCTTTTTGAAATCGTAAAAGGTGGCGTGGCACCTCCCATACAAACTGGAATTTTCATACTCAATATCTTTGGAGGTATTAATGCTAGGCTACTAAATTTTGGTCAGGCGTTGTATAAAGTAAGTCCCTTTCCTAATACGTATCCCTTTTTGAAATCGGGAAAGGGTGCGTGGCACCTCCCATACAAATGGGAACTTTCATACTCAATATCTTTGAACGTTTAATGCTAGACTACTAAATTTTGGTAAGGCGTTGTATAAAGTAAGTCCCTTTCCTAATACCTACCCCTTTTTGAAAATAAAACGGGGCGTGGCACCTCCAATACAAATGGGAACTTTTATACTTAATATCTTTGGAGGTATTAATGCTAAACTACTGAAATTTGTTAAGACATTGTATAAAGTACGTCCCTTTCCTAATACCTATCCCTTTTTGAAATCGTAAAAGGGGGCGTGGCACCTCCCATACAAATGGGAACTTTCATACTCAATATCTTTGGAGGTATTAATGCTAGACTACTAAATTTTGGTATGGCGTTGTATAAACTAATTCCCTTTCCTAATACCTATCCCTTTTTGAAAATAAAAGGGGGTGTGGCACCTCCAATACAAATGGGAACTTTCATACTCAATATCTTTGGAGGTATTAATGCTCCGTTGTATAAGTAAGTCCCTTCTTACGTACTTTTTTTTTAAATCGGAAAAGGGGGCGTGGTACCTCTCACACAAGTGGGAACTTTCATACTCAATATCCTTGGAGGTATTTATCGTCCGTTGTATAAGTAAGTCCCTTCTTACGGTCTTTTATTTTAAATCGGACAAGGGGGCGTGGCACCTCCCCCACAAATGCGAACTTTCATACTGATTATCTTTGGAGGTATTAATGCTAGACTACTAAATTTTGGTAAGGCGTTGTATAAAGTAATTCCCTTTCCTAATACCTATCCCTTTTTGAAAATAAAATAGGGCGTGGCACCTCCCATAGAAATGGGAAATTTCATACTCAATATCTTTGGAGGTATTAATGCTAGACTACTAAATTTTGGTCAGGCGTTGTATAAAGTAAGTCCCTTTCCTAATACCTATCCCTTTTTGAAATCGGAAAAGGGGGCGTGGCACCTCCCATACAAATGGGATCTTTCATACCCCCTATCTATGCAACTATTATTGCTAGACTACTGATATTTGGTAAGACGTTGTATAAGGTAGGTCCCTTTCCTAGTACCTATCCCTTTTTGAAATCGGAAAAGGGGGCGTGGCACCTCCCATACAAATTGGAACTTTCATACTCAATATCTTTGTAGGTATTAATGTTAGACTACTAAATTTTGGTCAGGCGTTGTATAAAGTAAGTCCCTTTCCTAATACCTATCCCTTTTTGAAATCGGAAAAGGGGGCGTGGCACCTCCCATACAAATGGGATCTTTCATACCCCCTATCTATGCAACTATTATCGCTAGACTACTGAAATATGGTAACACGTTGTATAAGGTAAGTCCCTTTCCTAATACCTATCCCTTTTTGAAATCGTAAAAGGTGGCGTGGCACCTCCCATACAAACGGGAACTTTCATACTCAATATCTTTGTAGGTATTAATGTTTGACTACTAAATTTTGGTCAGGCGTTGTATAAAGTAAGTCCCTTTCCTAATACCTATCCCTTTTTGAAATCGGAAAAGGGGGCGTGGCACCTCCCATACAAATGGGATCTTTCATACCCCCTATCTATGCAACTATTATCGCTAGACTACTGAAATATTGTAAGACGTTGTATAAGGTAAGTCCCTTTCCTAATACCTATCCCTTTTTGAAATCGTAAAAGGTGGCGTGGCACCTCCCACACAAGTGGGAACTTTCATACTCAATATCTTTGGAGGTATTTATCGTCCGTTGTATAAGTAAGTCCCTTCTTACGTAGTTTTTTTTTAAATCGGAAAAGGGGGCGTGGTACCTCCCACACAAGTGGGAACTTTCATACTCAATATCTTTGGAGGTATTTATCGTCCGTTGTATAAGTAAGTCCCTTCTTACGTAGTTTTTTTTTAAATCGGAAAAGGGGGCGCGGCACCTCCCTTACAAATGGGAACTATCATACTGAATATCTTTGGAGGTATTAATGCTAGACTACTAAATTTTGGTCAGGCGTTGTATAAATTAAGTCCCTTTCCTAATACCTATCCATTTTTGAAATCGGAAAAGGGGGCGTGGCACCTCCCATACAAATGGGAACTTTCATACTCAATATCTTTGTAGGTATTAATGTTAGACTACTAAATTTTGGTCAGGCGTTGTATAAAGTAAGTCCCTTTCCTAATAACTATCCCTTTTTGAAATTGGAAAAGGGGGCGTGGCACCTCCCATGAAAATGGGATCTTTCATACCCAATATCTTTGGACGTATCGATGCTACACTACTAAAGTCTGGTAAGGCGTTGCATAGAGTAAGTCCCTTTCATAATACCTATCCCCTTTTGAAAATAAAAGGGGGCGTGGCACCTCCCATACAAATGGGAAATTTCATACCCAATATCTGTGGAGGTATTAATGCTAGACTACTAAATTTTGGTAAGGCGTTGTATAAAGTAAGCCCCTTTCCTTATACCTATCCCTTTTTGAAATCGTGAAAGAAGGCGTGGCACCTCCCATTCAAATGGGAACTTTCATACCC
Organism: Merzomyia westermanni; assembly: GCA_949987695.1. Lineage (NCBI taxonomy): Eukaryota > Metazoa > Arthropoda > Insecta > Diptera > Tephritidae > Merzomyia > Merzomyia westermanni. The sequence goes on along the minus strand of OX465292.1, from coordinate 52,873,727 downwards.
AATATCTTTGGACGTATCAATGCTACACTACTAAAGTCTGGTAAGGCGTTGTATAAAGTAAGTCCCTTTCCTAATACCTATCCCTTTTTGAAATTGGAAAAGGGGGCGTGGCACCTCCCATACAAATGGGAAATTTCATACTCAATATCGTTGGAGGTATCAATGCTAGACTACTAATTTTTGGTCAGGCGTTGTATAAAGTAAGTCCCTTTCCTAATACCTATCCCTTTTTGAAATCGTGAAAGAAGGCGTGGCACCTCCCATTCAAATGGGAACTTTCATACTCAATATCGTTGGAGGTATCAATGCTAGACTACTAATTTTTGGTCAGGCGTTGTATAAAGTAAGTCCCTTTCCTAATACCTATCCCTTTTTGAAATCGGAAAAGGGGGCGTGGCACCTCCCATACAAATGGGAAATTTCATACTCAATATCGTTGGAGGTATTAATGCTAGACTACTAAATTTTGGTAAGGCGTTGTATAAAGTAAGTCCCTTTCCTAATACCTATCCCTTTTTGAAATCGTGAAAGAAGGCGTGGCACCTCCCATTCAAATGGGAACTTTCATACTCAATATCGTTGGAGGTATCAATGCTAGACTACTAATTTTTGGTCAGGCGTTGTATAAAGTAAGTCCCTTTCCTAATACCTATCCCTTTTTGAAATCGGAAAAGGGGGCGTGGCACCTCCCATACAAATGGGATCTTTCATACCCCCTATCTATGCAACTATTATCGCTAGACTACTAAAATATGTTGTATAAGGTAAGTCCCTTTCCTAATACCTATCCCTTTTTGAAATCGTAAAAGGTGGCGTGGCACCTCCCATACAAACTGGAATTTTCATACTCAATATCTTTGGAGGTATTAATGCTAGGCTACTAAATTTTGGTCAGGCGTTGTATAAAGTAAGTCCCTTTCCTAATACGTATCCCTTTTTGAAATCGGGAAAGGGTGCGTGGCACCTCCCATACAAATGGGAACTTTCATACTCAATATCTTTGGAGGTATTAATGCTCCGTTGTATAAGTAAGTCCCTTCTTACGTACTTTTTTTTAAATCGGAAAAGGGGGCGTGGTACCTCTCACACAAGTGAGAACTTTCATACTCAATATCCTTGGAGGTATTTATCGTCCGTTGTATAAGTAAGTCCCTTCTTACGGTCTTTTATTTTAAATCGGACAAGGGGGCGTGGCACCTCCCCCACAAATGCGAACTTTCATACTGATTATCTTTGGAGGTATTAATGCTAGACTACTAAATTTTGGTAAGGCGTTGTATAAAGTAATTCCCTTTCCTAATACCTATCCCTTTTTGAAAATAAAATAGGGCGTGGCACCTCCCATAGAAATGGGAAATTTCATACTCAATATCTTTGGAGGTATTAATGCTAGACTACTAAATTTTGGTCAGGCGTTGTATAAAGTAAGTCCCTTTCCTAATACCTATCCCTTTTTGAAATCGGAAAAGGGGGCGTGGCACCTCCCATACAAATGGGATCTTTCATACCCCCTATCAATGCAACTATTATTGCTAGACTACTGATATTTGGTAAGACGTTGTATAAGGTAGGTCCCTTTCCTAATAATACCTATCATTTTTTGAAATCGGAAAAGGGGGCGTGGCACCTCCCATACAAATTGGAACTTTCATACTCAATATCTTTGTAGGAATTAATGTTAGACTACTAAATTTTGGTCAGGCGTTGTATAAAGTAAGTCCCTTTCCTAATACCTATCCCTTTTTGAAATCGGAAAAGGGGGCGTGGCACCCCCCATACAAATGGGATCTTTCATACCCCCTATCTATGCAACTATTATCGCTAGACTACTGAAATATGGTAAGACGTTGTATAAGGTAAGTCCCTTTCCTAATACCTATCCCTTTTTGAAATCGTAAAAGGTGGCGTGGCACCTCCCATACAAACGGGAACTTTCATACTCAATATCTTTGTAGGTATTAATGTTTGACTACTAAATTTTGGTCAGGCGTTGTATAAAGTAAGTCCCTTTCCTAATACCTATCCCTTTTTGAAATCGGAAAAGGGGGCGTGGCACCTCCCATACAAATGGGATCTTTCATACCCCCTATCAATGCAACTATTATCGCTAGACTACTGAAATATTGTAAGACGTTGTATAAGGTAAGTCCCTTTCCTAATACCTATCCCTTTTTGAAATCGTAAAAGGTGGCGTGGCACCTCCCATACAAATGGGAACTTTCATACTCAATATCTTTGAAGGTATTAATGGTCCGTTGTATAAGTAAGTCCCTTCTTACGTACTTTTTCTTTAAATCGGAAAAGGGGGCGTGTAACCTCCCACACAAGTGGGAACTTTCATACTCAATATCTTTGGAGGTATTTATCGTCCGTTGTATAAGTAAGTCCCTTCTTACGTAGTTTTTTTTTAAATCGGAAAAGGGGGCGTGGTACCTCCCACACAAGTGGGAACTTTCATACTCAATATCTTTGGAGGTATTTATCGTCCGTTGTATAAGTAAGTCCCTTCTTACGTAGTTTTTTTTTAAATCGGAAAAGGGGGCGCGGCACCTCCCTTACAAATGGGAACTATCATACTGAATATCTTTGGAGGTATTAATGCTAGACTACTAAATTTTGGTCAGGCGTTGTATAAATTAAGTCCCTTTCCTAATACCTATCCATTTTTGAAATCGGAAAAGGGGGCGTGGCACCTCCCATACAAATGGGAACTTTCATACTCAATATCTTTGTAGGTATTAATGTTAGACTACTAAATTTTGGTCAGGCGTTGTATAAAGTAAGTCCCTTTCCTAATACCTATCCCTTTTTGAAATTGGAAAAGGGGGCGTGGCACCTCCCATGAAAATGGGATCTTTCATACCCAATATCTTTGGACGTATCGATGCTACACTACTAAAGTCTGGTAAGGCGTTGCATAGAGTAAGTCCCTTTCCTAATACCTATCCCTTTTTGAAAATAAAAGGGGGCGTGGCACCTCCCATACAAATGGGAAATTTCATACTCAATATCTGTGGAGGTATTAAAGCTAGACTACTAAATTTTGGTAAGGCGTTGTATAAAGTAAGCCCCTTTCCTTATACCTATCCCTTTTTGAAATCGTGAAAGAAGGCGTGGCACCTCCCATTCATATGGGAACTTTCATACCCAATATCTTTGGACGTATCAATGCTACACTACTAAAGTCTGGTAAGGCGTTGTATAAAGTAAGTCCCTTTCCTAATACCTATCCCTTTTTGAAATTGGAAAAGGGGGCGTGGCACCTCCCATACAAATGGGAAATTTCATACTCAATATCGTTGGAGGTATCAATGCTAGACTACTAATTTTTGGTCAGGCGTTGTATAAAGTAAGTCCCTTTCCTAATACCTATCCCTTTTTGAAATCGTGAAAGAAGGCGTGGCACCTCCCATTCAAATGGGAACTTTCATACTCAATATCGTTGGAGGTATCAATGCTAGACTACTAATTTTTGGTCAGGCGTTGTATAAAGTAAGTCCCTTTCCTAATACCTAGGCACCTCCCATACAAATGGGATCTTTCATACCCCCTATCTATGCAACTATTATCGCTAGACTACTAAAATATGTTGTATAAGGTAAGTCCCTTTCCTAATACCTATCAATTTTTGAAATCGTAAAAGGTGGCGTGGCACCTCCCATACCAACTGGAATTTTCATACTCAATATCTTTGGAGGTATTAATGCTAGGCTACTAAATTTTGGTCAGGCGTTGTATAAAGTAAGTCCCTTTCCTAATACGTATCCCTTTTTGAAATCGGGAAAGGGTGCGTGGCACCTCCCATACAAATGGGAACTTTCATACTCAATATCTTTGAACGTTTAATGCTAGACTACTAAATTTTGGTAAGGTGTTGTATAAAGTAAGTCCCTTTCCTAATACCTATCCCTTTTTGAAATCGCGAAAGAAGGCGTGGCACCTCCCATTCAAATGGGAACTTTCATACTCAATATCGTTGGAGGTATCAATGCTAGACTACTAATTTTTGGTCAGGCGTTGTATAAAGTAAGTCCCTTTCCTAATACCTATCCCTTTTTGAAATTAGAAAAGGGGGCGTGGCACCTCCCATGCAAATGGGATCTTTCATACCCAATATCTTTGGACGTATCGATGCTACACTACTAAAGTCTGGTAAGGCGTTGGATAAAGTAAGTCCCTTTCCTAATACCTATCCCTTTTTGAAAATAAAAGGGGGCGTGGCACCTCCCATACAAATGGGAAATTTCATACTCAATATCTGTGGAGGTATTAATGCTAGAGTACTAAATTTTGGTAAGGCGTTGTATAAAGTAAGTCCCTTTCCTTATACCTTTCCCTTTTTGAAATCGTGAAAGAAGGCGTGGCACCTCCCATTCAAATGGGAACATTCATACCCAATATCTTTGGACGTATCAATGCTACACTACTAAAGTCTGGTAAGGCGTTGTATAAAGTAAGTCCCTTTCCTAATACCTATCCCTTTTTGAAAATAAAAGGGGGCGTGGCACCTTCCATACAAATGGGAAATTTCATACTCAATATCGGTGGAGGTATTAATGCTAGACTACTAAATTTTGGTAAGGCGTTGTATAAAGTAAGTCCCTTTCCTAATATCTATCCCTTTTTGAAATCGTGAAAGAAGGCGTGGCACCTCCCATTCAAATGGGAACATTCATACCCAATATCTTTGGACGTATCAATGCTACACTACTAAAGTCTGGTAAGGCGTTGTATAAAGTAAGTCCCTTTCCTAATACCTATCCCTTCCTGAAAATAAAAGGGGGCGTGGCACCTCCCATACAAATGGGAAATTTCATGCTCAATATCTGTGGAGGTATTAATGCTAGACTACTAAATTTTGGTAAGGCGTTGTATAAAGTAAGTCCCTTTCCTAATACCTATCCCTTTTTGAAATCATAAAAGAAGGCGTGGCACCTCCCATTCAAATGGGAACTTTCATACCCAATATCTTTGGACGTATCAATGCTACACTACTAAAGTCTGGTAAGGCGTTGTATAAAGTAAGTCCCTTTCCTGATACCTATCCCTTTTTGAAAATAAAAGGGGGCGTGGCACCTCCCATACAAATGGGAAATTTCATACTCAATATCTGTGGAGGTATTAATGCTAGGGTACTAAATTTTGGTAAGGCGTTGTATAAAGTAAGTCCCTTTCCTTATACCTTTCCCTTTTTGAAATTGGAAAAGGGGGCGTGGCACCTCCCATGCAAATGGGATCTTTCATACCCAATATCTTTGGACGTATCGATGCTACACTACTAAAGTCTGGTAAGGCGTTGGATAAAGTAAGTCCCTTTCCTAATACCTATCCCTTTTTGAAAATAAAAGGGGGCGTGGCACCTCCCATACAAATGGGAAATTTCATACTCAATATCTGTGGAGGTATTAATGCTAGGGTACTAAATTTTGGTAAGGCGTTGTATAAAGTAAGTCCCTTTCCTGATACCTATCCCTTTTTGAAAATAAAAGGGGGCGTGGCACCTCCCATACAAATGGGAAATTTCATACTCAATATCTGTGGAGGTATCAATGCTACACTACTAAATTTTGGTAAGGCGTTGTATAAAGTAAGTCCCTTTCCTAATACCTATCCCTTTTTGAAATTGGAAAAGGGGGCGTGGCACCTCCCATGCAAATGGGATCTTTCATACCCAATATCTTTGGACGTATCGATGCTACACTACTAGGTAAGGCGTTGGATAAAGTAAGTCCCTTTCCTAATACCTATCCCTTTTTGAAAATAAGAGGGGGCGTGGCATCTCCCATACAAATGGGAAATTTCATACTCAATATCTGTGGAGGTATTAATGCTAGGGTACTAAATTTTGGTAAGGCGTTGTATAAAGTAAGTCCCTTTCCTTATACCTTTCCCTTTTTGAAATCGTGAAAGAAGGCGTGGCACCTCCCATTCAAATGGGAACTTTCATACCCAATATCTTTGGACGTATCAATGCTACACTACTAAAGTCTGGTAAGGCGTTGTATAAAGTAAGTCCCTTTCCTAATACCTATCCCTTTTTGAAAATAAAAGGGGGCGTGGCACCTTCCATACAAATGGGAAATTTCATACTCAATATCGGTGGAGGTATTAATGCTAGACTACTAAATTTTGGTAAGGCGTTGTATAAAGTAAGTCCCTTTCCTAATACCTATCCCTTTTTGAAATCGTGAAAGAAGGCGTGGCACCTCCCATTCAAATGGGAACTTTCATACTCAATATCGTTGGAGGTATCAATGCTACACTACTAAATTTTGGTAAGGCGTTGTATAAAGTAAGTCCCTTTCCTAATACCTATCCCTTTTTGAAATTAGAAAAGGGGGCGTGGCACCTCCCATGCAAATGGGATCTTTCATACCCAATATCTTTGGACGTATCGATGCTACACTACTAAAGTCTGGTAAGGCGTTGTATAAAGTAAGTCCCTTTCCTAATACCTATCCCTTTTTGAAAATAAAAGGGGGCGTGGCACCTCCCATACAAATGGGAAATTTCATACTCAATATCTGTGGAGGTATTAATGCTAGGGTACTAAATTTTGGTAAGGCGTTGTATAAAGTAAGTCCCTTTCCTTATACCTTTCCCTTTTTGAAATCGTGAAAGAAGGCGTGGCACCTCCCATTCAAATGGGAACTTTCATACCCAATATCTTTGGACGTATCAATGCTACACTACTAAAGTCTGGTAAGGCGTTGTATAAAGTAAGTCCCTTTCCTAATACCTATCCCTTTTTGAAATTGGAAAAGGGGGCGTGGCACCTCCCATACAAATGGGAAATTTCATACTCAATATCTGTGGAGGTATTAATGCTAGACTACTAAATTTTGGTAAGGCGTTGTATAAAGTAAGTCCCTTTCCTAATACCTATCCCTTTTTGAAATCGTGAAAGAAGGCGTGGCACCTCCCATTCAAACGGGAACATTCATACCCAATATCTTTGGACGTATCAATGCTACACTACTAAAGTCTGGTAAGGCGTTGTATAAAGTAAGTCCCTTTCCTAATACCTATCCCTTCCTGAAAATAAAAGGGGGCGTGGCACCTCCCATACAAATGGGAAATTTCATACTCAATATCTGTGGAGGTATTAATGCTAGGGTACTAAATTTTGGTAAGGCGTTGTATAAAGTAAGTCCCTTTCCTAATACCTATCCCTTTTTGAAATCGTGAAAGAAGGCGTGGCACCTCCCATTCAAATGGGAACTTTCATACTCAATATCGTTGGAGGTATCAATGCTACACTACTAAATTTTGGTAAGGCGTTGTATAAAGTAAGTCCCTTTCCTAATACCTATCCCTTTTTGAAATTAGAAAAGGGGGCGTGGCACCTCCCATGCAAATGGGATCTTTCATACCCAATATCTTTGGACGTATCGATGCTACACTACTAAAGTCTGGTAAGGCGTTGGATAAAGTAAGTCCCTTTCCTAATACCTATCCCTTTTTGAAAATAAAAGGGGGCGTGGCACCTCCCATACAAATGGGAAATTTCATACTCAATATCTGTGGAGGTATTAATGCTAGGGTACTAAATTTTGGTAAGGCGTTGTATAAAGTAAGTCCCTTTCCTTATACCTTTCCCTTTTTGAAATCGTGAAAGAAGGCGTGGCACCTCCCATTCATATGGGAACTTTCATACCCAATATCTTTGGACGTATCAATGCTACACTACTAAAGTCTGGTAAGGCGTTGTATAAAGTAAGTCCCTTTCCTAATACCTATCCCTTTTTGAAATTGGAAAAGGGGGCGTGGCACCTCCCATACAAATGGGAAATTTCATACTCAATATCGTTGGAGGTATCAATGCTAGACTACTAATTTTTGGTCAGGCGTTGTATAAAGTAAGTCCCTTTCCTAATACCTATCCCTTTTTGAAATCGTGAAAGAAGGCGTGGCACCTCCCATTCAAATGGGAACTTTCATACTCAATATCGTTGGAGGTATCAATGCTAGACTACTAATTTTTGGTCAGGCGTTGTATAAAGTAAGTCCCTTTCCTAATACCTATCCTTTTTTGAAATCGGGAAAGGGGGCGTGGCATCTCCCATACAAATGGGAAATTTCATACTCAATATCTGTGGAGGTATTAATGCTAGGGTACTAAATTTTGGTAAGGCGTTGTATAAAGTAAGTCCCTTTCCTTATACCTTTCCCTTTTTGAAATCGTGAAAGAAGGCGTGGCACCTCCCATTCAAATGGGAACTTTCATACCCAATATCTTTGGACGTATCAATGCTACACTACTAAAGTCTGGTAAGGCGTTGTATAAAGTAAGTCCCTTTCCTAATACCTATCCCTTTTTGAAAATAAAAGGGGGCGTGGCACCTTCCATACAAATGGGAAATTTCATACTCAATATCGGTGGAGGTATTAATGCTAGACTACTAAATTTTGGTAAGGCGTTGTATAAAGTAAGTCATTTTCCTAATACCTATCCCTTTTTGAAATCGTGAAAGAAGGCGTGGCACCTCCCATTCAAATGGGAACTTTCATACTCAATATCGTTGGAGGTATCAATGCTACACTACTAAATTTTGGTAAGGCGTTGTATAAAGTAAGTCCCTTTCCTAATACCTATCCCTTTTTGAAATTAGAAAAGGGGGCGTGGCACCTCCCATGCAAATGGGATCTTTCATACCCAATATCTTTGGACGTATCGATGCTACACTACTAAAGTCTGGTAAGGCGTTGGATAAAGTAAGTCCCTTTCCTAATACCTATCCCTTTTTGAAAATAAAAGGGGGCGTGGCACCTCCCATACAAATGGGAAATTTCATACTCAATATCTGTGGAGGTATTAATGCTAGGGTACTAAATTTTGGTAAGGCGTTGTATAAAGTAAGTCCCTATCCTTATACCTTTCCCTTTTTGAAATCGTGAAAGAAGGCGTGGCACCTCCCATTCAAATGGGAACTTTCATACCCAATATCTTTGGACGTATCAATGCTACACTACTAAAGTCTGGTAAGGCGTTGTATAAAGTAAGTCCCTTTCCTAATACCTATCCCTTTTTGAAATTGGAAAAGGGGGCGTGGCACCTCCCATACAAATGGGAAATTTCATACTCAATATCTGTGGAGGTATTAATGCTAGACTACTAAATTTTGGTAAGGCGTTGTATAAAGTAAGTCCCTTTCCTAATATCTATCCCTTTTTGAAATCGTGAAAGAAGGCGTGGCACCTCCCATTCAAACGGGAACATTCATACCCAATATCTTTGGACGTATCAATGCTACACTACTAAAGTCTGGTAAGGCGTTGTATAAAGTAAGTCCCTTTCCTAATACCTATCCCTTCCTGAAAATAAAAGGGGGCGTGGCACCTCCCATACAAATGGGAAATTTCATACTCAATATCTGTGGAGGTATTAATGCTAGGGTACTAAATTTTGGTAAGGCGTTGTATAAAGTAAGTCCCTTTCCTAATACCTATCCCTTTTTGAAATCGTGAAAGAAGGCGTGGCACCTCCCATTCAAATGGGAACTTTCATACTCAATATCGTTGGAGGTATCAATGCTACACTACTAAATTTTGGTAAGGCGTTGTATAAAGTAAGTCCCTTTCCTAATACCTATCCCTTTTTGAAATTAGAAAAGGGGGCGTGGCACCTCCCATGCAAATGGGATCTTTCATACCCAATATCTTTGGACGTATCGATGCTACACTACTAAAGTCTGGTAAGGCGTTGGATAAAGTAAGTCCCTTTCCTAATACCTATCCCTTTTTGAAAATAAAAGGGGGCGTGGCACCTCCCATACAAATGGGAAATTTCATACTCAATATCTGTGGAGGTATTAATGCTAGGGTACTAAATTTTGGTAAGGCGTTGTATAAAGTAAGTCCCTTTCCTTATACCTTTCCCTTTTTGAAATCGTGAAAGAAGGCGTGGCACCTCCCATTCATATGGGAACTTTCATACCCAATATCTTTGGACGTATCAATGCTACACTACTAAAGTCTGGTAAGGCGTTGTATAAAGTAAGTCCCTTTCCTAATACCTATCCCTTTTTGAAATTGGAAAAGGGGGCGTGGCACCTCCCATACAAATGGGAAATTTCATACTCAATATCGTTGGAGGTATCAATGCTAGACTACTAATTTTTGGTCAGGCGTTGTATAAAGTAAGTCCCTTTCCTAATACCTATCCCTTTTTGAAATCGTGAAAGAAGGCGTGGCACCTCCCATTCAAATGGGAACTTTCATACTCAATATCGTTGGAGGTATCAATGCTAGACTACTAATTTTTGGTCAAGCGTTGTATAAAGTAAGTCCCTTTCCTAATACCTATCCTTTTTTGAAATCGGGAAAGGGGGCGTGGCACCTCCCATACAAATGGGAAATTTCATACTCAATATCGTTGGAGGTATTAATGCTAGACTACTAAATTTTGGTAAGGTGTTGTATAAAGTAAGTCCCTTTCCTAATACCTATCCCTTTTTGAAATCGTGAAAGAAGGCGTGGCACCTCCCATTCAAATGGGAACTTTCATACTCAATATCGTTGGAGGTATCAATGCTAGACTACTAATTTTTGGTCAGGCGTTGTATAAAGTAAGTCCCTTTCCTAATACCTATCCCTTTTTGAAATCGGAAAAGGGGGCGTGGCACCTCCCATACAAATGGGATCTTTCATACCCCCTATCTATGCAACTATTATCGCTAGACTACTAAAATATGTTGTATAAGGTAAGTCCCTTTCCTAATACCTATCAATTTTTGAAATCGTAAAAGGTGGCGTGGCACCTCCCATACCAACTGGAATTTTCATACTCAATATCTTTGGAGGTATTAATGCTAGGCTACTAAATTTTGGTCAGGCGTTGTATAAAGTAAGTCCCTTTCCTAATACGTATCCCTTTTTGAAATCGGGAAAGGGTGCGTGGCACCTCCCATACAAATGGGATCTTTCATACCCCCTATCTATGCAACTATTATCGCTAGACTACTAAAATATGTTGTATAAGGTAAGTCCCTTTCCTAATACCTATCAATTTTTGAAATCGTAAAAGGTGGCGTGGCACCTCCCATACCAACTGGAATTTTCATACTCAATATCTTTGGAGGTATTAATGCTAGGGTACTAAATTTTGGTAAGGCGTTGTATAAAGTAAGTCCCTTTCCTGATACCTATCCCTTTTTGAAAATAAAAGGGGGCGTGGCACCTCCCATACAAATGGGAAATTTCATACTCAATATCTGTGGAGGTATCAATGCTACACTACTAAATTTTGGTAAGGCGTTGTATAAAGTAAGTCCCTTTCCTAATACCTATCCCTTTTTGAAATTGGAAAAGGGGGCGTGGCACCTCCCATGCAAATGGGATCTTTCATACCCAATATCTTTGGACGTATCGATGCTACACTACTAGGTAAGGCGTTGGATAAAGTAAGTCCCTTTCCTAATACCTATCCCTTTTTGAAAATAAGAGGGGGCGTGGCATCTCCCATACAAATGGGAAATTTCATACTCAATATCTGTGGAGGTATTAATGCTAGGGTACTAAATTTTGGTAAGGCGTTGTATAAAGTAAGTCCCTTTCCTTATACCTTTCCCTTTTTGAAATCGTGAAAGAAGGCGTGGCACCTCCCATTCAAATGGGAACTTTCATACCCAATATCTTTGGACGTATCAATGCTACACTACTAAAGTCTGGTAAGGCGTTGTATAAAGTAAGTCCCTTTCCTAATACCTATCCCTTTTTGAAAATAAAAGGGGGCGTGGCACCTTCCATACAAATGGGAAATTTCATACTCAATATCGGTGGAGGTATTAATGCTAGACTACTAAATTTTGGTAAGGCGTTGTATAAAGTAAGTCCCTTTCCTAATACCTATCCCTTTTTGAAATCGTGAAAGAAGGCGTGGCACCTCCCATTCAAATGGGAACTTTCATACTCAATATCGTTGGAGGTATCAATGCTACACTACTAAATTTTGGTAAGGCGTTGTATAAAGTAAGTCCCTTTCCTAATACCTATCCCTTTTTGAAATTAGAAAAGGGGGCGTGGCACCTCCCATGCAAATGGGATCTTTCATACCCAATATCTTTGGACGTATCGATGCTACACTACTAAAGTCTGGTAAGGCGTTGGATAAAGTAAGTCCCTTTCCTAATACCTATCCCTTTTTGAAAATAAAAGGGGGCGTGGCACCTCCCATACAAATGGGAAATTTCATACTCAATATCTGTGGAGGTATTAATGCTAGAGTACTAAATTTTGGTAAGGCGTTGTATAAAGTAAGTCCCTTTCCTTATACCTTTCCCTTTTTGAAATCGTGAAAGAAGGCGTGGCACCTCCCATTCAAATGGGAACATTCATACCCAATATCTTTGGACGTATCAATGCTACACTACTAAAGTCTGGTAAGGCGTTGTATAAAGTAAGTCCCTTTCCTAATACCTATCCCTTTTTGAAATTGGAAAAGGGGGCGTGGCACCTCCCATACAAATGGGAAATTTCATACTCAATATCTTTGGAGGTATTAATGCTAGACTACTAAATTTTGGTAAGGCGTTGTATAAAGTAAGTCCCTTTCCTAATACCTATCCCTTTTTGAAATCGTGAAAGAAGGCGTGGCACCTCCCATTCAAACGGGAACATTCATACCCAATATCTTTGGACGTATCAATGCTACACTACTAAAGTCTGGTAAGGCGTTGTATAAAGTAAGTCCCTTTCCTAATACCTATCCCTTCCTGAAAATAAGAGGGGGCGTGGCATCTCCCATACAAATGGGAAATTTCATACTCAATATCTGTGGAGGTATTAATGCTAGGGTACTAAATTTTGGTAAGGCGTTGTATAAAGTAAGTCCCTTTCCTAATACCTATCCCTTTTTGAAATCGTGAAAGAAGGCGTGGCACCTCCCATTCAAATGGGAACTTTCATACTCAATATCGTTGGAGGTATCAATGCTACACTACTAAATTTTGGTAAGGCGTTGTATAAAGTAAGTCCCTTTCCTAATACCTATCCCTTTTTGAAATTAGAAAAGGGGGCGTGGCACCTCCCATGCAAATGGGATCTTTCATACCCAATATCTTTGGACGTATCGATGCTACACTACTAAAGTCTGGTAAGGCGTTGGATAAAGTAAGTCCCTTTCCTAATACCTATCCCTTTTTGAAAATAAAAGGGGGCGTGGCACCTCCCATACAAATGGGAAATTTCATACTCAATATCTGTGGAGGTATTAATGCTAGGGTACTAAATTTTGGTAAGGCGTTGTATAAAGTAAGTCCCTTTCCTTATACCTTTCCCTTTTTGAAATCGTGAAAGAAGGCGTGGCACCTCCCATTCATATGGGAACTTTCATACCCAATATCTTTGGACGTATCAATGCTACACTACTAAAGTCTGGTAAGGCGTTGTATAAAGTAAGTCCCTTTCCTAATACCTATCCCTTTTTGAAATTGGAAAAGGGGGCGTGGCACCTCCCATACAAATGGGAAATTTCATACTCAATATCGTTGGAGGTATCAATGCTAGACTACTAATTTTTGGTCAGGCGTTGTATAAAGTAAGTCCCTTTCCTAATACCTATCCCTTTTTGAAATCGTGAAAGAAGGCGTGGCACCTCCCATTCAAACGGGAACATTCATACCCAATATCTTTGGACGTATCAATGCTACACTACTAAAGTCTGGTAAGGCGTTGTATAAAGTAAGTCCCTTTCCTAATACCTATCCCTTTTTGAAAATAAAAGGGGGCGTGGCACCTCCCATACAAATGGGAAATTTCATACTCAATATCTGTGGAGGTATTAATGCTAGGGTACTAAATTTTGGTAAGGCGTTGTATAAAGTAAGTCCCTTTCCTAATACCTATCCCTTTTTGAAATCGTGAAAGAAGGCGTGGCACCTCCCATTCAAATGGGAACTTTCATACTCAATATCGTTGGAGGTATCAATGCTACACTACTAAATTTTGGTAATGCGTTGTATAAAGTAAGTCCCTTTCCTAATACCTATCCCTTTTTGAAATTAGAAAAGGGGGCGTGGCACCTCCCATGCAAATGGGATCTTTCATACCCAATATCTTTGGACGTATCGATGCTACACTACTAAAGTCTGGTAAGGCGTTGGATAAAGTAAGTCCCTTTCCTAATACCTATCCCTTTTTGAAAATAAAAGGGGGCGTGGCACCTCCCATACAAATGGGAAATTTCATACTCAATATCTGTGGAGGTATTAATGCTAGGGTACTAAATTTTGGTAAGGCGTTGTATAAAGTAAGTCCCTTTCCTGATACCTATCCCTTTTTGAAAATAAAAGGGGGCGTGGCACCTCCCATACAAATGGGAAATTTCATACTCAATATCTGTGGAGGTATTAATGCTAGGGTACTAAATTTTGGTAAGGCGTTGTATAAAGTAAGTCCCTTTCCTTATACCTTTCCCTTTTTGAAATCGTGAAAGAAGGCGTGGCACCTCCCATTCAAATGGGAACTTTCATACCCAATATCTTTGGACGTATCAATGCTACACTACTAAAGTCTGGTAAGGCGTTGTATAAAGTAAGTCCCTTTCCTAATACCTATCCCTTTTTGAAATTGGAAAAGGGGGCGTGGCACCTCCCATACAAATGGGAAATTTCATACTCAATATCTGTGGAGGTATTATTCTAGACTACTAAATTTTGGTAAGGCGTTGTATAAAGTAAGTCCCTTTCCTAATACCTATCCCTTTTTGAAATCGTGAAAGAAGGCGTGGCACCTCCCATTCAAATGGGAACTTTCATACTCAATATCGTTGGAGGTATCAATGCTACACTACTAAATTTTGGTAAGGCGTTGTATAAAGTAAGTCCCTTTCCTAATACCTATCCCTTTTTGAAATTAGAAAAGGGGGCGTGGCACCTCCCATGCAAATGGGATCTTTCATACCCAATATCTTTGGACGTATCAATGCTACACTACTAAAGTCTGGTAAGGCGTTGTATAAAGTAAGTCCCTTTCCTAATATCTATCCCTTTTTGAAATCGTGAAAGAAGGCGTGGCACCTCCCATTCAAATGGGAACATTCATACCCAATATCTTTGGACGTATCAATGCTAGACTACTAAATTTTGGTAAGGTGTTGTATAAAGTAAGTCCCTTTCCTAATACCTATCCCTTTTTGAAATCGCGAAAGAAGGCGTGGCACCTCCCATTCAAATGGGAACTTTCATACTCAATATCGTTGGAGGTATCAATGCTAGACTACTAATTTTTGGTCAGGCGTTGTATAAAGTAAGTCCCTTTCCTAATACCTATCCCTTTTTGAAATTAGAAAAGGGGGCGTGGCACCTCCCATGCAAATGGGATCTTTCATACCCAATATCTTTGGACGTATCGATGCTACACTACTAAAGTCTGGTAAGGCGTTGGATAAAGTAAGTCCCTTTCCTAATACCTATCCCTTTTTGAAAATAAAAGGGGGCGTGGCACCTCCCATACAAATGGGAAATTTCATACTCAATATCTGTGGAGGTATTAATGCTAGAGTACTAAATTTTGGTAAGGCGTTGTATAAAGTAAGTCCCTTTCCTTATACCTTTCCCTTTTTGAAATCGTGAAAGAAGGCGTGGCACCTCCCATTCAAATGGGAACATTCATACCCAATATCTTTGGACGTATCAATGCTACACTACTAAAGTCTGGTAAGGCGTTGTATAAAGTAAGTCCCTTTCCTAATACCTATCCCTTTTTGAAAATAAAAGGGGGCGTGGCACCTTCCATACAAATGGGAAATTTCATACTCAATATCGGTGGAGGTATTAATGCTAGACTACTAAATTTTGGTAAGGCGTTGTATAAAGTAAGTCCCTTTCCTAATATCTATCCCTTTTTGAAATCGTGAAAGAAGGCGTGGCACCTCCCATTCAAATGGGAACATTCATACCCAATATCTTTGGACGTATCAATGCTACACTACTAAAGTCTGGTAAGGCGTTGTATAAAGTAAGTCCCTTTCCTAATACCTATCCCTTCCTGAAAATAAAAGGGGGCGTGGCACCTCCCATACAAATGGGAAATTTCATGCTCAATATCTGTGGAGGTATTAATGCTAGACTACTAAATTTTGGTAAGGCGTTGTATAAAGTAAGTCCCTTTCCTAATACCTATCCCTTTTTGAAATCATAAAAGAAGGCGTGGCACCTCCCATTCAAATGGGAACTTTCATACCCAATATCTTTGGACGTATCAATGCTACACTACTAAAGTCTGGTAAGGCGTTGTATAAAGTAAGTCCCTTTCCTGATACCTATCCCTTTTTGAAAATAAAAGGGGGCGTGGCACCTCCCATACAAATGGGAAATTTCATACTCAATATCTGTGGAGGTATTAATGCTAGGGTACTAAATTTTGGTAAGGCGTTGTATAAAGTAAGTCCCTTTCCTTATACCTTTCCCTTTTTGAAATTGGAAAAGGGGGCGTGGCACCTCCCATGCAAATGGGATCTTTCATACCCAATATCTTTGGACGTATCGATGCTACACTACTAAAGTCTGGTAAGGCGTTGGATAAAGTAAGTCCCTTTCCTAATACCTATCCCTTTTTGAAAATAAAAGGGGGCGTGGCACCTCCCATACAAATGGGAAATTTCATACTCAATATCTGTGGAGGTATTAATGCTAGGGTACTAAATTTTGGTAAGGCGTTGTATAAAGTAAGTCCCTTTCCTGATACCTATCCCTTTTTGAAAATAAAAGGGGGCGTGGCACCTCCCATACAAATGGGAAATTTCATACTCAATATCTGTGGAGGTATCAATGCTACACTACTAAATTTTGGTAAGGCGTTGTATAAAGTAAGTCCCTTTCCTAATACCTATCCCTTTTTGAAATTGGAAAAGGGGGCGTGGCACCTCCCATGCAAATGGGATCTTTCATACCCAATATCTTTGGACGTATCGATGCTACACTACTAGGTAAGGCGTTGGATAAAGTAAGTCCCTTTCCTTATACCTTTCCCTTTTTGAAATCGTGAAAGAAGGCGTGGCACCTCCCATTCAAATGGGAACTTTCATACCCAATATCTTTGGACGTATCAATGCTACACTACTAAAGTCTGGTAAGGCGTTGGATAAAGTAAGTCCCTTTCCTAATACCTATCCCTTTTTGAAAATAAAAGGGGGCGTGGCACCTTCCATACAAATGGGAAATTTCATACTCAATATCGGTGGAGGTATTAATGCTAGACTACTAAATTTTGGTAAGGCGTTGTATAAAGTAAGTCCCTTTCCTAATACCTATCCCTTTTTGAAATCGTGAAAGAAGGCGTGGCACCTCCCATTCAAATGGGAACTTTCATACTCAATATCGTTGGAGGTATCAATGCTACACTACTAAATTTTGGTAAGGCGTTGTATAAAGTAAGTCCCTTTCCTAATACCTATCCCTTTTTGAAATTAGAAAAGGGGGCGTGGCACCTCCCATGCAAATGGGATCTTTCATACCCAATATCTTTGGACGTATCGATGCTACACTACTAAAGTCTGGTAAGGCGTTGGATAAAGTAAGTCCCTTTCCTAATACCTATCCCTTTTTGAAAATAAAAGGGGGCGTGGCACCTCCCATACAAATGGGAAATTTCATACTCAATATCTGTGGAGGTATTAATGCTAGGGTACTAAATTTTGGTAAGGCGTTGTATAAAGTAAGTCCCTTTCCTTATACCTTTCCCTTTTTGAAATCGTGAAAGAAGGCGTGGCACCTCCCATTCAAATGGGAACTTTCATACCCAATATCTTTGGACGTATCAATGCTACACTACTAAAGTCTGGTAAGGCGTTGTATAAAGTAAGTCCCTTTCCTAATACCTATCCCTTTTTGAAATTTGAAAAGGGGGCGTGGCACCTCCCATACAAATGGGAAATTTCATACTCAATATCTGTGGAGGTATTAATGCTAGACTACTAAATTTTGGTAAGGCGTTGTATAAAGTAAGTCCCTTTCCTAATATCTATCCCTTTTTGAAATCGTGAAAGAAGGCGTGGCACCTCCCATTCAAACGGGAACATTCATACCCAATATCTTTGGACGTATCAATGCTACACTACTAAAGTCTGGTAAGGCGTTGTATAAAGTAAGTCCCTTTCCTAATACCTATCCCTTCCTGAAAATAAAAGGGGGCGTGGCACCTCCCATACAAATGGGAAATTTCATACTCAATATCTGTGGAGGTATTAATGCTAGGGTACTAAATTTTGGTAAGGCGTTGTATAAAGTAAGTCCCTTTCCTAATACCTATCCCTTTTTGAAATTAGAAAAGGGGGCGTGGCACCTCCCATGCAAATGGGATCTTTCATACCCAATATCTTTGGACGTATCGATGCTACACTACTAAAGTCTGGTAAGGCGTTGGATAAAGTAAGTCCCTTTCCTAATACCTATCCCTTTTTGAAAATAAAAGGGGGCGGGCACCTCCCATACAAATGGGAAATTTCATACTCAATATCTGTGGAGGTATTAATGCTAGAGTACTAAATTTTGGTAAGGCGTTGTATAAAGTAAGTCCCTTTCCTTATACCTTTCCCTTTTTGAAATCGTGAAAGAAGGCGTGGCACCTCCCATTCAAATGGGAACTTTCATACCCAATATCTTTGGACGTATCAATGCTACACTACTAAAGTCTGGTAAGGCGTTGTATAAAGTAAGTCCCTTTCCTAATACCTATCCCTTTTTGAAATTGGAAAAGGGGGCGTGGCACCTCCCATACAAATGGGAAATTTCATACTCAATATCTGTGGAGGTATTAATGCTAGACTACAAAATTTTGGTAAGGCGTTGTATAAAGTAAGTCCCTTTCCTAATATCTATCCCTTTTTGAAATCGTGAAAGAAGGCGTGGCACCTCCCATTCAAATGGGAACATTCATACCCAATATCTTTGGACGTATCAATGCTACACTACTAAAGTCTGGTAAGGCGTTGTATAAAGTAAGTCCCTTTCCTAATACCTATCCCTTCCTGAAAATAAAAGGGGGCGTGGCACCTCCCATACAAATGGGAAATTTCATGCTCAATATCTGTGGAGGTATTAATGCTAGACTACTAAATTTTGGTAAGGCGTTGTATAAAGTAAGTCCCTTTCCTAATACCTATCCCTTTTTGAAATCATGAAAGAAGGCGTGGCACCTCCCATTAAAATGGGAACTTTCATACCCAATATCTTTGGACGTATCAATGCTACACTACTAAAGTCTGGTAAGGCGTTGTATAAAGTAAGTCCCTTTCCTGATACCTATCCCTTTTTGAAAATAAAAGGGGGCGTGGCACCTCCCATACAAATGGGAAATTTCATACTCAATATCTGTGGAGGTATTAATGCTAGGGTACTAAATTTTGGTAAGGCGTTGTATAAAGTAAGTCCCTTTCCTTATACCTTTTCCTTTTTGAAATTGGAAAAGGGGGCGTGGCACCTCCTATGCAAATGGGATCTTTCATACCCAATATCTTTGGAAGTATCCATGCTACACTACTAAAGTCTGGTAAGGCGTTGGATAAAGTAAGTCCCTTTCCTAATACCTATCCCTTTTTGAAAATAAAAGGGGGCGTGGCACCTCCCATACAAATGGGAAATTTCATACTCAATATCTGTGGAGGTATTAATGCTAGGGTACTAAATTTTGGTAAGGCGTTGTATAAAGTAAGTCCCTTTCCTGATACCTATCCCTTTTTGAAAATAAAAGGGGGCGTGGCACCTCCCATACAAATGGGAAATTTCATACTCAATATCTGTGGAGGTATCAATGCTAGACTACTAAATTTTGGTAAGGCGTTGTATAAAGTAAGTCCCTTTCCTTATACCTTTCCCTTTTTGAAATCGTGAAAGAAGGCGTGGCACCTCCCATTCAAATGGGAACTTTCATACCCAATATCTTTGGACGTATCAATGCTACACTACTAAAGTCTGGTAAGGCGTTGTATAAAGTAAGTCCCTTTCCTAATACCTATCCCTTTTTGAAATTGGAAAAGGGGGCGTGGCACCTCCCATACAAATGGGAAATTTCATACTCAATATCTGTGGAGGTATTAATGCTAGACTACTAAATTTTGGTAAGGCGTTGTATAAAGTAAGTCCCTTTCCTAATATCTATCCCTTTTTGAAATCGTGAAAGAAGGCGTGGCACCTCCCATTCAAACGGGAACATTCATACCCAATATCTTTGGACGTATCAATGCTACACTACTAAAGTCTGGTAAGGCGTTGTATAAAGTAAGTCCCTTTCCTAATACCTATCCCTTCCTGAAAATAAAAGGGGGCGTGGCACCTCCCATACAAATGGGAAATTTCATACTCAATATCTGTGGAGGTATTAATGCTAGGGTACTAAATTTTGGTAAGGCGTTGTATAAAGTAAGTCCCTTTCCTAATACCTATCCCTTTTTGAAATTAGAAAAGGGGGCGTGGCACCTCCCATGCAAATGGGATCTTTCATACCCAATATCTTTGGACGTATCGATGCTACACTACTAAAGTCTGGTAAGGCGTTGGATAAAGTAAGTCCCTTTCCTAATACCTATCCCTTTTTGAAAATAAAAGGGGGCGGGCACCTCCCATACAAATGGGAAATTTCATACTCAATATCTGTGGAGGTATTAATGCTAGAGTACTAAATTTTGGTAAGGCGTTGTATAAAGTAAGTCCCTTTCCTTATACCTTTCCCTTTTTGAAATCGTGAAAGAAGGCGTGGCACCTCCCATTCAAATGGGAACTTTCATACCCAATATCTTTGGACGTATCAATGCTACACTACTAAAGTCTGGTAAGGCGTTGTATAAAGTAAGTCCCTTTCCTAATACCTATCCCTTTTTGAAATTGGAAAAGGGGGCGTGGCACCTCCCATACAAATGGGAAATTTCATACTCAATTTCTGTGGAGGTATTAATGCTAGACTACTAAATTTTGGTAAGGCGTTGTATAAAGTAAGTCCCTTTCCTAATATCTATCCCTTTTTGAAATCGTGAAAGAAGGCGTGGCACCTCCCATTCAAATGGGAACATTCATACCCAATATCTTTGGACGTATCAATGCTACACTACTAAAGTCTGGTAAGGCGTTGTATAAAGTAAGTCCCTTTCCTAATACCTATCCCTTCCTGAAAATAAAAGGGGGCGTGGCACCTCCCATACAAATGGGAAATTTCATGCTCAATATCTGTGGAGGTATTAATGCTAGACTACTAAATTTTGGTAAGGCGTTGTATAAAGTAAGTCCCTTTCCTAATACCTATCCCTTTTTGAAATCATGAAAGAAGGCGTGGCACCTCCCATTAAAATGGGAACTTTCATACCCAATATCTTTGGACGTATCAATGCTACACTACTAAAGTCTGGTAAGGCGTTGTATAAAGTAAGTCCCTTTCCTGATACCTATCCCTTTTTGAAAATAAAAGGGGGCGTGGCACCTCCCATACAAATGGGAAATTTCATACTCAATATCTGTGGAGGTATTAATGCTAGGGTACTAAATTTTGGTAAGGCGTTGTATAAAGTAAGTCCCTTTCCTTATACCTTTTCCTTTTTGAAATTGGAAAAGGGGGCGTGGCACCTCCTATGCAAATGGGATCTTTCATACCCAATATCTTTGGAAGTATCGATGCTACACTACTAAAGTCTGGTAAGGCGTTGGATAAAGTAAGTCCCTTTCCTAATACCTATCCCTTTTTGAAAATAAAAGGGGGCGTGGCACCTCCCATACAAATGGGAAATTTCATACTCAATATCTGTGGAGGTATTAATGCTAGGGTACTAAATTTTGGTAAGGCGTTGTATAAAGTAAGTCCCTTTCCTGATACCTATCCCTTTTTGAAAATAAAAAGGGGCGTGGCACCTCCCATACAAATGGGAAATTTCATACTCAATATCTGTGGAGGTATCAATGCTACACTACTAAATTTTGGTAAGGCGTTGTATAAAGTAAGTCCCTTTCCTAATACCTATCCCTTTTTGAAATTGGAAAAGGGGGCGTGGCACCTCCCATGCAAATGGGATCTTTTATACCCAATATCTTTGGACGTATCGATGCTACACTACTAGGTAAGGCGTTGGATAAAGTAAGTCCCTTTCCTAATACCTATCCCTTTTTGAAATCGTGAAAGAAGGCGTGGCACCTCCCATTCAAATGGGAACTTTCATACTCAATATCGTTGGAGGTATCAATGCTACACTACTAAATTTTGGTAAGGCGTTGTATAAAGTAAGTCCCTTTCCTAATACCTATCCCTTTTTGAAATTGGAAAAGGAGGCGTGGCACCTCCCATGCAAATGGGATCTTTCATACCCAATATCTTTGGACGTATCAATGCTATACTACTAAAGTCTGGTAAGGCGTTGTATAAAGTAAGTCCCTTTCCTAATACCTATCCCTTTTTGAAATCATGAAAGAAGGCGTGGTACCTCCCATTCAAATGGGAACTTTCATACCCAATATCTTTGGACGTATCAATGCTACACTACTAAAGTCTGGTAAGGCGTTGTATAAAGTAAGTCCCTTTCCTAATACCTATCCCTTTTTGAAATTAGAAAAGGGGCCGTGGCACCTCCCATGCAAATGGGATCTTTCATACCCAATATCTTTGGACGTATCGATGCTACACTACTAAAGTCTGGTAAGGCGTTGGACAAAGTAAGTCCCTTTCCTAATACCTATCCCTTTTTGAAAATAAAAGGGGGCGTGGCACCTCCCATACAAATGGGAAATTTCATACTCAATATCTGTGGAGGTATTAATGCTAGGGTACTAAATTTTGGTAAGGCGTTGTATAAAGTAAGTCCCTTTCCTTATACCTTTCCCTTTTTGAAATCGTGAAAGAAGGCGTGGCACCTCCCATTCAAATGGGAACTTTCATACCCAATATCTTTGGACGTATCAATGCTACACTACTAAAGTCTGGTAAGGCGTTGTATAAAGTAAGTCCCTTTCCTAATACCTATCCCTTTTTGAAAATAAAGGGGGGCGTGGCACCTTCCATACAAATGGGAAATTTCATACTCAATATCGGTGGAGGTATTAATGCTAGACTACTAAATTTTGGTAAGGCGTTGTATAAAGTAAGTCCCTTTCCTAATACCTATCCCTTTTTGAAATCGTGAAAGAAGGCGTGGCACCTCCCATTCAAATGGGAACTTTCATACTCAATATCGTTGGAGGTATCAATGCTACACTACTAAATTTTGGTAAGGCGTTGTATAAAGTAAGTCCCTTTCCTAATACCTATCCCTTTTTGAAATTAGAAAAGGGGGCGTGGCACCTCCCATGCAAATGGGATCTTTCATACCCAATATCTTTGGACGTATCGATGCTACACTACTAAAGTCTGGTAAGGCGTTGGATAAAGTAAGTCCCTTTCCTAATACCTATCCCTTTTTGAAAATAAAAGGGGGCGTGGCACCTCCCATACAAATGGGAAATTTCATACTCAATATCTGTGGAGGTATTAATGCTAGAGTACTAAATTTTGGTAAGGCGTTGTATAAAGTAAGTCCCTTTCCTTATACCTTTCCCTTTTTGAAATCGTGAAAGAAGGCGTGGCACCTCCCATTCAAATGGGAACTTTCATACCCAATATCTTTGGACGTATCAATGCTACACTACTAAAGTCTGGTAAGGCGTTGTATAAAGTAAGTCCCTTTCCTAATACCTATCCCTTTTTGAAATTGGAAAAGGGGGCGTGGCACCTCCCATACAAATGGGAAATTTCATACTCAATATCTGTGGAGGTATTACTGCTAGACTACTAAATTTTGGTAAGGCGTTGTATAAAGTAAGTCCCTTTCCTAATATCTATCCCTTTTTGAAATCGTGAAAGAAGGCGTGGCACCTCCCATTCAAATGGGAACATTCATACCCAATATCTTTGGACGTATCAATGCTACACTACTAAAGTCTGGTAAGGCGTTGTATAAAGTAAGTCCCTTTCCTAATACCTATCCCTTCCTGAAAATAAAAGGGGGCGTGGCACCTCCCATACAAATGGGAAATTTCATGCTCAATATCTGTGGAGGTATTAATGCTAGACTACTAAATTTTGGTAAGGCGTTGTATAAAGTAAGTCCCTTTCCTAATACCTATCCCTTTTTGAAATCATGAAAGAAGGCGTGGCACCTCCCATTCAAATGGGAACTTTCATACCCAATATCTTTGGACGTATCAATGCTACACTACTAAAGTCTGGTAAGGCGTTGTATAAAGTAAGTCCCTTTCCTGATACCTATCCCTTTTTGAAAATAAAAGGGGGCGTGGCACCTCCCATACAAATGGGAAATTTCATACTCAATATCTGTGGAGGTATTAATGCTAGACTACTAAATTTTGGTAAGGCGTTGTATAAAGTAAGTCCCTTTCCTAATACCTATCCCTTTTTGAAATCGTGAAAAAAGGCGTGGCACCTCCCATTCAAATGGGAACTTTCATACTCAATATCGTTGGAGGTATCAATGCTACACTACTAAATTTTGGTAAGGCGTTGTATAAAGTAAGTCCCTTTCCTAATACCTATCCCTTTTTGAAATTGGAAAAGGGGGCGTGGCACCTCCCATGCAAATGGGATCTTTCATACCCAATATCTTTGGACGTATCAATGCTATACTACTAAAGTCTGGTAAGGCGTTGTATAAAGTAAGTCCCTTTCCTAATACCTATCCCTTTTTGAAATCATGAAAGAAGGCGTGGTACCTCCCATTCAAATGGGAACTTTCATACCCAATATCTTTGGACGTATCAATGCTACACTACTAAAGTCTGGTAAGGCGTTGTATAAAGTAAGTCCCTTTCCTAATACCTATCCCTTTTTGAAATTAGAAAAGGGGCCGTGGCACCTCCCATGCAAATGGGATCTTTCATACCCAATATCTTTGGACGTATCGATGCTACACTACTAAAGTCTGGTAAGGCGTTGGACAAAGTAAGTCCCTTTCCTTATACCTATCCCTTTTTGAAAATAAAAGGGGGCGTGGCACCTCCCATACAAATGGGAAATTTCATAATCAATATCTGTGGAGGTATTAATGCTAGAGTACTAAATTTTGGTAAGGCGTTGTATAAAGTAAGTCCCTTTCCTTATACCTTTCCCTTTTTGAAATCGTGAAAGAAGGCGTGGCACCTCCCATTCAAATGGGAACTTTCATACCCAATATCTTTGGACGTATCAATGCTACACTACTAAAGTCTGGTAAGGCGTTGTATAAAGTAAGTCCCTTTCCTAATACCTATCCCTTTTTGAAATTGGAAAAGGGGGCGTGGCACCTCCCATACAAATGGGAAATTTCATACTCAATATCTGTGGAGGTATTACTGCTAGACTACTAAATTTTGGTAAGGCGTTGTATAAAGTAAGTCCCTTTCCTAATATCTATCCCTTTTTGAAATCGTGAAAGAAGGCGTGGCACCTCCCATTCAAATGGGAACATTCATACCCAATATCTTTGGACGTATCAATGCTACACTACTAAAGTCTGGTAAGGCGTTGTATAAAGTAAGTCCCTTTCCTAATACCTATCCCTTCCTGAAAATAAAAGGGGGCGTGGCACCTCCCATACAAATGGGAAATTTCATGCTCAATATCTGTGGAGGTATTAATGCTAGACTACTAAATTTTGGTAAGGCGTTGTATAAAGTAAGTCCCTTTCCTAATACCTATCCCTTTTTGAAATCATGAAAGAAGGCGTGGCACCTCCCATTCAAATGGGAACTTTCATACCCAATATCTTTGGACGTATCAATGCTACACTACTAAAGTCTGGTAAGGCGTTGTATAAAGTAAGTCCCTTTCCTGATACCTATCCCTTTTTGAAAATAAAAGGGGGCGTGGCACCTCCCATACAAATGGGAAATTTCATACTCAATATCTGTGGAGGTATTAATGCTAGACTACTAAATTTTGGTAAGGCGTTGTATAAAGTAAGTCCCTTTCCTAATACCTATCCCTTTTTGAAATCGTGAAAGAAGGCGTGGCACCTCCCATTCAAATGGGAACTTTCATACTCAATATCGTTGGAGGTATCAATGCTACACTACTAAATTTTGGTAAGGCGTTGTATAAAGTAAGTCCCTTTCCTAATACCTATCCCTTTTTGAAATTGGAAAAGGGGGCGTGGCACCTCCCATGCAAATGGGATCTTTCATACCCAATATCTTTGGACGTATCAATGCTATACTACTAAAGTCTGGTAAGGCGTTGTATAAAGTAAGTCCCTTTCCTAATACCTATCCCTTTTTGAAATCATGAAAGAAGGCGTGGTACCTCCCATTCAAATGGGAACTTTCATACCCAATATCTTTGGACGTATCAATGCTACACTACTAAAGTCTGGTAAGGCGTTGTATAAAGTAAGTCCCTTTCCTAATACCTATCCCTTTTTGAAATTAGAAAAGGGGCCGTGGCACCTCCCATTCAAATGGGAACATTCATACCCAATATCTTTGGACGTATCAATGCTACACTACTAAAGTCTGGTAAGGCGTTGTATAAAGTAAGTCCCTTTCCTAATACCTATCCCTTCCTGAAAATAAAAGGGGGCGTGGCACCTCCCATACAAATGGGAAATTTCATGCTCAATATCTGTAGAGGTATTAATGCTAGACTACTAAATTTTGGTAAGGCGTTGTATAAAGTAAGTCCCTTTCCTAATACCTATCCCTTTTTGAAATCATGAAAGAAGGCGTGGCAC
This sequence comes from Merzomyia westermanni, assembly GCA_949987695.1. Lineage (NCBI taxonomy): Eukaryota > Metazoa > Arthropoda > Insecta > Diptera > Tephritidae > Merzomyia > Merzomyia westermanni. The sequence goes on along the minus strand of OX465292.1, from coordinate 52,847,056 downwards.
CTCCCATTCAAATGGGAACTTTCATACCCAATATCTTTGGACGTATCAATGCTACACTACTAAAGTCTGGTTAGGCGTTGTATAAAGTAAGTCCCTTTCCTGATACCTATCCCTTTTTGAAAATAAAAGGGGGCGTGGCACCTCCCATACAAATGGGAAATTTCATACTCAATATCTGTGGAGGTATTAATGCTAGACTACTAAATTTTGGTAAGGCGTTGTATAAAGTAAGTCCCTTTCCTAATACCTATCCCTTTTTGAAATCATGAAAGAAGGCGTGGTACCTCCCATTCAAATGGGAACTTTCATACCCAATATCTTTGGACGTATCAATGCTACACTACTAAAGTCTGGTAAGGCGTTGTATAAAGTAAGTCCCTTTCCTAATACCTATCCCTTTTTGAAAATAAAAGGGGGCGTGGCACCTCCCATACAAATGGGAAATTTCATACTCAATATCTGTGGAGGTATTAATGCTAGACTACTAAATTTTGGTAAGGCGTTGTATAAAGTAAGTCCTTTTCCTAATACCTATCCCTTTTTGAAATCGTGAAAGAAGGCGTGGCACCTCCCATTCAAATGGGAACTTTCATACTCAATATCGTTGGAGGTATCAATGCTCGACTGCTAAATTTTGGTAAGGCATTGTATAAAGTAAATCCCCTTCCTAATACTTATCCCTTTTTGAAATCGTAAAAAGGGGCGTGGCACCTCTCATACAAATGGGAACTTTCATACTCAATATCTTTGGAGGTTTTAATGCTAGACTACTAAATTTTGGTAAGGCATTGTATAAAGTAAATCCCCTTCCTAATACGTATACCTTTTTGAAATCGTAAAAAGGGGCGTGGCACCTCTCATACAAATGGGAACTTTCATACTCAATATCTTTGGAGGTTGTAATCCTAGACTACTAAATTTTGGTCAGGCGTTGTATAAAGTAAGTCCCTTTCCTAATACCTATCCCTTTTTGAAATCATGAAAGAAGGCGTGGCACCTCCCATTCAAATGGGAACTTTCATACCCAATATCTTTGGACGTATCAATGCTACACTACTAAAGTCTGGTAAGGCGTTGTATAAAGGAAGTCCCTTTCCTGATACCTATCCCTTTTTGAAAATAAAAGGGGGCGTGGCACCTCCCATACAAATGGGAAATTTCATACTCAATATCTGTGGAGGTATTAATGCTAGACTACTAAATTTTGGTAAGGCGTTGTATAAAGTAAGTCCCTTTCCTAATACCTATCCCTTTTTGAAATCGTGAAAGAAGGCGTGGCACCTCCCATTCAAATGGGAACTTTCATACTCAATATCGTTGGAGGTATCAATGCTACACTACTAAATTTTGGTAAGGCGTTGTATAAAGTAAGTCCCTTTCCTAATACCTATCCCTTTTTGAAATTGGAAAAGGGGGCGTGGCACCTCCCATGCAAATGGGATCTTTCATACCCAATATCTTTGGACGTATCAATGCTATACTACTAAAGTCTGGTAAGGCGTTGTATAAAGTAAGTCCCTTTCCTAATACCTATCCCTTTTTGAAATCATGAAAGAAGGCGTGGTACCTCCCATTCAAATGGGAACTTTCATACCCAATATCTTTGGACGTATCAATGCTACACTACTAAAGTCTGGTAAGGCGTTGTATAAAGTAAGTCCCTTTCCTAATACCTATCCCTTTTTGAAATTAGAAAAGGGGCCGTGGCACCTCCCATGCAAATGGGATCTTTCATACCCAATATCTTTGGACGTATCGATGCTACACTACTAAAGTCTGGTAAGGCGTTGGACAAAGTAAGTCCCTTTCCTTATACCTATCCCTTTTTGAAAATAAAAGGGGGCGTGGCACCTCCCATACAAATGGGAAATTTCATACTCAATATCTGTGGAGGTATTAATGCTAGAGTACTAAATTTTGGTAAGGCGTTGTATAAAGTAAGTCTCTTTCCTTATACCTTTCCCTTTTTGAAATCGTGAAAGAAGGCGTGGCACCTCCCATTCAAATGGGAACTTTCATACCCAATATCTTTGGACGTATCAATGCTACACTACTAAAGTCTGGTAAGGCGTTGTATAAAGTAAGTCCCTTTCCTAATACCTATCCCTTTTTGAAATTGGAAAAGGGGGCGTGGCACCTCCCATACAAATGGGAAATTTCATACTCAATATCTGTGGAGGTATTACTGCTAGACTACTAAATTTTGGTAAGGCGTTGTATAAAGTAAGGCCCTTTCCTAATATCTATCCCTTTTTGAAATCGTGAAAGAAGGCGTGGCACCTCCCATTCAAATGGGAACATTCATACCCAATATCTTTGGACGTATCAATGCTACACTACTAAAGTCTGGTAAGGCGTTGTATAAAGTAAGTCCCTTTCCTAATACCTATCCCTTCCTGAAAATAAAAGGGGGCGTGGCACCTCCCATACAAATGGGAAATTTCATGCTCAATATCTGTAGAGGTATTAATGCTAGACTACTAAATTTTGGTAAGGCGTTGTATAAAGTAAGTCCCTTTCCTAATACCTATCCCTTTTTGAAATCATGAAAGAAGGCGTGGCACCTCCCATTCAAATGGGAACTTTCATACCCAATATCTTTGGACGTATCAATGCTACACTACTAAAGTCTGGTAAGGCGTTGTATAAAGTAAGTCCCTTTCCTAATACCTATCCCTTTTCGAAAATAAAAGGGGGCGTGGCACCTCCCATACAAATGGGAAATTTCATACTCAATATCTGTGGAGGTATTAATGCTAGACTACTAAATTTTGGTAAGGCGTTGTATAAAGTAAGTCCCTTTCCTAATACCTATCCCTTTTTGAAATCATGAAAGAAGGCGTGGTACCTCCCATTCAAATGGGAACTTTCATACCCAATATCTTTGGACGTATCAATGCTACACTACTAAAGTCTGGTAAGGCGTTGTATAAAGTAAGTCCCTTTCCTGATACCTATCCCTTTTTGAAAATAAAAGGGGGCGTGGCACCTCCCATACAAATGGGAAATTTCATACTCAATATCTGTGGAGGTATTAATGCTAGACTACTAAATTTTGGTAAGGCGTTGTATAAAGTAAGTCCCTTTCCTAATACCTATCCCTTTTTGAAATCATGAAAGAAGGCGTGGTACCTCCCATTCAAATGGGAACTTTCATACCCAATATCTTTGGACGTATCAATGCTACACTACTAAAGTCTGGTAAGGCGTTGTATAAAGTAAGTCCCTTTCCTAATACCTATCCCTTTTTGAAAATAAAAGGGGGCGTGGCACCTCCCATACAAATGGGAAATTTCATACTCAATATCTGTGGAGGTATTAATGCTAGACTACTAAATTTTGGTAAGGCGTTGTATAAAGTAAGTCCCTTTCCTAATACCTATCCCTTTTTGAAATCGTGAAAGAAGGCGTGGCTCCTCCCATTCAAATGGGAACTTTCATACTCAATATCGTTGGAGGTATCAATGCTCGACTGCTAAATTTTGGTAAGGCATTGTATAAAGTAAATCCCCTTCCTAATACTTATCCGTTTTTGAAATCGTAAAAAGGGGCGTGGCACCTCTCATACAAATGGGAACTTTCATACTCAATATCTTTGGAGGTTTTAATGCTAGACTACTAAATTTTGGTAAGGCATTGTATAAAGTAAATCCCCTTCCTAATACTTATACCTTTTTGAAATCGTAAAAAGGGGCGTGGCACCTCTCATACAAATGGGAACTTTCATACTCAATATCTTTGGAGGTTGTAATCCTAGACTACTAAATTTTGGTCAGGCGTTGTATAAAGTAAGTCCCTTTCCTAATACCTATCCCTTTTTGAAATTGGAAAAGGGGGCGTGGCACCTCCCTATCTATGCAACTATTATCGCTAGACTACTGTAATTTTGTGAAACGTTGTATAAACTAAGTCCCTTTTCTATTACCTATCACTTTTTCAAATCGGAAAAGGGAGCGGTGCACCTCCCATACAAATGAAATTTTTCATCTACACATAATCGATACATATTATAAAAAGTAAGCACTTTCTCCTCGTCGACACTTAACGCTCAAACGCGTGGACGGATTTTAACCAAACTTACACACAGGTCAGGTACATAGCCCAACATGGTTCTTACGTACTTTTTTTTTGAAACCGGAAAAGGGGGCGTGGCACCTCCCATACAAATGGGAACTTTCATACTCAATATCTTTGTAGGTATTAATGCTAGACTACTAAATTTTGGTAAGGCGTTGTATAAAGCAAGTCCCTTTAATAATACCTATCCTTTTTTGAAAATAAAAGGGGTCGTGGCACCTCCAATACAAATGGGAACTTTCCTACTTAATATCTTTGGAGGTATTAATGCTAGACTACTAAATTTTGGTAAGGCGTTGTATAAAGTAAGTCCCTTTCCTAATACCTATCCCTTTTTGAAATCGTGAAAGAAGGCGTGGCACCTCCCATGCAAATGGGAAATTTCATACTCAATATCTGTGGAGGTATTAATGCTAGACTACTAAAGTAAGTCCCTTTCCTAATACCTATCCATTTTTGAAATCGTGAAAGAAGGCGTGGCACCTCCCATTCAAATGGGAACATTCATACCCAATATCTTTGGACGTATCAATGCTACACTACTAAAGTCTGGTAAGGCGTTGTATAAAGTAAGTCCCTTTCCTAATACCTATCCCTTTTTGAAAATAAAAGGGGGCGTGGCACCTCCCATACAAATGGGAAATTTCATACTCAATATCTGTGGAGGTATTAATGCTAGACTACTAAATTTTGGTAAGGCGTTGTATAAAGTAAGTCCCTTTCCTAATACCTATCCCTTTTTGAAATCATGAAAGAAGGCGTGGCACCTCCCATTCAAATGGGAACTTTCATACCCAATATCTTTGGACGTATCAATGCTACACTACTAAAGTCTGGTAAGGCGTTGTATAAAGTAAGTCCCTTTCCTGATACCTATCCCTTTTTGAAAATAAAAGGGGGCGTGGCACCTCCCATACAAATGGGAAATTTCATACTCAATATCTGTGGAGGTATTAATGCTAGACTACTAAATTTTGGTAAGGCGTTGTATAAAGTAAGTCCCTTTCCTAATACCTATCCCTTTTTGAAATCGTGAAAGAAGGCGTGGCACCTCCCATTCAAATGGGAACTTTCATACTCAATATCGTTGGAGGTATCAATGCTACACTACTAAATTTTGGTAAGGCGTTGTATAAAGTAAGTCCCTTTCCTAATACCTATCCCTTTTTGAAATTGGAAAAGGGGGCGTGGCACCTCCCATGCAAATGGGATCTTTCATACCCAATATCTTTGGACGTATCAATGCTACACTACTAAAGTCTGGTAAGGCGTTGTATAAAGTAAGTCCCTTTCGTAATACCTATCCCTTTTTGAAAATAAAAGGGGGCGTGGCACCTCCCATACAAATGGGAAATTTTATACTCAATATCTGTGGAGGTATTAATGCTAGACTACTAAATTTTGGTAAGGCGTTGTATAAAGTAAGTCCCTTTCCTTATACCTATCCCTTTTTGAAATCGTGAAAGAAGGCGTGGCACCTCCCATTCAAATAGGAACTTTCATACTCAATATCTGTGGAGGTATTAATGCTAGACTACTAAATTTTGGTAAGGCGTTGTATAAAGTAAGTCCCTTTCCTAATACCTATCCCTTTTTGAAATCGTGAAAGAAGGCGTGGCACCTCCCATTCAAAGGGGAAATTTAATACCCAATATCTTTGGACGTATCAATGCTACACTACTAAAGTCTGGTAAGGCGTTGTATAAAGTAAGTCCCTTTCCTAATACCTATCCCTTTTTAAAATCGTGAAAGAAGGCGTGGCACCTCCCATTCAAATGGGAACTTTAATACTCAATATCGTTGGAGGTATCAATGCTACACTACTAAATTTTGGTAAGGCGTTGTATAAAGTAAGTCCCTTTCCTAATACCTATTCCTTTTTGAAATTGGAAAAGGGGGCGTGGCACCTCCCATGCAAATGGGATCTTTCATACCCAATATCTTTGGACGTATCAATGCTACACTACTAAAGTCTGGTAAGGTGTTGTATAAAGTAAGTCCCTTTCCTAATACCTATCCCTTTTTGAAAATAAAAGGGATCGTGGCACCTCCCATACAAATGGGAAATTTCATACTCAATATCTGTGGAGGTATTAATGCTAGACTACTAAATTTTGGTAAGGCGTTGTATAAAGTAAGTCCCTTTCCTAATACCTATCCCTTTTTGAAATCGTGAAAGAAGGCGTGGCACCTCCCATTCAAATGGGAACTTTCATACTCAATATAGTTGGAGGTATCAATGCTACAAACTAAGTTACTTTCCTGATACCTATCCCTTTTTGAAAATAAAAGGGGGCGTGGCACCTCCCACACAAATGGGAAATTTCATACTAAATTTCTTTGGAGGTATTAATGCTAGACTACTAAATTTTGGTAAGGCGTTGTATAAAGTAAGTCCCTTTCCTAATACCTATCCCTTTTTGAAATCGTAAAAGAAGGCGTGGCACCTCCCATTGAAATGGGAACTTTCATACTCAATATCTTTGGAGATATCAATGCTCGACTACTAAATTTTGGTAAGGCGTTGTATAAAGTAAGTCCCTTTCCTTGCCTCAACCCCTTGAACTTATAGATTTGGCTTCTCCAGTTCCTAGTACGGTTGTCCGAGCAACGTCGAAGAACGCCCCTTCAAAAATGTCCACTAGGAAAAACCAGGAAATTCCAACTATTGCAATGGAGTCTGAACCAATCGTTGGTAAGCTGGTTGTGGTTCCTCGCAAAAAATCTATTTTTGTGTCTAGGTTCCATCCAGACACTACCGAGGATGATTTGTTGTACCATATTTCTTCTAGAGTTAAAGATCAAAGCGTAACTGTTAGAAAATTTAATTTCACTTTTGTATCTGGGAAAGATTTCGATACTCTTTTGGACAGCTCTTTTTGGCCTCCCGGGGCTCTTGTGCGGGAGTTTGAATACAGACCGAATAGGAATGTTCAAAATGTAGCGAAAATTTCTCGTAATAACGTTGAGTCAAAAAACTGAGCACTAAATCCGTGAATATCTTTTATCAAAATGTCAGAGGTTTAAACACCAAATTATCTGATCTCTTTTTGAAATCTTTTCATTGTAAATATAACTTAATTGCTTTTATCGAAACTTGGCTAAAACCTCATGTTTTCAATTCAGAGTTTTTATGTAATGAATATCAAGTATATAGAAATGATCGTTTGAACAGAGTCGGGGGTGGTGTTCTACTTGCCGTTCATTCCTCCATCCCTTCAGAAGAGGTTAATATTCCTAACATCGATTTCATTGAGTTCAAATGCATCCGCCTTCAACTAGACAACGTCTCTATGTACTTATATGTTTGCTACATCCCTCCAGCATCAGATTTTTCAGTCTACATGCAACATGTCTCTCTGCTCAAAACTGTTAACTTTATGACTAAAGCTTCAGATTCAATTATTGTTTTGGGTGATTTCAACTTACCTCATATATCGTGGAACATATCTGATGGTAACATTATTCCAAATCCGTCCAAACTGGGGTACAACGACTTTTTAGATGGAATTTCCGATCTTTGCCTTAATCAAATAAATGTTACCGCTTACAAGTTTGTGAAAGTCTTAGATTTAGTGTATGTAAATGATATAAACCAATTTTCTGTAAATCGTTGTGATCCGTTGGTTTTACCAGAAGACCTTTACCACCCTTCTATGGAAATAGTCTACGAAACCATAAGTAATGGCCAAGGCACTCAATGCTACTACCGTTTTTTTATTCTGGTGCTCTAACTTGAAATATGAGATATATTTCACCGCTGCTTCTGAATATACTGATTTTATTCGTGTGAGTGGAAAATACTAACACAAGCATCCTAAATATAGTAAAATTGTAACAGGTCGATGTTTTTGCATTGCAGAATTTGAGAAACGACTTATAGGAGAGACCATTATTGAGCCAATAGAATACAAAGCAAAACTTATTACAAATTGTGTATGTCTGTCTTTATGTTTGTACTCGCATCACTCAGAACTTGCTAAATAGAATTGTATGCAACTTTCACCGTTGTATCACCAGAGGTCTCACCTTAAATTTAGTACATCCCTTATTTCCATAACTTGACCGGTTTTGAAGTTATCGACCAATATGTGGGCCAAGGTGGCCCAAAATGGGTTAGTAAAATATGTTTATCAAATCAAAGGTGCTAATGTGTGCTCCAAAAAGCGATTTGAATTACTTCTATAACTCAACTGCTTCCGGAGATATAATAATTAAAATCGGATTCAGTCAAATTCAAAGCTCTGAGATGCAACGAAAATATAATTAAAATTCAAAACTTCTTGTGATGATTGCACAATCGCTGAATTGGAACTAGAAAAATAGAGTTACTAACGAACCAGTTCTTAAATGGGATTTCAGATCTAGTTCCGAAAACGACTATAAATAAGTAGTCGATTTTAACTTTATAAGTAATCGATTTTTCCTTTTATAGACGTTTTTTTATTATTTATTTTTGTGAACCGATTTTATTAATGGTAAACAGCAATTTTTAATAAATCGATTATAAGTATAACACATTTTCAATCGAGTGGTGGAAACAGTGTCATCTGTGCCTCAGATGAAGAAATTTGTTAAAGTATGTTAACTGCAAACTCAAATCTGAGCTAATAAAAAATCGATTACTCTCTTTAAAAAACGATTTTTCCTTTAAAATTCGACTCATGGACGAAAATCTAAGTTTTCAATAAAAATAAATTTATGATCAGAAAATGATTATTTTCTATAAAAATCGATTTATAAATCGAAAATTTCCTAAAAAAAATAGGTTTATGAACAAAACTCTAAGAATACTGTAAAAATCGATTTGTGAAAAAAATCTATTACTCTTTTTAAAAACGATTTTTTCTATAAAAGTCGATTATTTTCTATAAAAATCGATTTATAAATCGAAAATTTCCTAAAAAAATAGGTTTATGAACAAAAATCTAAGAATACTGTAAAAATCGATTTTTGAACAAAAAAACTATTACTCTGTTTAAAAACGATTTTTTCTATAAAAGACGATTATTTTCTAAAAAAATCGATTTATAAATCGAAAATTTCCTATAAAAATAGGTTTATGAACAAGAATCTAAGAATACTGTAAAAATCGATTTATGAAAAAAATGTATTACTCGTTTTAAAAACGATTTTTCTTATAAAAGTCGATTATTTTCTATAAAAATCGATTTATAAATTGTAAAATCGATTATTGGATAATGGATTTTACCAACTCGTGATCACATCACTAGTTCTTAACCTATAATTCGTCACACTAGTTACTGACTTCCCTACAGGGCTTATTCCAATTGCCGTTGTGTGCATGGCTGGGCCTGAAATTAGGGTTACTTTTTTTCTTTTTGCGCCAAATTTGATTTTAACTTCTCCAAAGCAAACTACAAGAAATTAAATAAAGAACTGTCTAAATTAACTTGGCCTGAATTTGGTTGTGATATCGATCTAAACGTCTCATATTTCAATCAAACTATTTACTGCATATTTGAGAAGTTTATTCCTAAACGTAAAATAACTTATGATCATCCTACGCAAGCTTGGTTTACTAAAGAGCTTAAGGCTCTTAAAAATAGGAAAACGCGATCATTTAATTTATATAAGAAATCCGGATTAAATAAACATTACCTACTGTATTCCATTCTACGTCAGAAGTACATAGATTTAAATAAGAAGTGCTATAAAGCTTATATCTCTAAAACGAAAAGAGACATTATTCTCAATCCTAAGGCATTTTATGGTTTCGTAAATTCTAAACGTAAAGTATCAGGGTTTCCCTCAGCCATGAAATATCAAGACATTATATCTAGCGATAATCAATGTATCGCAAATTTTTTTGCTCAATTTTTCACTTCTAACTATTCTGCTGTCACCAATTCAAACTTTCAAAACTATCCCTATAACCTACACGGGACAAATTCAATTAATTCACCAATTATATGCGCCAAAGATGTTCTAATTTACCTTAAAACCTTAAAAGAATCTTTTAAATGTGGTCCTGATAGGATTCCTACATGTTTCTTGAAAAAGTGTGCGAACCATATTTACCAACCCCTTACCAATTTGTTCAATCTATCACTAAAGTGTGGTGTTTTTCCAACTGCGTGGAAAGAATCGTTTCTTCTACCGCTGCATAAAAGCGGGAGTAGGTCTTCTATAGAGAACTATCGTGGCATCGCAAAGCTTTCTGCCATCCCAAAATTGTTTGAAGCTATTGTTACAAATCAACTTACGGGTCCGATCTTTACTTTGATAGCTGACTGCCAACACGGGTTCAGTAAGGGAAAGTCCACAGTTACGAATTTACTTGAGTTTACCAGTCATGTCTCAAATGGCTTTAGAAAAAATCTGCAAACCGACGTTATTTATACGGATTTCAGCAAAGCTTTTGACAAAGTGTGTCACTCATTACTTATTCATAAACTCGATCAGTTGGGCTTCCAGCCGGGTCTCAATCGCTGGATCTCTTCTTACCTTAGTGACAGGACACAAAGAGTAATGTTCAAAAATTTAGTATCCGATGTCATTTATGTCTCTTCGGGGGTTCCTCAAGGAAGCCATCTTGGCCCGATTCTGTTCTTGTTGTTTATAAATGATATTTCTACAATAATAAAATTTTCAAAAATGTTAATGTATGCCGACGACGTAAAGCTTTTCATGTCATTCGCGTCATTTGAAGATAGAAATAAGCTACAATCAGATCTAGATGCACTAGTTACTTGGTGCGATTTAAATTATATGCCACTTAACCTTAAAAAATGTAAACACATGGGTTTTTCGCGTGGAATTTCTCAGCCGGCTTCCTATACAATTAAAAATTATAGTCTTGAGCAAGTGTATGATTTTGTTGACCTGGGGGTTACTATGGACTATAAACTCAGTTTCAACCGCCATATTAATACAACAGTCAATAAGGCTAGAGGTGTCCTAGCATTCGTTAAACGATGGTCTAAAGAATTTAGCGACCCTTATGTAACTAAAGCCCTCTTCACTACATTAGTCAGAACGATACTTGAATATGGTTCTATAATTTGGAACCCGCGTTACCAGGTTCATGTAGATCGCCTTGAATCAGTTCAAAAACAATTTTTACTATTTGCCTTAAGAGATTTTCATTGGGATCCCTCGTACAATCTGCCACCCTATACGAATCGTTTAAAACTCATTAATCTACACACACTTTCTAGTCGGAGGGAAATGCTTGGAATTATTTTTATGATTAAATTGCTAAATGGTTCACTATCCAGCCCATTTCTTCTAAGTGAACTGAACTTCAATGTACCGTCTCGTCCTTCAAGGCATTTTAAACCTCTAGTCTTAAAACAGTGCCGAACCAATTTTCAGTTAAATGAGCCTTTTCGCTGTTTGCGTCAAGATTATAACTCTCTTTCGGGTAGATTTGATATTTCAGACTCGCTTTTCAGCATAAAAAAATCAATTCTTTCTGTCCTAAATTCATAGCTACTAATTGTTTTTTATTCTTTGACTTCTATTTTAACTTTTAACAATAATTTTATTCTGTAAACTAGTTATTTCTTAATGTATAATCTATCCTATATCTACTTTACTTAGCTGTTGAGGTTTTCTCTGTAGCTGAGCAGTTTTAGATCTCGACGATTAAAAAACCAAAGCCTTTCAACGACTCGGCACGAACGAATAATCCGCGCGTTATGCGGATGCGCCCCTCGCGCCGGTCGGGCGGGATATGGTGGGTAATCCGTTGGGAATTATTATTATTATTAATACCTATCCCTTTTTGAAATTGGAAAAGGGGGCGTGGCACCTCCCATGCAAATGGGATCTTTCATACCCCCTATCTATGCAACTATTATCGCTAGACTACTGTAATTTTGTAAGACGCTGTATAAACTAAGTCCCTTTTCTATTACCTATCACTTTTTCAAATCGGAAAAGGGAGCGGTGCACCTCCCATTCAAATGGAATTTATCATCTACACATAATCGATACATATTATAAAAAGTAAGCACTTTTTCCTCGTCGACACTTAACGCTCAAACGCGTGGACGGATTTTAACCAAACTTACACACAGGTCAGGTACATAGCCCAACATGGTTCTTACGTACTTTTTTTTTGAAACCGGAAAAGGGGGCGTGGCATCTCCCATACAAATGGGAACTTTCATACTCAATATCTTTGGAGGTATTAATACTAGACTACTAAATTTTGGTAAGGCGTTGTATAAAGCAAGTCCCTTTCCTAATACCTATCCCTTTTTGAAATTGGAAAAGGGGGCGTGGCACCTCCCATACAAATGGGAACTTTCATACTCAATATCTTTGGAGGTATTAATACTAGACTACTAAATTTTGGTAAGGCGTTGTATAAACTAAGTCCCTTTTCTATTACCTATCACTTTTTCAAATCGGAAAAGGGAGCGGTGCACCTCCCATACAAATGAAATTTTTCATCTACACATAATCGACAAACGCGTGGACGGATTTTAACCAAACTTACACACAGGTCAGGTACATAGCCCAACATGGTTCTTACGTACTTTTTTTTTGAAACCGGAAAAGGGGGCGTGGCACCACCCATACAAATGGGAACTTTAATACACAATATCTTTGGAGGTTTTAATGCTAGACTACTAAATTTTGGTAAAGTGTTGTATAAAGTAAGTCCCTTTCCTAATACCTATCACTTTTTGAAATCGTAAAAGAAGGCGTGGCACCTCCCATTCAAATGGGAACTTTCATACTCAATATCTTTGGAGGTATCAATGCTAGAATACTAAATTTTGGTCAGGCGTTGTATAAAGTAAGTCCCTTTCCTAATACCTATCTCTTTTTGAAATTGGAAAAGGGGGCGTGGCACCTTCCATACAAATGGGAACTTTCATACTCAATATCGTTGGACGTTTTCATGCTAGACTACTCAATTTTGGTAAGGCATTGTATAAAGTTAGTCCCTTTCCTAATACCTATCCCTTTTTGAAATTGGAAAAGGGGGCGCGGCACCTCCCATACAAATGGGAACTTTCATACTCAATATCTTTGGACGTTTTAATGCTAGACTACTAAATTTTGGCCAGGCATTGTATAAATTAAGTCCCTTTCCTAATACCTATCGCTTCTTGAAAATAAAAGGGGGCGTGGCACCTCCCATACAAATGGGAAATTTCATACTCAATATCTTTGGAGGTATTAATGCTAGACTACTAAATTTTGGTAAAGTGTTGTATAAAGTAAGTCCCTTTCCTAATTAATACCTATCACTTTTTGAAATCGTAAAAGAAGGCGTGGCAACTCCCATTCAAATGGGAACTTTCATACTCAATATCTTTGGAGGTATCAATGCTAGAATACTAAATTTTGGTCAGGCGTTGTATAAAGTAAGTCCCTTTCCTAATACCTATCCCTTTTTGAAATTGGAAAAGGGGGCGTGGCACCTCCCATACAAATGGGAACTTTCATACTCAATATCGTTGGACGTTTTAATGGTAGACTACTAAATTTTGGTCAGGCGTTGTATAAAGTTAGTCCCTTTCCTAATACCTATCCCTTTTTGAAATTGGAAAAAAGGGCGTGGCACCTCCCATACAAATGGGAACTTTCATACTCAATATCGTTGGACGTTTTAATGGTAGACTACTAAATTTTGGTCAGGCGTTGTACAAAGTTAGTCCCTTTCCTAATACCTATCCCTTTTTGAAATTGGAAAAGGGGGCCTGGCACCTTCCATACAAATGGGAACTTTCATACTCAATATCGTTGGACGTTTTAATGCTAGACTACTCAATTTTGGTAAGGCATTGTATAAAGTTAGTCCCTTTCCTAATACCTATCCCTTTTTGAAATTGGAAAAGGGGGCGCGGCACCTCCCATACAAATGGGAACTTTCATACTCAATATCTTTGGACGTTTTAATGCTAGACTACTAAACTTTGGTCAGGCGTTGTATAAAGTAAGTCCCTTTCCTAATACCTATCCCTTTTTGAAATCGTAAAAAGGGGCGTGGCACCTCCCATACAAATGGGAACTTTCATACTCAATATCTTTGGAGGTTTTCATGCTAGATAAATTTTGGTCAGGCGTTGTATAAATGGTAGACTACTAAATTTTGGTCAGGCGTTGTATAAAGTTAGTCCCTTTCCTAATACCTATCCCTTTTTGAAATTGGAAAAGCGGGCGTGGCACCTTCCATACCAATAGGAACTTTCATACTCAATATCTTTGGAGGTTTTAATGCTAGACTTCTAAATTTTGGCCAGGCGTTGTATAAAGTATGTCCCTTTCCTAATACCTATCCCTTTTTGAAATTGGAAAAGGGGGCGTGGCACCTCCCATACAAATGGGAACTTTCATACTCAATATCGTTGGACGTTTAAATGCTAGACTACTCAATTTTGGTAAGACATTGTATGTATAAACTAAGTCCCTTTTCTATTACCTATCACTTTTTCAAATCGGAAAAGGGAGCGGTGCACCTCCCATACAAATGAAATTTTTCATCTACACATAATCGATACATATTATAAAAAGTAAGCACTTTTTCCTCGTCGACACTTAACGCTCAAACGCGTGGACGGATTTTAACCAAACTTACACACAGGTCAGGTACATAGCCCAACATGGTTCTTACGTACTTTTTTTTTGAAACCGGAAAAGGGGGCGTTTGGACGTTTTAATGCTAGACTACTAAATTTTGGTCAGGCGTTGTATAAAGTAAGTCCCTTTCCTAATACCTATCCCTTTTTGCAATTGGAAAAGGGGGCGTGACACCTCCCATACAAATGGGAACTTTCATACTCAATATCTTTGGAGGTTTTAATGCTATACTACTAAATTTTGGTCAGGCGTTGTATAAAGTAAGTCCCTTTCCTAATACCTATCCCTTTTTGAAATTGGAATAGGGGGCGTGGCACCTCCCATGCAAATGGGATCTTTTATACTCAATATCTTTGGAGGTTTTAATGCTAGACTACTAAATTTTGGTCAGGCGTTATATAAACTAAGCCCCTTTCCTAACGCCTATCCCTTTTTGAACCTGGAAAAGGGGGCGTGGCACCTCCCATACAAATGGGAACTTTCATACTCAATATCGTTGGAGGTATTAATGCTAGACTACTCAATTTTGGTAAGGCATTGTATAAAGTTAGTCCCTTTCCTAATACCTATCCCTTTTTGAAATCGTAGAAAGGGGCGTGGCACCTCCCATACAAATGGGAACTTTCATAATCAATATCTTTGGAGGTTTTAATGCTACAACACTAAATTTTGGTCAGGCGTTATATAAACTAAGCCCCTTTCCTAACGCCTATCCCTTTTTGAACCTGGAAAAGGGGGCGTGGCACCTCCCATACAAATGGCAACTTTCATACTCAATATCGTTGGAGGTATTAATGCTAGACTACTCAATTTTGGTAAGGCATTGTATAAAGTTAGTCCCTTTCCTAATACCTATCCCTTTTTGAAATCGTAAAAAGGGGCGTGGCACCTCCCATACAAATGGGAACTTTCATACACAATATCTTTGGAGGTATTAATGCTAGACTACTCAATTTTGGTAAGGCATTGTATAAAGTTAGTCCCTTTCCTAATACCTATCCCTTTTTGAAATCGTAAAAAGGGGCGTGGCACCTCCCATACAAATGGGAACTTTCATAATCAATATCTTTGGAGGTTTTAATGCTACACTACTAAATTTTGGTCAGGCGTTGTATAAAGTAAGTCCCTTTCCTAATACCTATCCCTTTTTGAAATCGTAAAAAGGGGCGGGGCACCTCCCATACAAATGGGAACTTTCATACTCAATATATTTGGAGGTTTTCATGCTAGATAAATTTTTGTCAGGCGTTGTATAAATGGTAGACTACTAAATTTTGGTCAGGCGTTGTATAAAGTTAGTCCCTTTCCTAATACCTATCCCTTTTTGAAATTGGAAAAGGGGGCGTGGTACCTCCCATACAAATGGGAACTTTCATACTCAATATCGTTGGACGTTTAAATGCTAGACTACTCAATTTTGGTAAGGCATTGTATGTATAAACTAAGTCCCTTTTCTATTACCTATCACTTTTTCAAATCGGAAAAGGGAGCGGTGCACCTCCCATACAAATGAAATTTTTCATCTACACATAATCGACACATATTATAAAAAGTAAGCACTTTTTCCTCGTCGACACTTAACGCTCAAACGCGTGGACGGATTTTAACCAAACTTACACACAGGTCAGGTACATAGCCCAACATGGTTCTTACGTACTTTTTTTTTGAAACCGGAAAAGGGGGCGTGGCATCTCCCATACAAATGGGAACTTTCATACTCAATATCTTTGGAGGTATTAATACTAGACTACTAAATTTTGGTAAGGCGTTGTATAAAGCAAGTCCCTTTCCTAATACCTATCCCTTTTTGAAATTGGAAAAGGGGGCGTGGCACCTCCCATACAAATGGGAACTTTCATACTCAATATCTTTGGAGGTATTAATACTAGACTACTAAGTTTTGGTAAGGCGTTGTATAAACTAAGTCCCTTTTCTATTACCTATCACTTTTTCAAATCGGAAAAGGGAGCGGTGCACCTCCCATACAAATGAAATTTTTCATCTACACATAATCGATACATATCATAAAAAGTAAGCACTTTTTCCTCGTCGACACTTAACGCTCAAACGCGTGGACGGATTTTAACCAAACTTACACACAGGTCAGGTACATAGCCCAACATGGTTCTTACGTACTTTTTTTTTGAAACCGGAAAAGGGGGCGTGGCACCACCCATACAAATGGGAACTTTAATACACAATATCTTTGGAGGTTTTAATGCTAGACTACTAAATTTTGGTAAAGTGTTGTATAAAGTAAGTCCCTTTCCTAATACCTATCACTTTTTGAAATCGTAAAAGAAGCCGTGGCACCTCCCATTCAAATGGGAACTTTCATACTCAATATCTTTGGAGGTATCAATGCTAGAATACTAAATTTTGGTCAGGCGTTGTATAAAGTAAGTCCCTTTCCTAATACCTATCCCTTTTTGAAATTGGAAAAGGGGGCGTGGCACCTTCCATACAAATGGGAACTTTCATACTCAATATCGTTGGACGTTTTAATGCTAGACTACTCAATTTTGGTAAGGCATTGTATAAAGTTAGTCCCTTTCCTAATACCTATCCCTTTTTGAAATTGGAAAAGGGGGCGCGGCACCTCCCATACAAATGGGAACTTTCATACTCAATATCTTTGGACGTTTTAATGCTAGACTACTAAATTTTGGCCAGGCATTGTATAAATTAAGTCCCTTTCCTAATACCTATCCCTTCTTGAAAATAAAAGGGGGCGTGGCACCTCCCATACAAATGGGAAATTTCATACTCAATATCTTTGGAGGTATTAATGCTAGACTACTAAATTTTGGTAAAGTGTTGTATAAAGTAAGTCCCTTTCCTAATTAATACCTATCACTTTTTGAAATCGTAAAAGAAGGCGTGGCACCTCCCATTCAAATGGGAACTTTCATACTCAATATCTTTGGAGGTATCAATGCTAGAATACTAAATTTTGGTCAGGCGTTGTATAAAGTAAGTCCCTTTCCTAATACCTATCCCTTTTTGAAATTGGAAAAGGGGGCGTGGCACCTCCAATACAAATGGGAACTTTCCTTCTTAATTTCTTTGGAGGTATTAATGCTCCGTTGTATAAGTAAGTCCCTTTCCTAATACCTATCCCTTTTTGAAATCGTGAAAGAAGGCGTGGCACCTCCCATTCAAATGGGAACTTTCATACTCAATATCTTTGGAGGTATCAATGCTACTACACTACTAAATTTTGGTAAGGCTTTGTATAAAGTAAGTTACTTTCCTGATACCTATCCCTTTTTGAAAATAAAAGGGGGCGTCCCTTTTTGAAAATAAAAGGGGGCGTGGCACCTAACACACAAATGGGAAATTTCATACTGAATTTCTTTGGAGGTATTAATGCTAGACTACTAAATTTTGGTAAGGCGTTGTATAAAGTAAGTCCCTTTCCTAATACCTATTACTTTTTGAAATCGTAAAAGAAAGCGTGGCACCTCCCATTGAAATGGGAACTTTCATACTCAATATCTTTGGAGGTATCAATGCTCGACTACTAAATTTTGGTAAGGCGTTGTATAAAGTAAGTCTCTTTCCTAATACCTATCCCTTTTTGAAATTGGAAAAGGGGGCGTGGCACCTCCCATACAAATGGGAACTTTCATACTCAATATCGTTGGACGTTTTAATGGTAGACTACTAAATTTTGGTCAGGCGTTGTATAAAGTTAGTCCCTTTCCTAATACCTATCCCTTTTTGAAATTGGAAAAGGGGGCGTGGCACCTTCCATACAAATGGGAACTTTCATACTCAATATCGTTGGACGTTTTAATGCTATACTACTCAATTTTGGTAAGGCATTGTATAAAGTTAGTCCCTTTCCTAATACCTATCCCTTTTTGAAATTGGAAAAGGGGGCGCGGCACCTCCCATACAAATGGGAACTTTCAGACTCAATATCTTTGGACGTTTTAATGCTAGACTACTAAATTTTGGTCAGGCGTTGTATAAAGTAAGTCCCTTTCCTAATACCTATCCCTTTTTGAAATTGGAATAGGGGGCGTGGCACCTCCCATGCAAATGGGATCTTTTATACTCAATATCTTTGGAGGTTTTAATGCTAGACTACCAAATTTTGGTCAGGCGTTATATAAACTAAGCCCCTTTCCTAACGCCTATCCCTTTTTGAACCTAGAAAAGGGGGCGTGGCACCTCCCATACAAATGGGAACTTTCATACTCAATATCGTTGGAGGTATTAATGCTAGACTACTCAATTTTGGTAAGGCATTGTATAAAGTTAGTCCCTTTCCTAATACCTATCCCTTTTTGAAATCGTAAAAAGGGGCGTGGCACCTCCCATACAAATGGGAACTTTCATAATCAATATCTTTGGAGGTTTTAATGCTACACTACTAAATTTTGGTCAGGCGTTGTATAAAGTAAGTCCCTTTCCTAATACCTATCCCTTTTTGAAATCGTAAAAAGGGGCGTGGCACCTCCCATACAAATGGGAACTTTCATACACAATATCTTTGGAGGTATTAATGCTAGACTACTCAATTTTGGTAAGGCATTGTATAAAGTTAGTCCCTTTCCTAATACCTATCCCTTTTTGAAATCGTAAAAAGGGGCGTGGCACCTACCATACAAATGGGAACTTTCATAATCAATATCTTTGGAGGTTTTAATGCTACACTACTAAATTTTGGTCAGGCGTTGTATAAAGTAAGTCCCTTTCCTAATACCTATCCCTTTTTGAAATCGTAAAAAGGGGCGTGGCACCTCCCATACAAATGGGAACTTTCATACTCAATATCTTTGGAGGTTTTCATGCTAGATAAATTTTGGTCAGGCGTTGTATAAATAAATGGTAGACTACTAAATTTTGGTCAGGCGTTGTATAAAGTTAGTCCCTTTCCTAATACCTATCCCTTTTTGAAATTGGAAAAGGGGGCGTGGTACCTCCCATACAAATGGGAACTTTCATACTCAATATCGTTGGACGTTTAAATGCTAGACTACTCAATTTTGGTAAGGCATTGTATGTATAAACTAAGTCCCTGTTCTATTACCTATCACTTTTTCAAATCGGAAAAGGGAGCGGTGCACCTCCCATACAAATGAAATTTTTCATCTACACATAATCGATACATATTATAAAAAGTAAGCACTTTTTCCTCGTCGACACTTAACGCTCAAACGCGTGGACGGATTTTAACCAAACTTACACACAGGTCAGGTACATAGCCCAACATGGTTCTTACGTACTTTTTTTTTGAAACCGGAAAAGGGGGCGTGGCATCTCCCATACAAATGGGAACTTTCATACTCAATATCTTTGGAGGTATTAATACTAGACTACTACATTTGGGTAAGGCGTTGTATAAAGCAAGTCCCTTTCCTAATACCTATCCCTTTTTGAAATTGGAAAAGGGGGCGTGGCACCTCCCATACAAATGGGAACTTTCATACTCAATATCTTTGGAGGTATTAATACTAGACTACTAAATTTTGGTAAGGCGTTGTATAAACTAAGTCCCTTTTCTATTACCTATCACTTTTTCAAATCGGAAAACGGAGCGGTGCACCTCCCATACAAATGAAATTTTTCATCTACACATAATCGATACATATCATAAAAAGTAAGCACTTTTTCCTCGTCGACACTTAACGCTCAAACGCGTGGACGGATTTTAACCAAACTTACACACAAGTCAGGTACATAGCCCAACATGGTTCTTACGTACTTTTTTTTTGAAACCGGAAAAGGGGGCGTGGCACCACCCATACAAATGGGAACTTTAATACACAATATCTTTGGAGGTTTTAATGCTAGACTACTAAATTTTGGTAAAGTGTTGTATAAAGTAAGTCCCTTTCCTAATACCTATCACTTTTTGAAATCGTAAAAGAAGGCGTGGCACCTCCCATTCAAATGGGAACTTTCATACTCAATATCTTTGGAGGTATCAATGCTAGAATACTAAATTTTGGTCAGGCGTTGTATAAAGTAAGTCCCTTTCCTAATACCTATCCCTTTTTGAAATTGGAAAAGGGGGCGTGGCACCTCCCATACAAATGGGAACTTTCATACTCAATATCGTTGGACGTTTTAATGCTAGACTACTAAATTTTGGCCAGGCGTTGTATAAAGTAAGTCCTTTTCCTAATACCTATCCCTTTTTGAAATTGGAAAAGGGGGCGTGGCACCTCCCATACAAATGGGAACTTTCATACTCAATATCTTTGGAGGTTTTCATGCTAGATAAATTTTGGTCAGGCGTTGTATAAATGGTAGACTACTAAATTTTGGTCAGGCGTTGTATAAAGTTAGTCCCTTTCCTAATACCTATCCCTTTTTGAAATTGGAAAAGGGGGCGTGGTACCTCCCATACAAATGGGAACTTTCATACTCAATATCGTTGGACGTTTAAATGCTAGACTACTCAATTTTGGTAAGGCATTGTATGTATAAACTAAGTCCCTTTTCTATTACCTATCACTTTTTCAAATCGGAAAAGGGAGCGGTGCACCTCCCATACAAATGAAATTTTTCATCTACACATAATCGATACATATTATTAAAAGTAAGCACTTTTTCCTCGTCGACACTTAACGCTCAAACGCGTGGACGGATTTTAACCAAACTTACACACAGGTCAGGTACATAGCCCAACATGGTTCTTACGTACTTTTTTTTTGAAACCGGAAAAGGGGGCGTGGCACCTCCCATACAAATGGGAACTTTCATACTCAATATCTTTGGAGGTTTTAATGCTAGACTACTAAATTTTGGTAAGGCGTTGTATAAAGTTAGTCCCTTTCTTAATACCTATCCCTTTTTGAAATCGGGAAAGCGGGCGTGGCACCTTCCATACCAATAGGAACTTTCATACTCAATATCTTTGGAGGTATTAATGCTAGACTACTAAATTTTGGTAAGGCGTTGTATAAAGCAAGTCCCTTTCCTAATACCTATCCTTTTTTGAAATTGGAAAAGGGGGCGTTTCACCTCCCATACAAATGGGAACTTTCATACTCAATATCTTTGGAGGTTTTAATGCTAGACTACTAAATTTTGGCCAGGCGTTGTATAAAGTAAGTCCCTTTCCTAATACCTATCCCTTTTTGAAATTGGAAAAGGGGGCGTGGCACCTCCCATACAAATGGGAACTTTCATACTCAATATCTTTGGAGGTTTTAATGCTAGACTACTCAATTTTGGTAAGGCATTGTATAAAGTTAGTCCCTTTCCTAATACCTATCCCTTTTTGAAATCGGGAAAGCGGGCGTGGCACCTTCCATACCAATAGGAACTTTCATACTCAATATCTTTGGAGGTTTTAACGCTAGACTTCTAAATTTTGGTAAGGCGTTGTATAAAGTAAGTTACTTTCCTGATACCTATCCCTTTTTGAAAATAAAAGAGGGCGTGGCACCTCCAATACAAATGGGAACTTTCCTTCTTAATTTCTTTGGAGGTATTAATGCTCCGTTGTATAAGTAGGTCCCTTTCCTAATACCTATCCCTTTTTGAAATCGTGAAAGAAGGCGTGGCACCTCCCATTCAAATGGGAACTTTCATACTCAATATCTTTGGAGGTATCAATGCTACACTACTAAATTTTGGTAAGGCGTTGTATAAAGTAAGTTACTTTCCTGATACCTATCCCTTTTTGAAAATAAAAGGGGGCGTCCCTTTTTGAAAATAAAAGGGGGCGTGGCACCTCCCACACAAATGGGAAATTTCATACTGAATTTCTTTGGAGGTATTAATGCTAGACTACTAAATTTTGGTAAGGCGTTGTATAAAGTAAGTCCCTTTCCTAATACCTATTACTTTTTGAAATCGTAAAAGAAGGCGTGGCACCTCCCATTGAAATGGGAACTTTCATACCCAATATCGTTGGAAGTTTTAATGGTAGACTACTAAATTTTGGTCAGGCGTTGTATAAAGTTAGTCCCTTTCCTAATACCTATCCCTTTTTGAAATTGGAAAAGGGGGCGTGGCACCTTCCATACAAATGGGAACTTTCATACTCAATATCGTTGGACGTTTTAATGCTAGACTACTCAATTTTGGTAAGGCATTGTATAAAGTTAGTCCCTTTCCTAATACCTATCCCTTTTTGAAATTGGAAAAGGGGGCGCGGCACCTCCCATACAAATGGGAACTTTCATACTCAATATCTTTGGACGTTTTAATGCTAGACTACTAAATTTTGGTCAGGCGTTGTATAAAGTAAGTCCCTTTCCTAATACCTATCCCTTTTTGCAATTGGAAAAGGGGGCGTGACACCTCCCATACAAATGGGAACTTTCATACTCAATATCTTTGGAGGTTTTAATGCTATACTACTAAATTTTGGTCAGGCGTTGTATAAAGTAAGTCCCTTTCCTAATACCTATCCCTTTTTGAAATTGGAATAGGGGGCGTGGCACCTCCCATGCAAATGGGATCTTTTATACTCAATATCTTTGGAGGTTTTAATGCTAGACTACTAAATTTTGGTCAGGCGTTATATAAACTAAGCCCCTTTCCTAACGCCTATCCCTTTTTGAACCTGGAAAAGGGGGCGTGGCACCTCCCATACAAATGGGAACTTTCATACTCAATATCGTTGGAGGTATTAATGCTAGACTACTCAATTTTGGTAAGGCATTGTATAAAGTTAGTCCCTTTCCTAATACCTATCCCTTTTTGAAATCGTAAAATGGGGCGTGGCACCTCCCATACAAATGGGAACTTTCATAATCAATATCTTTGGAGGTTTTAATGCTACACTACTAAATTTTGGTCAGGCGTTGTATAAAGTAAGTCCCTTTCCTAATACCTATCCCTTTTTGAAATCGTAAAAAGGGGCGTGGCACCTCCCATACAAATGGGAACTTTCATACACAATATCTTTGGAGGTATTAATGCTAGACTACTCAATTTTGGTAAGGCATTGTATAAAGTTAGTCCCTTTCATAATACCTGTCCCTTTTTGAAATCGTAAAAAGGGGCGTGGCACCTCCCATACAAATGGGAACTTTCATAATCAATATCTTTGGAGGTTTTAATGCTACACTACTAAATTTTGGTCAGGCGTTGTATAAAGTAAGTCCCTTTCCTAATACCTATCCCTTTTTGAAATCGTAAAAAGGGGCGTGGCACCTCCCATACAAATGGGTACTTTCATACTCAATATCTTTGGAGGTTTTCATGCTAGATAAATTTTGGTCAGGCGTTGTATAAATGGTAGACTACTAAATTTTGGTCAGGCGTTGTATAAAGTTAGTCCCTTTCCTAATACCTATCCCTTTTTGAAATTGGAAAAGGGGGCGTGGTACCTCCCATACAAATGGGAACTTTCATACTCAATATCGTTGGACGTTTAAATGCTAGACTACTCAATTTTGGTAAGGCATTGTATGTATAAACTAAGTCCCTTTTCTATTACCTATCACTTTTTCAAATCGGAAAAGGGAGCGGTGCACCTCCCATACAAATGAAATTTTTCATCTACACATAATCGATACATATCATAAAAAGTAAGCACTTTTTCCTCGTCGACACTTAACGCTCAAACGCGTGGACGGATTTTAACCAAACTTACACACAGGTCAGGTACATAGCCCAACATGGTTCTTACGTACTTTTTTTTTGAAACCGGAAAAGGGGGCGTGGCACCACCCATACAAATGGGAACTTTAATACACAATATCTTTGGAGGTTTTAATGCTAGACTACTAAATTTTGGTAAAGTGTTGTATAAAGTAAGTCCCTTTCCTAATACCTATCACTTTTTGAAATCGTAAAAGAAGGCGTGGCACCTCCCATTCAAATGGGAACTTTCATACTCAATATCTTTGGAGGTATCAATGCTAGAATACTAAATTTTGGTCAGGCGTTGTATAAAGTAAGTCCCTTTCCTAATACCTATCCCTTTTTGAAATTGGAAAAGGGGGCGTGGCACCTCCCATACAAATGGGAACTTTCATACTCAATATCGTTGGACGTTTTAATGGTAGACTACTAAATTTTGGTCAGGCGTTGTATAAAGTTAGTCCCTTTCCTAATACCTATCCCTTTTTGAAATTGGAAAAGGGGGCGTGGCACCTTCCATACAAATGGGAACTTTCATACTCAATATCGTTGGACGTTTTAATGCTAGACTACTCAATTTTGGTAAGGCATTGTATAAAGTTAGTCCCTTTCCTAATACCTATCCCTTTTTGAAATTGGAAAAGGGGGCGCGGCACCTCCCATACAAATGGGAACTTTCATACTCAATATCTTTGGACGTTTTAATGCTAGACTACTAAATTTTGGCCAGGCATTGTATAAATTAAGTCCCTTTCCTAATACCTATCGCTTCTTGAAAATAAAAGGGGGCGTGGCACCTCCCATACAAATGGGAAATTTCATACTCAATATCTTTGGAGGTATTAATGCTAGACTACTAAATTTTGGTAAAGTGTTGTATAAAGTAAGTCCCTTTCCTAATACCTATCCCTTTTTGAAATTGGAAAAGGGGGCGTGGTACCTCCCATACAAATGGGAACTTTCATACTCAATATCGTTGGACGTTTAAATGCTAGACTACTCAATTTTGGTAAGGCATTGTATGTATAAACTAAGTCCCTTTTCTATTACCTATCACTTTTTCAAATCGGAAAAGGGAGCGGTGCACCTCCCATACAAATGAAATTTTTCATCTACACATAATCGATACATATTATAAAAAGTAAGCACTTTTTCCTCGTCGACACTTAACGCTCAAACGCGTGGACGGATTTTAACCAAACTTACACACAGGTCAGGTACATAGCCCAACATGGTTCTTACGTACTTTTTTTTGAAACCGGAAAAGGGGGCGTGGCATCTCCCATACAAATGGGAACTTTCATACTCAATATCTTTGGAGGTATTAATACTAGACTACTACATTTTGGTAAGGCGTTGTATAAAGCAAGTCCCTTTCCTAATACCTATCCCTTTTTGAAATTGGAAAAGGGGGCGTGGCACCTCCCATACAAATGGGAACTTTCATACTCAATATCTTTGGAGGTATTAATACTAGACTACTAAATTTTGGTAAGGCGTTGTATAAACTAAGTCCCTTTTCTATTACCTATCACTTTTTCAAATCGGAAAAGGGAGCGGTGCACCTCCCATACAAATGAAATTTTTCATCTACACATAATCGATACATATCATAAAAAGTAAGCACTTTTTCCTCGTCGACACTTAACGCTCAAACGCGTGGACGGATTTTAACCAAACTTACACACAGGTCAGGTACATAGCCCAACATGGTTCTTACGTACTTTTTTTTTG
The DNA here is from genome assembly GCA_949987695.1 of Merzomyia westermanni. Classification (NCBI taxonomy): domain Eukaryota; kingdom Metazoa; phylum Arthropoda; class Insecta; order Diptera; family Tephritidae; genus Merzomyia; species Merzomyia westermanni. The sequence goes on along the minus strand of OX465292.1, from coordinate 52,821,124 downwards.
AAACCGGAAAAGGGGGCGTGGCACCACCCATACAAATGGGAACTTTAATACACAATATCTTTGGAGGTTTTAATGCTAGACTACTAAATTTTGGTAAAGTGTTGTATAAAGTAAGTCCCTTTCCTAATACCTATCACTTTTTGAAATCGTAAAAGAAGGCGTGGCACCTCCCATTCAAATGGGAACTTTCATACTCAATATCTTTGGAGGTATCACTGCTAGAATACTAAATTTTGGTCAGGCGTTGTATAAAGTAAGTCCCTTTCCTAATACCTATCCCTTTTTGAAATTGGAAAAGGGGGCGTGGCACCTCCCATACAAATGGGAACTTTCATACTCAATATCGTTGGACGTTTTAATGGTAGACTACTAAATTTTGGTCAGGCGTTGTATAAAGTTAGTCCCTTTCCTAATACCTATCCCTTTTTGAAATTGGAATAGGGGGCGTGGCACCTCCCATGCAAATGGGATCTTTTATACTCAATATCTTTGGAGGTTTTAATGCTAGACTACTAAATTTTGGTCAGGCGTTATATAAACTAAGTCCCTTTCCTAACGCCTATCCCTTTTTGAACCTGGAAAAGGGGGCGTGGCACCTCCCATACAAATGGGAACTTTCATACTCAATATCGTTGGACGTTTGAATGCTAGACTACTCAATTTTGGTAAGGCATTGTATAAAGTTAGTCCCTTTCCTAATACCTATCCCTTTTTGAAATTGGAAAAGGGGGCGCGGCACCTCCCATACAAATGGGAACTTTCATACTCAATATCTTTGGACGTTTTAATGCTAGACTACTAAATTTTGGCCAGGCATTGTATAAATTAAGTCCCTTTCCTAATACCTATCGCTTCTTGAAAATAAAAGGGGGCGTGGCACCTCCCATACAAATGGGAAATTTCATACTCAATATCTTTGGAGGTATTAATGCTAGACTACTAAATTTTGGTAAAGTGTTGTATAAAGTAAGTCCCTTTCCTAATACCTATCCCTTTTTGAAATTGGAATAGGGGGCGTGGCACCTCCCATGCAAATGGGATCTTTTATACTCAATATCTTTGGAGGTTTTAATGCTAGACTACTAAATTTTGGTCAGGCGTTATATAAACTAAGTCCCTTTCCTAACGCCTATCCCTTTTTGAACCTGGAAAAGGGGGCGTGGCACCTCCCATACAAATGGGAACTTTCATACTCAATATCGTTGGAGGTATTAATGCTAGACTGCTAAATTTTGGTAAGGCATTGCATAAAGTAAATCCCCTTCCTAATACTTATCCCTTTTTGAAATCGTAAAAAGGGGCGTGGCACCTCCCATACAAATGGGAACTTTCATACACAATATCTTTGGAGGTATTAATGCTAGACTACTCAATTTTGGTAAGGCATTGTATAAAGTTAGTCCCTTTCCTAATACCTATCCCTTTTTGAAATCGTAAAAAGGGGCGTGGCACCTCCCATACAAATGGGAACTTTCATAATCAATATCTTTGGAGGTTTTAATGCTACACTACTAAATTTTGGTCAGGCGTTTTATAAAGTAAGTCCCTTTCCTAATACCTATCCCTTTTTGAAATTGGAAAAAGGGGCGTGGCACCTCCCATACAAATGGGAACTTTCATACTCAATATCTTTGGAGGTTTTCATGCTAGATAAATTTTGGTCAGGCGTTGTATAAATGGTAGACTACTAAATTTTGGTCAGGCGTTGTATAAAGTTAGTCCCTTTCCTAATACCTATCCCTTTTTGAAATTGGAAAAGGGGGCGTGGTACCTCCCATACAAATGGGAACTTTCATACTCAATATCGTTGGACGTTTAAATGCTAGACTACTCAATTTTGGTAAGGCATTGTATGTATAAACTAAGTCCCTTTTCTATTACCTATCACTTTTTCAAATCGGAAAAGGGAGCGGTGCACCTCCCATACAAATGAAATTTTTCATCTACACATAATCGATACATATCATAAAAAGTAAGCACTTTTTCCTCGTCGACACTTAACGCTCAAACGCGTGGACGGATTTTAACCAAACTTACACACAGGTCAGGTACATAGCCCAACATGGTTCTTACGTACTTTTTTTTTGAAACCGGAAAAGGGGGCGTGGCACCACCCATACAAATGGGAACTTTAATACACAATATCTTTGGAGGTTTTAATGCTAGACTACTAAATTTTGGTAAAGTGTTGTATAAAGTAAGTCCCTTTCCTAATACCTATCACTTTTTGAAATCGTAAAAGAAGGCGTGGCACCTCCCATTCAAATGGGAACTTTCATACTCAATATCTTTGGAGGTATCAATGCTAGAATACTAAATTTTGGTCAGGCGTTGTATAAAGTAAGTCCCTTTCCTAATACCTATCCCTTTTTGAAATTGGAAAAGGGGGCGTGGCACCTCCCATACAAATGGGAACTTTCATACTCAATATCGTTGGACGTTTTAATGCTAGACTACTAAATTTTGGTCAGGCGTTGTATAAAGTTAGTCCCTTTCCTAATACCTATCCCTTTTTGAAATTGGAAAAGGGGGCGTGGCACCTTCCATACAAATGGGAACTTTCATACTCAATATCGTTGGACGTTTTAATGCTAGACTACTCAATTTTGGTAAGGCATTGTATAAAGTTAGTCCCTTTCCTAATACCTATCCCTTTTTGAAATTGGAAAAGGGGGCGCGGCACCTCCCATACAAATGGGAACTTTCATACTCAATATCTTTGGACGTTTTAATGCTAGACTACTAAATTTTGGCCAGGCATTGTATAAATTAAGTCCCTTTCCTAATACCTATCGCTTCTTGAAAATAAAAGGGGGCGTGGCACCTCCCATACAAATGGGAAATTTCATACTCAATATCTTTGGAGTTATTAATGCTAGACTACTAAATTTTGGTAAAGTGTTGTATAAAGTAAGTCCCTTTCCTAATTAATACCTATCACTTTTTGAAATCGTAAAAGAAGGTGTGGCACCTCCCATTCAAATGGGAACTTTCATACTCAATATCTTTGGAGGTATCAATGCTAGAATACTAAATTTTGGTCAGGCGTTGTATAAAGTAAGTCCCTTTCCTAATACCTATCCCTTTTTGAAATTGGAAAAGTTGGCGTGGCACCTCCCATACAAATGGGAACTTTCATACTCAATATCGTTGGACGTTTTAATGGTAGACTACTAAATTTTGGTCAGGCGTTGTATAAAGTTAGTGCCTTTCCTAATTAATACCTATCCCTTTTTGAAATTGGAAAAGGGGGCGTGGCACCTTCCATACAAATGGGAACTTTCATACTCAATATCGTTGGACGTTTTAATGCTAGACTACTAAACTTTGGTCAGGCGTTGTATAAAGTAAGTCCCTTTCCTAATACCTATCCCTTTTTGCAATTGGAAAAGGGGGCGTGACACCTCCCATACAAATGGGAACTTTCATACTCAATATCTTTGGATGTTTTAATGCTAGACTACTAAACTTTGGTCAGGCGTTGTATAAAGTAAGTCCCTTTCCTAATACCTATCCCTTTTTGCAATTGGAAAAGGGGGCGTGACACCTCCCATACAAATGGGAACTTTCATACTCAATATCTTTGAAGGTTTTAATGCTATACTACTAAATTTTGGTCAGGCGTTGTATAAAGTAAGTCCCTTTCCTAATACCTATCCCTTTTTGCAATTGGAAAAGGGGGCGTGACGCCTCCCATACAAATGGGAACTTTCATACTCAATATCTTTGGACGTTTTAATGCTAGACTACTAAACTTTGGTCAGGCGTTGTATAAAGTAAGTCCCTTTCCTAATACCTATCCCTTTTTGAAATTGGAAAAGGGGGCGTGGCTCCTCCCATACAAATGGGAACTTTCATACTCAATATCGTTGGACGTTTTAATGGTAGACTACTAAATTTTGGTCAGGCGTTGTATAAAGTTAGTCCCTTTCCTAATACCTATCCCTTTTTGAAATTGGAAAAGGGGGCGTGGCACCTCCCATACAAATGGGAACTTTCATACTCAATATCTTTGAAGGTTTTAATGCTATACTACTAAATTTTGGTCAGGCGTTGTATAAAGTAAGTCCCTTTCCTAATACCTATCCCCTTTTGTAATTGGAAAAGGGGGCGTGGCACCTCCCATACAAATGGGATCTTTCATACTCAATATCTTTGGACGTTTTAATGCTAGACTACTAAACTTTGGTCAGGCGTTGTATAAAGTAAGTCCCTTTCCTAATACCTATCCCTTTTTGCAATTGGAAAAGGGGGCGTGACACCTCCCATACAAATGGGAACTTTCATACTCAATATCTTTGAAGGTTTTAATGCTATACTACTAAATTTTGGTCAGGCGTTGTATAAAGTAAGTCCCTTTCCTAATACCTATCCCCTTTTGTAATTGGAAAAGGGGGCGTGGCACCTCCCATACAAATGGGATCTTTCATACCCTCTATCTATGCAACTATTATAGCCAGACTACTGTAATTTGGTAAGACGTTGTATAAAGTAAGTCCCTTTCCTAATACCTTTCCCTTTTTGAAATTGGAAAAGGGGGCGTGGCACCTCCCATACAAATGGGAACTTTTATACTCAATATCTTTGGAGGTTTTAATGCTAGACTACTAAATTTTGGTCAGGCGTTATATAAAGTAAGTCCCTTTCCTAACGCCTATCCCTTTTTGAACCTGGAAAAAGGGGCGTGGCACCTCCCATACAAATGGGAACTTTCATACTCAATATCGTTGGAGGTATTAATGCTAGACTACTCAATTTTGGTAAGGCATTGTATAAAGTTAGTCCCTTTCCTAATACCTATCCCTTTTTGAAATTGGAAAAGGGGGCGTGGCACCTCCCATACAAATGGGAACTTTCATACTCAATATCTTTGGACGTTTTAATGCTAGACTACTAAATTTTGGCCAGGCATTGTATAAATTAAGTCCCTTTCCTAATACCTATCGCTTCTTGAAAATAAAAGGGGGCGTGGCACCTCCCATACAAATGGGAAATTTCATACTCAATATCTTTGGAGGTATTAATGCTAGACTACTAAATTTTGGTAAAGTGTTGTATAAAGTAAGTCCCTTTCCTAATTAATACCTATCACTTTTTGAAATCGTAAAAGAAGGCGTGACACCTCCCATTCAAATGGGAACTTTCATACTCAATATCTTTGGAGGTATCAATGCTAGAATACTAAATTTTGGTCAGGCGTTGTATAAAGTAAGTCCCTTTCCTAATACCTATCCCTTTTTGAAATTGGAAAAGGGGGCGTGGCACCTCCCATACAAATGGGAACTTTCATACTCAATATCTTTGAAGGTTTTAATGCTATACTACTAAATTTTGGTCAGGCGTTGTTTAAAGTAAGTCCCTTTCCTAATACCTATCCCCTTTTGTAATTGGAAAAGGGGGCGTGGCACCTCCCATACAAATGGGATCTTTCATACTCAATATCTTTGGACGTTTTAATGCTAGACTACTAAACTTTGGTCAGGCGTTGTATAAAGTAAGTCCCTTTCCTAATACCTATCCCTTTTTGAAATTGGAAAAGGGGGCGTGACACCTCCCATACAAATGGGAACTTTCATGCTCAATATCTTTGAAGGTTTTAATGCTATACTACTAAATTTTGGTCAGGCGTTGTATAAAGTAAGTCCCTTTCCTAATACCTATCCCCTTTTGTAATTGGAAAAGGGGGCGTGGCACCTCCCATACAAATGGGATCTTTCATACCCTCTATCTATGCAACTATTATAGCCAGACTACTGTAATTTGGTAAGACGTTGTATAAAGTAAGTCCCTTTCCTAATACCTTTCCCTTTTTGAAATTGGAAAAGGGGGCGTGGCACCTCCCATACAAATGGGAACTTTCATACTCAATATCTTTGGAGGTTTTAATGCTAGACTACTAAATTTTGGTCAGGCGTTATATAAAGTAAGTCCCTTTCCTAACGCCTATCCCTTTTTGAACCTGGAAAAAGGGGCGTGGCACCTCCCATACAAATGGGAACTTTCATACTCAATATCGTTGGAGGTATTAATGCTAGACTACTCAATTTTGGTAAGGCATTGTATAAAGTTAGTCCCTTTCCTAATACCTATCCCTTTTTGAAATTGGAAAAGGGGGCGCGGCACCTCCCATACAAATGGGAACTTTCATACTCAATATCTTTGGACGTTTTAATGCTAGACTACTAAATTTTGGCCAGGCATTGTATAAATTAAGTCCCTTTCCTAATACCTATCGCTTCTTGAAAATAAAAGGGGGCGTGGCACCTCCCATACAAATGGGAAATTTCATACTCAATATCTTTGGAGGTATTAATGCTAGACTACTAAATTTTGGTAAAGTGTTGTATAAAGTAAGTCCCTTTCCTAATTAATACCTATCACTTTTTGAAATCGTAAAAGAAGGCGTGGCACCTCCCATTCAAATGGGAACTTTCATACTCAATATCTTTGGAGGTATCAATGCTAGAATACTAAATTTTGGTCAGGCGTTGTATAAAGTAAGTCCCTTTCCTAATACCTATCCCTTTTTGAAATTGGAAAAGGGGGCGTGGCACCTCCCATACAAATGGGAACTTTCATACTCAATATCTTTGGAGGTTTTCATGCTAGATAAATTTTGGTCAGGCGTTGTATAAATGGTAGACTACTAAATTTTGGTCAGGCGTTGTATAAAGTTAGTCCCTTTCCTAATACCTATCCCTTTTTGAAATTGGAAAAGGGGGCGTGGCACCTCCCATACAAATGGGAACTTTCATACTCAATATCGTTGGACGTTTTAATGCTAGACTACTCAATTTTGGTAAGGCATTGTATGTATAAACTAAGTCCCTTTTCTATTACCTATCACTTTTTCAAATCGGAAAAGGGAGCGGTGCACCTCCCATACAAATGAAATTTTTCATCTACACATAATCGATACATATCATAAAAAGTAAGCACTTTTTCCTCGTCGACACTTAACGCTCAAACGCGTGGACGGATTTTAACCAAACTTACACACAGGTCAGGTACATAGCCCAACATGGTTCTTACGTACTTTTTTTTTGAAACCGGAAAAGGGGGCGTGGCACCACCCATACAAATGGGAACTTTAATACACAATATCTTTGGAGGTTTTAATGCTAGACTACTAAATTTTGGTAAAGTGTTGTATAAAGTAAGTCCCTTTCCTAATACCTATCACTTTTTGAAATCGTAAAAGAAGGCGTGGCACCTCCCATTCAAATGGGAACTTTCATACTCAATATCTTTGGAGGTATCAATGCTAGAATACTAAATTTTGGTCAGGCGTTGTATAAAGTAAGTCCCTTTCCTAATACCTATCCCTTTTTGAAATTGGAAAAGGGGGCGTGGCACCTCCCATACAAATGGGAACTTTCATACTCAATATCGTTGGACGTTTTAATGGTAGACTACTAAATTTTGGTCAGGCGTTGTATAAAGTAAGTCCCTTTCCTAATACCTATCCCTTTTTGAAATTGGAAAAGGGGGCGTGGCACCTTCCATACAAATGGGAACTTTCATACTCAATATCGTTGGACGTTTTAATGCTAGACTACTCAATTTTGGTAAGGCATTGTATAAAGTTAGTCCCTTTCCTAATACCTATCCCTTTTTGAAATTGGAAAAGGGGGCGCGGCACCTCCCATACAAATGGGAACTTTCATACTCAATATCTTTGGACGTTTTAATGCTAGACTACTAAATTTTGGCCAGGCATTGTATAAATTAAGTCCCTTTCCTAATACCTATCGCTTCTTGAAAATAAAAGGGGGCGTGGCACCTCCCATACAAATGGGAAATTTCATACTCAATATCTTTGGAGGTATTAATGCTAGACTACTAAATTTTGGTAAAGTGTTGTATAAAGTAAGTCCCTTTCCTAATTAATACCTATCACTTTTTGAAATCGTAAAAGAAGGCGTGGCACCTCCCATTCAAATGGGAACTTTCATACTCAATATCTTTGGAGGTATCAATGCTAGAATACTAAATTTTGGTCAGGCGTTGTATAAAGTAAGTCCCTTTCCTAATACCTATCCCTTTTTGAAATTGGAAAAGTTGGCGTGGCACCTCCCATACAAATGGGAACTTTCATACTCAATATCGTTGGACGTTTTAATGGTAGACTACTAAATTTTGGTCAGGCGTTGTATAAAGTTAGTGCCTTTCCTAATTAATACCTATCCCTTTTTGAAATTGGAAAAGGGGGCGTGGCACCTTCCATACAAATGGGAACTTTCATACTCAATATCGTTGGACGTTTTAATGCTAGACTACTAAACTTTGGTCAGGCGTTGTATAAAGTAAGTCCCTTTCCTAATACCTATCCCTTTTTGCAATTGGAAAAGGGGGCGCGGCACCTCCCATACAAATGGGAACTTTCATACTCAATATCTTTGGACGTTTTAATGCTAGACTACTAAATTTTGGCCAGGCATTGTATAAATTAAGTCCCTTTCCTAATACCTATCGCTTCTTGAAAATAAAAGGGGGCGTGGCACCTCCCATACAAATGGGAAATTTCATACTCAATATCTTTGGAGGTATTAATGCTAGACTACTAAATTTTGGTCAGGCGTTGTATAAAGTAAGTCCCTTTCCTAATACCTATCCCTTTTTGCAATTGGAAAAGGGGGCGTGACGCCTCCCATACAAATGGGAACTTTCATACTCAATATCTTTGGACGTTTTAATGCTAGACTACTAAACTTTGGTCAGGCGTTGTATAAAGTAAGTCCCTTTCCTAATACCTATCCCTTTTTGAAATTGGAAAAGGGGGCGTGGCTCCTCCCATACAAATGGGAACTTTCATACTCAATATCGTTGGACGTTTTAATGGTAGACTACTAAATTTTGGTCAGGCGTTGTATAAAGTTAGTCCCTTTCCTAATACCTATCCCTTTTTGAAATTGGAAAAGGGGGCGTGGCACCTCCCATACAAATGGGAACTTTCATACTCAATATCTTTGAAGGTTTTAATGCTATACTACTAAATTTTGGTCAGGCGTTGTATAAAGTAAGTCCCTTTCCTAATACCTATCCCCTTTTGTAATTGGAAAAGGGGGCGTGGCACCTCCCATACAAATGGGATCTTTCATACTCAATATCTTTGGACGTTTTAATGCTAGACTACTAAACTTTGGTCAGGCGTTGTATAAAGTAAGTCCCTTTCCTAATACCTATCCCTTTTTGCAATTGGAAAAGGGGGCGTGACACCTCCCATACAAATGGGAACTTTCATACTCAATATCGTTGGACGTTTTAATGGTAGACTACTAAATTTTGGTCAGGCATTGTATAAAGTTAGTCCCTTTCCTAATACCTATCCCTTTTTGAAATTGGAAAAGGGGGCGCGGCACCTCCCATACAAATGGGAACTTTCATACTCAATATCTTTGGACGTTTTAATGCTAGACTACTAAATTTTGGCCAGGCATTGTATAAATTAAGTCCCTTTCCTAATACCTATCGCTTCTTGAAAATAAAAGGGGGCGTGGCACCTCCCATACAAATGGGAAATTTCATACTCAATATCTTTGGAGGTATTAATGCTAGACTACTAAATTTTGGTAAAGTGTTGTATAAAGTAAGTCCCTTTCCTAATTAATACCTATCACTTTTTGAAATCGTAAAAGAAGGCGTGACACCTCCCATTCAAATGGGAACTTTCATACTCAATATCTTTGGAGGTATCAATGCTAGAATACTAAATTTTGGTCAGGCGTTGTATAAAGTAAGTCCCTTTCCTAATACCTATCCCTTTTTGAAATTGGAAAAGGGGGCGTGGCACCTCCCATACAAATGGGAACTTTCATACTCAATATCTTTGAAGGTTTTAATGCTATACTACTAAATTTTGGTCAGGCGTTGTTTAAAGTAAGTCCCTTTCCTAATACCTATCCCCTTTTGTAATTGGAAAAGGGGGCGTGGCACCTCCCATACAAATGGGATCTTTCATACTCAATATCTTTGGACGTTTTAATGCTAGACTACTAAACTTTGGTCAGGCGTTGTATAAAGTAAGTCCCTTTCCTAATACCTATCCCTTTTTGCAATTGGAAAAGGGGGCGTGACACCTCCCATACAAATGGGAACTTTCATGCTCAATATCTTTGAAGGTTTTAATGCTATACTACTAAATTTTGGTCAGGCGTTGTATAAAGTAAGTCCCTTTCCTAATACCTATCCCCTTTTGTAATTGGAAAAGGGGGCGTGGCACCTCCCATACAAATGGGATCTTTCATACCCTCTATCTATGCAACTATTATAGCCAGACTACTGTAATTTGGTAAGACGTTGTATAAAGTAAGTCCCTTTCCTAATACCTTTCCCTTTTTGAAATTGGAAAAGGGGGCGTGGCACCTCCCATACAAATGGGAACTTTCATCCTCAATATCTTTGGAGGTTTTAATGCTAGACTACTAAATTTTGGTCAGGCGTTATATAAAGTAAGTCCCTTTCCTAACGCCTATCCCTTTTTGAACCTGGAAAAAGGGGCGTGGCACCTCCCATACAAATGGGAACTTTCATACTCAATATCTTTGGAGGTATTAATGCTAGACTACTAAATTTTGGTAAGGCATTGTATAAAGTTAGTCCCTTTCCTAATACCTATCCCTTTTTGAAATTGGAAAAGGGGGCGCGGCACCTCCCATACAAATGGGAACTTTCATACTCAATATCTTTGGACGTTTTAATGCTAGACTACTAAATTTTGGCCAGGCATTGTATAAATTAAGTCCCTTTCCTAATACCTATCGCTTCTTGAAAATAAAAGGGGGCGTGGCACCTCCCATACAAATGGGAAATTTCATACTCAATATCTTTGGAGGTATTAATGCTAGACTACTAAATTTTGGTAAAGTGTTGTATAAAGTAAGTCCCTTTCCTAATTAATACCTATCACTTTTTGAAATCGTAAAAGAAGGCGTGGCACCTCCCATTCAAATGGGAACTTTCATACTCAATATCTTTGGAGGTATCAATGCTAGAATACTAAATTTTGGTCAGGCGTTGTATAAAGTAAGTCCCTTTCCTAATACCTATCCCTTTTTGAAATTGGAAAAGGGGGCGTGGCACCTCCCATACAAATGGGAACTTTCATACTCAATATCTTTGGAGGTTTTCATGCTAGATAAATTTTGGTCAGGCGTTGTATAAATGGTAGACTACTAAATTTTGGTCAGGCGTTGTATAAAGTTAGTCCCTTTCCTAATACCTATCCCTTTTTGAAATTGGAAAAGGGGGCGTGGTACCTCCCATACAAATGGGAACTTTCATACTCAATATCGTTGGACGTTTAAATGCTAGACTACTCAATTTTGGTAAGGCATTGTATGTATAAACTAAGTCCCTTTTCTATTACCTATCACTTTTTCAAATCGGAAAAGGGAGCGGTGCACCTCCCATACAAATGAAATTTTTCATCTACACATAATCGATACATATCATAAAAAGTAAGCACTTTTTCCTCGTCGACACTTAACGCTCAAACGCGTGGACGGATTTTAACCAAACTTACACACAGGTCAGGTACATAGCCCAACATGGTTCTTACGTACTTTTTTTTTGAAACCGGAAAAGGGGGCGTGGCACCACCCATACAAATGGGAACTTTAATACACAATATCTTTGGAGGTTTTAATGCTAGACTACTAAATTTTGGTAAAGTGTTGTATAAAGTAAGTCCCTTTCCTAATACCTATCACTTTTTGAAATCGTAAAAGAAGGCGTGGCACCTCCCATTCAAATGGGAACTTTCATACTCAATATCTTTGGAGGTTTTAATGCTAGACTACTAAATTTTGGTCAGGCGTTGTATAAAGTAAGTCCCTTTCCTAATACCTATCCCTTTTTGAAATTGGAAAAGGGGGCGTGGCACCTCCCATACAAATGGGAACTTTCATACTCAATATCGTTGGACGTTTTAATGCTAGACTACTAAATTTTGGTCAGGCGTTGTATAAAGTTAGTCCCTTTCCTAATACCTATCCCTTTTTGAAATTGGAAAAGGGGGCGTGGCACCTTCCATACAAATGGGAACTTTCATACTCAATATCGTTGGACGTTTTAATGCTAGACTACTCAATTTTGGTAAGGCATTGTATAAAGTTAGTCCCTTTCCTAATACCTATCCCTTTTTGAAATTGGAAAAGGGGGCGCGGCACCTCCCATACAAATGGGAACTTTCATACTCAATATCTTTGGACGTTTTAATGCTAGACTACTAAATTTTGGCCAGGCATTGTATAAATTAAGTCCCTTTCCTAATACCTATCGCTTCTTGAAAATAAAAGGGGGCGTGGCACCTCCCATACAAATGGGAAATTTCATACTCAATATCTTTGGAGGTATTAATGCTAGACTACTAAATTTTGGTAAAGTGTTGTATAAAGTAAGTCCCTTTCCTAATTAATACCTATCACTTTTTGAAATCGTAAAAGAAGGCGTGGCACCTCCCATTCAAATGGGAACTTTCATACTCAATATCTTTGGAGGTATCAATGCTAGAATACTAAATTTTGGTCAGGCGTTGTATAAAGTAAGTCCCTTTCCTAATACCTATCCCTTTTTGAAATTGGAAAAGTTGGCGTGGCACCTCCCATACAAATGGGAACTTTCATACTCAATATCGTTGGACGTTTTAATGGTAGACTACTAAATTTTGGTCAGGCGTTGTATAAAGTTAGTGCCTTTCCTAATTAATACCTATCCCTTTTTGAAATTGGAAAAGGGGGCGTGGCACCTTCCATACAAATGGGAACTTTCATACTCAATATCGTTGGACGTTTTAATGCTAGACTACTAAACTTTGGTCAGGCGTTGTATAAAGTAAGTCCCTTTCCTAATACCTATCCCTTTTTGCAATTGGAAAAGGGGGCGCGGCACCTCCCATACAAATGGGAACTTTCATACTCAATATCTTTGGACGTTTTAATGCTAGACTACTAAATTTTGGCCAGGCATTGTATAAATTAAGTCCCTTTCCTAATACCTATCGCTTCTTGAAAATAAAAGGGGGCGTGGCACCTCCCATACAAATGGGAAATTTCATACTCAATATCTTTGGAGGTATTAATGCTAGACTACTAAATTTTGGTCAGGCGTTGTATAAAGTAAGTCCCTTTCCTAATACCTATCCCTTTTTGCAATTGGAAAAGGGGGCGTGACGCCTCCCATACAAATGGGAACTTTCATACTCAATATCTTTGGACGTTTTAATGCTAGACTACTAAACTTTGGTCAGGCGTTGTATAAAGTAAGTCCCTTTCCTAATACCTATCCCTTTTTGAAATTGGAAAAGGGGGCGTGGCACCTCCCATACAAATGGGAACTTTCATACTCAATATCGTTGGACGTTTTAATGGTAGACTACTAAATTTTGGTCAGGCGTTGTATAAAGTTAGTCCCTTTCCTAATACCTATCCCTTTTTGAAATTGGAAAAGGGGGCGTGGCACCTCCCATACAAATGGGAACTTTCATACTCAATATCTTTGAAGGTTTTAATGCTATACTACTAAATTTTGGTCAGGCGTTGTATAAAGTAAGTCCCTTTCCTAATACCTATCCCCTTTTGTAATTGGAAAAGGGGGCGTGGCACCTCCCATACAAATGGGATCTTTCATACTCAATATCTTTGGACGTTTTAATGCTAGACTACTAAACTTTGGTCAGGCGTTGTATAAAGTAAGTCCCTTTCCTAATACCTATCCCTTTTTGCAATTGGAAAAGGGGGCGTGACACCTCCCATACAAATGGGAACTTTCATACTCAATATCTTTGAAGGTTTTAATGCTATACTACTAAATTTTGGTCAGGCGTTGTATAAAGTAAGTCCCTTTCCTAATACCTATCCCCTTTTGTAATTGGAAAAGGGGGCGTGGCACCTCCCATACAAATGGGAACTTTCATACCCTCTATCTATGCAACTATTATAGCCAGACTACTGTAATTTGGTAAGACGTTGTATAAAGTAAGTCCCTTTCCTAATACCTTTCCCTTTTTGAAATTGGAAAAGGGGGCGTGGCACCTCCCATACAAATGGGAACTTTTATACTCAATATCTTTGGAGGTTTTAATGCTAGACTACTAAATTTTGGTCAGGCGTTATATAAAGTAAGTCCCTTTCCTAACGCCTATCCCTTTTTGAACCTGGAAAAAGGGGCGTGGCACCTCCCATACAAATGGGAACTTTCATACTCAATATCGTTGGAGGTATTAATGCTAGACTACTCAATTTTGGTAAGGCATTGTATAAAGTTAGTCCCTTTCCTAATACCTATCCCTTTTTGAAATTGGAAAAGGGGGCGCGGCACCTCCCATACAAATGGGAACTTTCATACTCAATATCTTTGGACGTTTTAATGCTAGACTACTAAATTTTGGCCAGGCATTGTATAAATTAAGTCCCTTTCCTAATACCTATCGCTTCTTGAAAATAAAAGGGGGCGTGGCACCTCCCATACAAATGGGAAATTTCATACTCAATATCTTTGGAGGTATTAATGCTAGACTACTAAATTTTGGTAAAGTGTTGTATAAAGTAAGTCCCTTTCCTAATTAATACCTATCACTTTTTGAAATCGTAAAAGAAGGCGTGACACCTCCCATTCAAATGGGAACTTTCATACTCAATATCTTTGGAGGTATCAATGCTAGAATACTAAATTTTGGTCAGGCGTTGTATAAAGTAAGTCCCTTTCCTAATACCTATCCCTTTTTGAAATTGGAAAAGGGGGCGTGGCACCTCCCATACAAATGGGAACTTTCATACTCAATATCTTTGAAGGTTTTAATGCTATACTACTAAATTTTGGTCAGGCGTTGTTTAAAGTAAGTCCCTTTCCTAATACCTATCCCCTTTTGTAATTGGAAAAGGGGGCGTGGCACCTCCCATACAAATGGGAACTTTCATACTCAATATCTTTGGACGTTTTAATGCTAGACTACTAAATTTTGGTCAGGCGTTGTATAAAGTAAGTCCCTTTCCTAATACCTATCCCTTTTTGCAATTGGAAAAGGGGGCGTGACACCTCCCATACAAATGGGAACTTTCATGCTCAATATCTTTGAAGGTTTTAATGCTATACTACTAAATTTTGGTCAGGCGTTGTATAAAGTAAGTCCCTTTCCTAATACCTATCCCCTTTTGTAATTGGAAAAGGGGGCGTGGCACCTCCCATACAAATGGGATCTTTCATACCCTCTATCTATGCAACTATTATAGCCAGACTACTGTAATTTGGTAAGACGTTGTATAAAGTAAGTCCCTTTCCTAATACCTTTCCCTTTTTGAAATTGGAAAAGGGGGCGTGGCACCTCCCATACAAATGGGAACTTTTATACTCAATATCTTTGGAGGTTTTAATGCTAGACTACTAAATTTTGGTCAGGCGTTGTATAAAGTAAGTCCCTTTCCTAACGCCTATCCCTTTTTGAACCTGGAAAAAGGGGCGTGGCACCTCCCATACAAATGGGAACTTTCATACTCAATATCGTTGGAGGTATTAATGCTAGACTACTCAATTTTGGTAAGGCTTTGTATAAAGTTAGTCCCTTTCCTAATACCTATCCCTTTTTGAAATTGGAAAAGGGGGCGCGGCACCTCCCATACAAATGGGAACTTTCATACTCAATATCTTTGGACGTTTTAATGCTAGACTACTAAATTTTGGCCAGGCATTGTATAAATTAAGTCCCTTTCCTAATACCTATCGCTTCTTGAAAATAAAAGGGGGCGTGGCACCTCCCATACAAATGGGAAATTTCATACTCAATATCTTTGGAGGTATTAATGCTAGACTACTAAATTTTGGTAAAGTGTTGTATAAAGTAAGTCCCTTTCCTAATTAATACCTATCACTTTTTGAAATCGTAAAAGAAGGCGTGGCACCTCCCATTCAAATGGGAACTTTCATACTCAATATCTTTGGAGGTATCAATGCTAGAATACTAAATTTTGGTCAGGCGTTGTATAAAGTAAGTCCCTTTCCTAATACCTATCCCTTTTTGAAATTGGAAAAGGGGGCGTGGCACCTCCCATACAAATGGGAACTTTCATACTCAATATCTTTGGAGGTTTTCATGCTAGATAAATTTTGGTCAGGCGTTGTATAAATGGTAGACTACTAAATTTTGGTCAGGCGTTGTATAAAGTTAGTCCCTTTCCTAATACCTATCCCTTTTTGAAATTGGAAAAGGGGGCGTGGCACCTCCCATACAAATGGGAACTTTCATACTCAATATCGTTGGACGTTTAAATGCTAGACTACTCAATTTTGGTAAGGCATTGTATGTATAAACTAAGTCCCTTTTCTATTACCTATCACTTTTTCAAATCGGAAAAGGGAGCGGTGCACCTCCCATACAAATGAAATTTTTCATCTACACATAATCGATACATATCATAAAAAGTAAGCACTTTTTCCTCGTCGACACTTAACGCTCAAACGCGTGGACGGATTTTAACCAAACTTACACACAGGTCAGGTACATAGCCCAACATGGTTCTTACGTACTTTTTTTTTGAAACCGGAAAAGGGGGCGTGGCACCACCCATACAAATGGGAACTTTAATACACAATATCTTTGGAGGTTTTAATGCTAGACTACTAAATTTTGGTAAAGTGTTGTATAAAGTAAGTCCCTTTCCTAATACCTATCACTTTTTGAAATCGTAAAAGAAGGCGTGGCACCTCCCATTCAAATGGGAACTTTCATACTCAATATCTTTGGAGGTATCAATGCTAGAATACTAAATTTTGGTCAGGCGTTGTATAAAGTAAGTCCCTTTCCTAATACCTATCCCTTTTTGAAATTGGAAAAGGGGGCGTGGCACCTCCCATACAAATGGGAACTTTCATACTCAATATCGTTGGACGTTTTAATGGTAGACTACTAAATTTTGGTCAGGCGTTGTATAAAGTTAGTCCCTTTCCTAATACCTATCCCTTTTTGAAATTGGAAAAGGGGGCGTGGCACCTTCCATACAAATGGGAACTTTCATACTCAATATCGTTGGACGTTTTAATGCTAGACTACTCAATTTTGGTAAGGCATTGTATAAAGTTAGTCCCTTTCCTAATACCTATCCCTTTTTGAAATTGGAAAAGGGGGCGCGGCACCTCCCATACAAATGGGAACTTTCATACTCAATATCTTTGGACGTTTTAATGCTAGACTACTAAATTTTGGCCAGGCATTGTATAAATTAAGTCCCTTTCCTAATACCTATCGCTTCTTGAAAATAAAAGGGGGCGTGGCACCTCCCATACAAATGGGAAATTTCATACTCAATATCTTTGGAGGTATTAATGCTAGACTACTAAATTTTGGTAAAGTGTTGTATAAAGTAAGTCCCTTTCCTAATTAATACCTATCACTTTTTGAAATCGTAAAAGAAGGCGTGGCACCTCCCATTCAAATGGGAACTTTCATACTCAATATCTTTGGAGGTATCAATGCTAGAATACTAAATTTTGGTCAGGCGTTGTATAAAGTAAGTCCCTTTCCTAATACCTATCCCTTTTTGAAATTGGAAAAGTTGGCGTGGCACCTCCCATACAAATGGGAACTTTCATACTCAATATCGTTGGACGTTTTAATGGTAGACTACTAAATTTTGGTCAGGCGTTGTATAAAGTTAGTGCCTTTCCTAATTAATACCTATCCCTTTTTGAAATTGGAAAAGGGGGCGTGGCACCTTCCATACAAATGGGAACTTTCATACTCAATATCGTTGGACGTTTTAATGCTAGACTACTAAACTTTGGTCAGGCGTTGTATAAAGTAAGTCCCTTTCCTAATACCTATCCCTTTTTGCAATTGGAAAAGGGGGCGTGACACCTCCCATACAAATGGGAACTTTCATACTCAATATCTTTGGATGTTTTAATGCTAGACTACTAAACTTTGGTCAGGCGTTGTATAAAGTAAGTCCCTTTCCTAATACCTATCCCTTTTTGCAATTGGAAAAGGGGGCGTGACACCTCCCATACAAATG
Organism: Merzomyia westermanni; assembly: GCA_949987695.1. NCBI lineage: Eukaryota > Metazoa > Arthropoda > Insecta > Diptera > Tephritidae > Merzomyia > Merzomyia westermanni. Next base: position 52,803,119 of record OX465292.1, on the reverse strand, counting down.
GGAACTTTCATACTCAATATCTTTGAAGGTTTTAATGCTATACTACTGAATTTTGGTCAGGCGTTGTATAAAGTAAGTCCCTTTCCTAATACCTATCCCTTTTTGCAATTGGAAAAGGGGGCGTGACGCCTCCCATACAAATGGGAACTTTCATACTCAATATCTTTGGACGTTTTAATGCTAGACTACTAAACTTTGGTCAGGCGTTGTATAAAGTAAGTCCCTTTCCTAATACCTATCCCTTTTTGAAATTGGAAAAGGGGGCGTGGCTCCTCCCATACAAATGGGAACTTTCATACTCAATATCGTTGGACGTTTTAATGGTAGACTACTAAATTTTGGTCAGGCGTTGTATAAAGTTAGTCCCTTTCCTAATACCTATCCCTTTTTGAAATTGGAAAAGGGGGCGTGGCACCTCCCATACAAATGGGAACTTTCATACTCAATATCTTTGAAGGTTTTAATGCTATACTACTAAATTTTGGTCAGGCGTTGTATAAAGTAAGTCCCTTTCCTAATACCTATCCCCTTTTGTAATTGGAAAAGGGGGCGTGGCACCTCCCATACAAATGGGATCTTTCATACTCAATATCTTTGGACGTTTTAATGCTAGACTACTAAACTTTGGTCAGGCGTTGTATAAAGTAAGTCCCTTTCCTAATACCTATCCCTTTTTGCAATTGGAAAAGGGGGCGTGACACCTCCCATACAAATGGGAACTTTCATACTCAATATCTTTGAAGGTTTTAATGCTATACTACTAAATTTTGGTCAGGCGTTGTATAAAGTAAGTCCCTTTCCTAATACCTATCCCCTTTTGTAATTGGAAAAGGGGGCGTGGCACCTCCCATACAAATGGGATCTTTCATACCCTCTATCTATGCAACTATTATAGCCAGACTACTGTAATTTGGTAAGACGTTGTATAAAGTAAGTCCCTTTCCTAATACCTTTCCCTTTTTGAAATTGGAAAAGGGGGCGTGGCACCTCCCATACAAATGGGAACTTTTATACTCAATATCTTTGGAGGTTTTAATGCTAGACTACTAAATTTTGGTCAGGCGTTATATAAAGTAAGTCCCTTTCCTAACGCCTATCCCTTTTTGAACCTGGAAAAAGGGGCGTGGCACCTCCCATACAAATGGGAACTTTCATACTCAATATCGTTGGAGGTATTAATGCTAGACTACTCAATTTTGGTAAGGCATTGTATAAAGTTAGTCCCTTTCCTAATAGCTATCCCTTTTTGAAATCGTAAAAAGGGGCGTGGCACCTCCCATACAAATGGGAACTTTCATAATCAATATCTTTGGAGGTTTTAATGCTACACTACTAAATTTTGGTCAGGCGTTGTATAAAGTAAGTCCCTTTCCTAATACCTATCCCTTTTTGAAATCGTAAAAAGGGGCGTGGCACCTCCCATACAAATGAGAACTTTCATAATCAATATCTTTTGAGGTTTTAATGCTACACTACTAAATTTTGGTCAGGCGTTGCATAAAGTAAGTCCCTTTCCTAATACCTATCCCTTTTTGAAATCGTAAAAAGGGGCGTGGCACCTCCCATACAAATGGGAACTTTCATACTCAATATCTTTGGAGGTTTTCATGCTAGATAAATTTTGGTCAGGCGTTGTATAAAGCAAGTCCCTTTCCTAATACCTATCCCTTTTTGAAATCGGGAAAGCGGGCGTGGCACCTTGCATACCAATAGGAACTTTCATACTCAATATCGTTGGACGTTTAAATGCTAGACTACTCAATTTTGGTAAGGCATTGTATGTATAAACTAAGTCCCTTTTCTATTACCTATCACTTTTTCAAATCGGAAAAGGGAGCGGTGCACCTCCCATACAAATGAAATTTTTCATCTACACATAATCGATACATATTATAAAAAGTAAGCACTTTTTCCTCGTCGACACTTAACGCTCAAACGCGTGGACGGATTTTAACCAAACTTACACACAGGTCAGGTACATAGCCCAACATGGTTCTTACGTACTTTTTTTTTGAAACCGGAAAAGGGGGCGTGGCATCTCCCATACAAATGGGAACTTTCATACTCAATATCTTTGGAGGTATTAATACTAGACTACTAAATTTTGGTAAGGCGTTGTATAAAGCAAGTCCCTTTCTTAATACCTATCGCTTTTTGAAATTGGAAAAGGGGGCGTGGCACCTCCCATACAAATGGGAACTTTCATACTCAATATCTTTGGAGGTATTAATACTAGACTACTAAATTTTGGTAAGGCGTTGTATAAACTAAGTCCCTTTTCTATTACCTATCACTTTTTCAAATCGGAAAAGGGAGCGGTGCACCTCCCATACAAATGAAATTTTTCATCTACACATAATCGATACATATTATAAAAAGTAAGCACTTTTTCCTCGTCGACACTTAACGCTCAAACGCGTGGACGGATTTTAACCAAACTTACACACAGGTCAGGTACATAGCCCAACATGGTTCTTACGTACTTTTTTTTTGAAACCGGAAAAGGGGGCGTGGCATCTCCCATACAAATGGGAACTTTCATACTCAATATCTTTGGAGGTATTAATACTAGACTACCTATCCCTTTTTGAAATTGGAAAAGGGGGCGTGGCACCTCCCATACAAATGGGAACTTTCATACTCAATATCTTTGGAGGTATTAATACTAGACTACTAAATTTTGGTAAGGCGTTGTATAAACTAAGTCCCTTTTCTATTACCTATCACTTTTTCAAATCGGCAAAGGGAGCGCTGCACCTCCCATACAAATGAAATTTTTCATCTACACATAATCGATACATATCATAAAAAGTAAGCACTTTTTTCTCGTCGACACTTAACGCTCAAACGCGTGGACGGATTTTAACCAAACTTACACACAGGTCAGGTACATAGCCCAACATGATTCTTACGTACTTTTTTTTTGAAACCGGAAAAGGGGGCGTGGCACCTCCCATACAAATGGGAAATTTAATACTCAATATCATTGGAGGTTTTAATGCTAGACTACTAAATTTTGGTCAGGCGTTGTATAAAGTAAGTCCCTTTCCTAACACCTATCCCTTTTTGAAATAGGAAAAGGGGGCGTGGCACCTCCCATACAAATGGGCACTTTCATACTCAATATCTTTGGAGGAATTAATACTAGACTGCTAAATTTTGGTAAGGCATTGTATAAAGTGAATCCCCTTCCTAATACTTATCCCTTTTTGAAATCGTAAAAAGGGGCGTGGCACCTCCCATACAAATGGGAACTTTCATACTCAATATCTTTGGAGGTTTTAATGCTAGACTACTCAATTTTGGTAAGGCATTGTATAAAGTTAGTCCCTTTCCTAATACCTATCCCTTTTTGAAATCGGAAAAGCGGGCGTGGCACCTTCCATACCAATAGGAACTTTCATACTCAATATCTTTGGAGGTATTAAGGCTAGACTACTAAATTTTGGTAAGGCGTTGTAGAGAGCAAGTCCCTTTCCTAATACCTATCCTTTTTTGAAATTGGAAAAGGGGGCGTGGCACCTCCCATACAAATTATAACTTTCATACTCAATATCTTTGGAGGTTTTAACGCTAGACTACTAAATTTTGGTCAGGCGTTGTATAAAGTAAGTCCCTTTCCTAATACCTATCCCTCTTTGAAATTGAAAAAGGGGGCGTGGCACCTCCAATACAAATGGGAACTTTCCTACTTAATATCTTTGGAGGTTTTAATGCTAGACTACTAAATTTTGGCCAGGCGTTGTATAAAGTAAGTCCTTTTCCTAGTACCTATCCCTTTTTGAAATTGGAAAAGGCGGCGTGGCACCTCCCATACAAATGGGAACTTTCATACTCAATATCTTTGGAGGTCTTAATGCTAGACTACTAAATTTTGGCCAGGCGTTGTATAAAGTAAGTCCTTTTCCTAGTACCTATCCCTTTTTGAAATTGGAAAAGGCGGCGTGGCACCTCCCATACAAATGGGAACTTTCATACTCAATATCTTTGGAGGTCTTAATGCTAGACTACTAAATTTTGGCCAGGCGTTGTATAAAGTAAGTCCCTTTCCTAGTACCTATCCCTTTTTGAAATTGGAAAAGGGGGCGTGGCACCTTCCATACCAATAGGAACTTTCATACTCAATATCTTTGGAGGTTTTAATGCTAGACTACTAAATTTTGGTCAGGCGTTGTATAAAGTAAGCCCCTTTCCTAATACCTATCCCTTTTTGAAATTGGAAAACGGGGCGTGGCACCTCCCATACAAATGGGAACTTTCATACTCAATATCTTTGGAGGTTTTAATGCTAGACTACTAAATTTTGGCCAGGCGTTGTATAAAGTAAGTCCTTTTCCTAGTACCTATCCCTTTTTGAAATTGGAAAAGGCGGCGTGGCACCTCCCATACAAATGGGAACTTTCATACTCAATATCTTTGGAGGTCTTAATGCTAGACTACTAAATTTTGGCCAGGCGTTGTATAAAGTAAGTCCCTTTCCTAGTACCTATCCCTTTTTGAAATTGGAAAAGGGGGCGTGGCACCTTCCATACCAATAGGAACTTTCATACTCAATATCTTTGGAGGTTTTAATGCTAGACTACTAAATTTTGGTCAGGCGTTGTATAAAGTAAGCCCCTTTCCTAATACCTATCCCTTTTTGAAATTGGAAAAGGGGGCGTGGCACCTCCCATGCAAATGGGAACTTTCATACTCAATATCTTTGGAGGTTTTAACGCTAGACTACTAAATTTTGGTCAGGCGTTGTATAAAGTAAGTCCCTTTCCTAATACCTATCCCTCTTTGAAATTGAAAAAGGGGGCGTGGCACCTCCAATACAAATGGGAACTTTCCTACTTAATATCTTTGGAGGTATTAATGCTCCGTTGTATAAGTAAGTCCCTTCTTACGTAAATTTTTTTTTGAAATCGGAAAAGGGGCGTGGCACCTCTCACACAAATGGGAAATTTCATACTCAATATCTTTGGAGGTATTAATGCTAGACTACTAAATTTTGGTAAGGCGTTGTATAAAGTAAGTCCCTTTCCTAATACCTATCCCTTTTTGAAATCGTGAAAGAAGGCGTGGCACCTCCCATTCAAATGGGAACTTTCATACCCAATATCTTTGGACGTATCAATGCTACACTACTAAAGTCTGGTAAGGCGTTGTATAAAGTAAGTCCCTTTCCTAATACCTATCCCTTTTTGAAAATAAAAGGGGGCGTGGCACCTCCCATACAAATGGGAAATTTCATACTCAATATCTGTGGAGGTATTAATGCTAGACTACTAAATTTTGGTAAGGCGTTGTATAAAGTAAGTCCCTTTCCTAATACCTATCCCTTTTTGAAATCGTGAAAGAAGGCGTAGCACCTCCCATTCAAATGGGAACTTTCATACTCAATATCTTTGGAGGTATCAATGCTACACTACTAAATTTTGGTAAGGCGTTGTATAAAGTAAGTTACTTTCCTGATACCTATCCCATTTTGAAAATAAAAGGGGGCGTCCCTTTTTGAAAATAAAAGGGGGCGTGGCACCTCCCACACAAATGGGAAATTTCATACTGAATTTCTTTGGAGGTATTAATGCTAGACTACTAAATTTTGGTAAGGCGTTGTATAAAGTAAGTCCCTTTCCTAATACCTATCGGTTCTTGAAAATAAAAGGGGGCGTGGCACCTCCCATACAAATGGGAAATTTCATACTCAATATCTTTGGAGGTATTAGTGCTAGACTACTAAATTTTGGTAAAGTGTTGTATAAAGTAAGTCCCTTTCCTAATACCTATCCCTTTTTGAAATCGTAAAAGAAGGCGTGGCACCTCCCATTCAAATGGAAACTTCCATACTCAATATCTTTGGAGGTATCAATGCTAGAATACTAAATTTTGGTCAGGCGTTGTATAAAGTAAGTCCCTTTCCTAATACCTATCCCTTTTTGAAATTGGAAAAGGTGGCGTGGCACCTCCCATACAAGTGGGAAATTTCATACTCAATATCGTTGGACGTTTTCATTGTAGACTACTAAATTTTGGTCAGGCGTTGTATAAAGTTAGTCCCTTTCCTAATACCTATCCCTTTTTGAAATTGGAAAAGGGGGCGTGGCACCTTCCATACAAATGGGAACTTTCATACTCAATATCGTTGGACGTTTTAATGCTAGACTACTCAATTTTGGTAAGGCCTTGAATAAAGTTAGTTCCTTTCCTAATACCTATCCCTTTTTGAAATTGGAAAAGGGGGCGCGGCACCTCCCATACAAATGGGAACTTTCATACTCAATATCTTTGGACGTTTTAATGCTAGACTACTAAATTTTGGTCAGGCGTTGTATAAAGTAAGTCCCTTTCCTAATACCTATCCCTTTTTCCAATTGGAAAAGGGGGCGTGACACCTCCCATACAAATGGGAACTTTCATACTCAATATCTTTGGAGGTTTTAATGCTATACTACTAAATTTTGGTCAGGCGTTGTATAAAGTAAGTCCATTTCCTAATACCTATCCCTTTTTGAAACTGGAAAAGGGGCGTGGCACCTCCCATGCAAATGGGATCTTTCATACCCTCTATCTATGCAACTATTATAGCCAGACTACTGTAATTTGGTAAGACGTATACCTCCCTTTTTGAAATTGGAAAAGGGGGCGTGGCACCTCCCATACAAATGGGAACTTTCATACTCAATATCTTTGGAGGTTTTAATGCTAGACTACTAAATTTTGGTCAGGCGTTATATAAAGTAAGTCCCTTTCCTGACGCCTATCCCTTTTTGAACCTGGAAAAGGGGGCGTGGCACCTCCCATACAAATGGGAACTTTCATACTCAATATCTTTGGAGGTATTAATGCTAGACTGCTAAATTTTGGTAAGGCATTGTATAAAGTAAATCCTTCCTAATACTTATCCCTTTTTGAAATCGTAAAAAGGGGCGTGGCACCTCCCATACAAATGGGAACTTTCATACACAATATCTTTGGAGGTATTAATGCTAGACTACTCAATTTTGGTAAGGCATTGTATAAAGTTAGTCCCTTTCTTAATACCTATCCCTTTTTGAAATCGTAAAAAGGGGCGTGGCATCTCCCATACAAATGGGAACTTTCATAATCAATATCTTTGGAGGTTTTAATGCTACACTACTAAATTTTGGTCAGGCGTTGTATAAAGTAAGTCCCTTTCCTAATACCTATCCCTTTTTGAAATCGTAAAAAGGGGCGTGGCACCTCTCATACAAATGGGAACTTTCATACTCAATATCTTTGGAGGTTTTAATGCTATACTACTAAATTTTGGTCAGGCGTTGTATAAAGTAAGTCCATTTCCTAATACCTATCCCTTTTTGAAACTGGAAAAGGGGCGTGGCACCTCCCATGCAAATGGGATCTTTCATACCCTCTATCTATGCAACTATTATAGCCAGACTACTGTAATTTGGTAAGACGTATACCTCCCTTTTTGAAATTGGAAAAGGGGGCGTGGCACCTCCCATACAAATGGGAACTTTCATACTCAATATCTTTGGAGGTTTTAATGCTAGACTACTAAATTTTGGTCAGGCGTTGTATAAAGTAAGTCCCTTTCCTAATACCTATCCCTTTTTCCAATTGGAAAAGGGGGCGTGACACCTCCCATACAAATGGGAACTTTCATACTCAATATCTTTGGAGGTTTTAATGCTATACTACTAAATTTTGGTCAGGCGTTGAATAAAGTAAGTCCATTTCCTAATACCTATCCCTTTTTGAAACTGGAAAAGGGGCGTGGCACCTCCCATGCAAATGGGATCTTTCATACCCTCTATCTATGCAACTATTATAGCCAGACTACTGTAATTTGGTAAGACGTATACCTCCCTTTTTGAAATTGGAAAAGGGGGCGCGGCACCTCCCATACAAATGGGAACTTTCATACTCAATATCTTTGGAGGTTTTAATGCTATACTACTAAATTTTGGTCAGGCGTTGTATAAAGTAAGTCCATTTCCTAATACCTATCCCTTTTTGAAACTGGAAAAGGGGCGTGGCACCTCCCATGCAAATGGGATCTTTCATACCCTCTATCTATGCAACTATTATAGCCAGACTACTGTAATTTGGTAAGACGTATACCTCCCTTTTTGAAATTGGAAAAGGGGGCGTGGCACCTCCCATACAAATGGGAACTTTCATACTCAATATCTTTGGAGGTATTAATGCTAGACTGCTAAATTTTGGTAAGGCATTGTATAAAGTTAGGCCCTTTCTTAATACCTATCCCTTTTTGAAATCGTAAAAAGGGGCGTGGCACCTCCCATACAAATGGGAAATTTCATAATCAATATCTTTGGAGGTTTTAATGCTACACTACTAAATTTTGGTCAGGCGTTGTATAAAGTAAGTCCCTTTCCTAATACCTATCCCTTTTTGAAATCGTAAAAAGGGGCGTGGCACCTCTCATACAAATGGGAACTTTCATACTCAATATCTTTGGAGGTTTTAATGCTATACTACTAAATTTTGGTCAGGCGTTGTATAAAGTAAGTCCATTTCCTAATACCTATCCCTTTTTGAAACTGGAAAAGGGGCGTGGCACCTCCCATGCAAATGGGATCTTTCATACCCTCTATCTATGCAACTATTATAGCCAGACTACTGTAATTTGGTAAGACGTATACCTCCCTTTTTGAAATTGGAAAAAGGGGCGTGGCACCTCCCATACAAATGGGAACTTTCATACACAATATCTTTGGAGGTATTAATGCTAGACTACTCAATTTTGGTAAGGCATTGTATAAAGTTAGTCCCTTTCTTAATACCTATCCCTTTTTGAAATCGTAAAAAGGGGCGTGGCACCTCCCATACAAATGGGAACTTTCATAATCAATATCTTTGGAGGTTTTAATGCTACACTACTAAATTTTGGTCAGGCGTTGTATAAAGTAAGTCCCTTTCCTAATACCTATCCCTTTTTGAAATCGTAAAAAGGGGCGTGGCACCTCTCATACAAATGGGAACTTTCATACTCAATATCTTTGGAGGTTTTAATGCTATACTACTAAATTTTGGTCAGGCGTTGTATAAAGTAAGTCCATTTCCTAATACCTATCCCTTTTTGAAACTGGAAAAGGGGCGTGGCACCTCCCATGCAAATGGGATCTTTCATACCCTCTATCTATGCAACTATTATAGCCAGACTACTGTAATTTGGTAAGACGTATACCTCCCTTTTTGAAATTGGAAAAGGGGGCGTGGCACCTCCCATACAAATGGGAACTTTCATACTCAATATCTTTGGAGGTTTTAATGCTAGACTACTAAATTTTGGTCAGGCGTTGTATAAAGTAAGTCCCTTTCCTAATACCTATCCCTTTTTCCAATTGGAAAAGGGGGCGTGACACCTCCCATACAAATGGGAACTTTCATACTCAATATCTTTGGAGGTTTTAATGCTATACTACTAAATTTTGGTCAGGCGTTGTATAAAGTAAGTCCATTTCCTAATACCTATCCCTTTTTGAAACTGGAAAAGGGGCGTGGCACCTCCCATGCAAATGGGATCTTTCATACCCTCTATCTATGCAACTATTATAGCCAGACTACTGTAATTTGGTAAGACGTATACCTCCCTTTTTGAAATTGGAAAAGGGGGCGCGGCACCTCCCATACAAATGGGAACTTTCATACTCAATATCTTTGGAGGTTTTAATGCTATACTACTAAATTTTGGTCAGGCGTTGTATAAAGTAAGTCCATTTCCTAATACCTATCGCTTTTTGAAACTGGAAAAGGGGCGTGGCACCTCCCATGCAAATGGGATCTTTCATACCCTCTATCTATGCAACTATTATAGCCAGACTACTGTAATTTGGTAAGACGTATACCTCCCTTTTTGAAATTGGAAAAGGGGGCGTGGCACCTCCCATACAAATGGGAACTTTCATACTCAATATCTTTGGAGGTATTAATGCTAGACTGCTAAATTTTGGTAAGGCATTGTATAAAGTAAATCCTTCCTAATACTTATCCCTTTTTGAAATCGTAAAAAGGGGCTTGGCACCTCCCATACAAATGGGAACTTTCATACACAATATCTTTGGAGGTTTTAATGCTACACTACTAAATTTTGGTCAGGCGTTGTATAAAGTAAGTCCCTTTCCTAATACCTATCCCTTTTTGAAACTGGAAAAGGGGCGTGGCACCTCCCATGCAAATGGGATCTTTCATACCCTCTATCTATGCAACTATTATAGCCAGACTACTGTAATTTGGTAAGACGTATACCTCCCTTTTTGAAATTGGAAAAGGGGGCGTGGCACCTCCCATACAAATGGGAACTTTCATACTCAATATCTTTGGAGGTTTTAATGCTAGACTACTAAATTTTGGTCAGGCGTTGTATAAAGTAAGTCCCTTTCCTAATACCTATCCCTTTTTCCAATTGGAAAAGGGGGCGTGACACCTCCCATACAAATGGGAACTTTCATACTCAATATCTTTGGAGGTTTTAATGCTATACTACTAAATTTTGGTCAGGCGTTGTATAAAGTAAGTCCATTTCCTAATACCTATCCATTTTTGAAACTGGAAAAGGGGCGTGGCACCTCCCATGCAAATGGGATCTTTCATACCCTCTATCTATGCAACTATTATAGCCAGACTACTGTAATTTGGTAAGACGTATACCTCCCTTTTTGAAATTGGAAAAGGGGGCGCGGCACCTCCCATACAAATGGGAACTTTCATACTCAATATCTTTGGAGGTTTTAATGCTATACTACTAAATTTTGGTCAGGCGTTGTATAAAGTAAGTCCATTTCCTAATACCTATCCCTTTTTGAAACTGGAAAAGGGGCGTGGCACCTCCCATGCAAATGGGATCTTTCATACCCTCTATCTATGCAACTATTATAGCCAGACTACTGTAATTTGGTAAGACGTATACCTCCCTTTTTGAAATTGGAAAAGGGGGCGTGGCACCTCCCATACAAATGGGAACTTTCATACTCAATATCTTTGGAGGTTTTAATGCTAGACTACTAAATTTTGGTCAGGCGTTATATAAAGTAAGTCCCTTTCCTAACGCCTATCCCTTTTTGAACCTGGAAAGGGGGCGTGGCACCTCCCATACAAATGGGAACTTTCATACTCAATATCTTTGGAGGTATTAATGCTAGACTGCTAAATTTTGGTAAGGCATTGTATAAAGTAAATCCTTCCTAATACTTGTCCCTTTTTGAAATCGTAAAAAGGGGCTTGGCACCTCCCATACAAATGGGAACTTTCATACACAATATCTTTGGAGGTATTAATGCTAGACTACTCAATTTTGGTAAGGCATTGTATAAAGTTAGTCCCTTTCTTAATACCTATCCCTTTTTGAAATGGTAAAAAGGGGCGTGGCATCTCCCATACAAATCGGAACTTTCATAATCAATATCTTTGGAGGTTTTAATGCTACACTACTAAATTTTGGTCAGGCGTTGTATAAAGTAAGTCCCTTTCCTAATACCTATCCCTTTTTGAAATTAGAAAAGGGGGCGTGTCACCTCCCATACAAATGGGAACTTTCATACTCAATATCTTTGGAGGTATTCATGCTATACTGCTAAATTTTGGTAAGGCATTGTATAAAGTTAGTCCCTTTCCTAATACCTATCCCTTTTTGAAATCGGAAAAGGGGGCGTGTCACCTCCCATACAAATGGGAACTTTCATACTCAATATCTTTGGACGTTTTAATGCTAGACTACTAAATTTTGGTCAGGCGTTGTATAAAGTAAGTCCCTTTCCTAATACCTATCCCTTTTTCCAATTGGAAAAGGGGGCGTGACACCTCCCATACAAATGGGAACTTTCATACTCAATATCTTTGGAGGTTTTAATGCTATACTACTAAATTTTGGTCAGGCGTTGTATAAAGTAAGTCCATTTCCTAATACCTATCCCTTTTTGAAACTGGTAAAGGGGCGTGGCACCTCCCATGCAAATGGGATCTTTCATACACTCTATCTATGCAACTATTATAGCCAGACTACTGTAATTTGGTAAGACGTATACCTCCCTTTTTGAAATTGGAAAAGGGGGCGTGGCACCTCCCATACAAATGGGAACTTTCATACTCAATATCTTTGGAGGTTTTAATGCTAGACTACTAAATTTTGGTCAGGCGTTATATAAAGTAAGTCCCTTTCCTAACGCCTATCCCTTTTTGAACCTGGAAAAGGGGGCGCGGCACCTCCCATACAAATGGGAACTTTCATACTCAATATCATTGGAGGTATTAATGCTAGACTGCTAAATTTTGGTACTGCATTGTATAAAGTAAATCCTTCCTAATACTTATCCCTTTTTGAAATCGTAAAAAGGGGCGTGGCACCTCCCATACAAATGGGAACTTTCATACACAATATCTTTGGAGGTATTAATGCTAGACTACTCAATTTTGGTAAGGCATTGTATAAAGTTAGTCCCTTTCTTAATACCTATCCCTTTTTGAAATCGTAAAAAGGGGCGTGGCACCTCCCATACAAATGGGAACTTTCATAATCAATATCTTTGGAGGTTTTAATGCTACACTACTAAATTTTGGTCAGGCGTTGTATAAAGTAAGTCCCTTTCCTAATACCTATCCCTTTTTGAAATCGTAAAAAGGGGCGTGGCACCTCTCATACAAATGGGAACTTTCATACTCAATATCTTTGGAGGTTTTAATGCTAGATAAATTTTGGTCAGGCGTTGTATAAAGCAAGTCCCTTTCCTAATACCTATCCCTTTTTGAAATCGGGAAAGCGGGCGTGGCACCTTCCATACAAATAGGAACTTTCATACTCAATATCGTTGGACGTTTTAATGGTAGACTACTAAATTTTGGTCATTCGTTGTATAAAGTTTGTCCCTTTCCTAATACCTATCCCTTTTTGAAATTGGAAAAGGGGGCGTGGTACCTCCCATACAAATGGGAACTTTCATACTCAATATCGTTGGACGTTTTAATGCTAGACTACTCACTTTTGGTAAGGCATTGTATGAATAAAGTTAGTCCGTTTCCTAATACCTATCCCTTTTTGAAATTTGAAAAGGGGGCGTGGCACCTCCCATACAAATGGGAACTTTCATACTCAATATCTTTGGACGTTTTAATGCTAGACTACTAAATTTTGGTCAGGCGTTGTATAAAGTAAGTCCCTTTCCTAATACCTATCCCTTTTTGAAATTGGAAAAGGGGGCGTGGCACCTCCCATGCAAATGGGATCTTTCATACCCTCTATCTATGCAACTATTATAGCTAGACTACTGTAATTTGGTAAGACGTTGTATAAAGCAAGTCCCTTTCCTATTACCTATCACTTTTTGAAATCGGAAAAGGGAGCGGTGCACCTCCCATACAAATAAGATTTTTCATCTATACATATTAAAAAAAGTAAACACTTTTTTCCTTGTCGACACTTAACCCTCAAACGCGTGGACGGATTTTAACCAACCTTACACACAGGTCAGGTACACAGCCCGGCATGGTTCTTACGTACTTTTTTTTTGAAATCAGAAAAGGGGGCGTTGCACCTCCCATACAAATGGGAACTTTCATACTCAATATCTTTGGAGGTATTCATGCTATACTGCTAAATTTTGGTAAGGCATTGTATAAAGTTAGTCCCTTTCCTAATACCTATCCCTTTTTGAAATTGGAAAAGGGGGCGTGTCACCTCCCATACAAATGGGAACTTTCATACTCAATATCTTTGGAGGTTTTAATGCTAGACTACTAAATTTTGGTAAGGCATTGTATAAAGTAAATCCCCTTCCTAATGGTTATCCCTTTTTGAAATCGTAAAAAGGGGCGTGGCACCCCTCATACAAATGGGAAATTTCATACTCAATATCTTTGGAGGTTTTAATCCTAGACTACTAAATTTTGGTAAGGCATTGTATAAAGTAAATTCCCTTCCTAATGGTTATCCCTTTTTGAAATCGTAAAAAGGGGCGTGGCACCTCTCATACAAATGGGAAATTTCATACTCAATATCTTTCGAGGTTTTAATCCTAGACTACTAAATTTTGGCCAGGCGTTGTATAAAGTAAGTCCCTTTCCTAATACCTATCCCTTTTTGAAATTGGAAAAGGGGGCGTGGCACCTCCCATGCAAATGGGAACTTTCATACTCAATATCTTTGGAGGTTTTAACGCTAGACTACTAAATTTTGGTCAGGCGTTGTATAAAGTAAGTCCCTTTTCTAATACCTATCCCTTTTTGAAATTGGAAAAGGGGGCGTGGCACCTCCCACACAAATGGGAAATTTCATACTCAATATCTTTGGAGGTATTAATGCTAGACTACTAAATTTTGGTAAGGCGTTGTATAAAGTAAGTCCCTTTCCTAATACCTATCCCTTTTTGAAATCGTGAAAGAAGGCGTGGCACCTCCCATTCAAATGGGAACTTTCATACCCAATATCTTTGGACGTATCAATGCTACACTACTAAAGTCTGGTAAGGCGTTGTATATAGTAAGTCCCTTTCCTAATACCTATCCCTTTTTGAAAATAAAAGGGGGCGTGGCACCTCCCATACAAATCGGAAATTTCATACTCAATATCTGTGGAGGTATTAATGCTAGACTACTAAATTTTGGTAAGGCGTTGTATAAAGCAAGTCCCTTTCCTAATACCTATACCTTTTTGAAATCGTGAAAGAAGGCGTGGCACCTCCCGTTCAAATGGGAACTTTCATACTCAATATCTTTGGAGGTATCAATGCTACACTACTAAATTTTGGTAAGGCGTTGTATAAAGTAAGTTACTTTCCTGATACCTATCCCTTTTGGAAAATAAAAGGGGGCGTGGCACCTCCCACACAAATGGGAAATTTCATACTGAATTTCTTTGGAGGTATTAATGCTAGACTACTAAATTTTGGTAAAGTGTTGTATAAAGTAAGTCCCTTTCCTAATACCTATCCCTTTTTGAAATCGTAAAAGAAGGCGTGGCACCTCCCATTGAAATGGGAACTTTCATACTCAATATCCTTGGAGGTATCAATGCTCGACTACTTAATTTTGGTAAGGCGTTGTATAAAGTAAGTCCCTTTCCTAATACCTATCGCTTCTTGAAAATAAAAGGGGGCGTGGCACCTCTCATACAAATGGGAAATTTCATACTCAATATCTTTGGAGGTATTAATGCTAGACTACTAAATTTTGGTAAAGTGTTGTATAAAGTAAGTCCCTTTCCTAATACCTATCCCTTTTTGAAATCGTAAAAGAAGGCGTGGCACCTCCCATTCAAATGGGAACTTTCATACTCAATATCTTTGGAGGTATCAATGCTAGAATACTAAATTTTGGTCAGGCGTTGTATAAAGTAAGTCCCTTTCCTAATACCTATCCCTTTTTGAAATTGGAAAAGGGGGCGTGGCACCTCCCATACAAATGGGAACTTTCATACTCCATATCGTTGGACGTTTTATTGGTAGACTACTAAATTTTGGTCAGGCGTTGTATAAAGTTAGTCCCTTTCCTAATACCTATCCCTTTTTGAAATTGGAAAAGGGGGCGTGGCACCTTCCATACAAATGGGAACTTTCATACTCAATATCGTTGGACGTTTTAATGCTAGACTACTCAATTTTGGTAAGGCATTGTATAAAGTTAGTCCCTTTCCTAATACCTATCCCTTTTTAAAATTGGAAAAGGGGGCGCGGCACCTCCCATACAAATGGGAACTTTCATACTCAATATCTTTGGACGTTTTAATGCTAGACTACTAAATTTTGGTCAGCCGTTGTATAAAGTAAGTCCCTTTTCTAATACCTATTCCTTTTTGCAATTGGAAAAGGGGGCGTGACACCTCCCATACAAATGGGAACTTTCATACTCAATATCTTTGGAGGTTTTAATCCTAGACTACTAAATTTTGGTCAGGCGTTGTATAAAGTAAGTCCCTTTCCTAATACCTATCCCTTTTTGAAATCGTAAAAAGGGGCGTGGCACCTCCCATACAAATGGGAACTTTCATACTCAATATCTTTGGAGGTTTTAATGCTAGATAAATTTTGGTCAGGCGTTGTATAAAGCAAGTCCCTTTCCTAATACCTATCCCTTTTTGAAATCGGGAAAGCGGGCGTGGCACCTTCCATACCAATAGGAACTTTCACACTCAATATCGTTGGACGTTTTAATGGTAGACTACTAAATTTTGGTCATTCGTTGTATAAAGTTAGTCCCTTTCCTAATACCTATCCCTTTTTGAAATTGGAAAAGGGGGCGTGGTACCTCTCATACAAATGGGAACTTTCATACTCAATATCGTTGGACGTTTTAATGCTAGACTACTCACTTTTGGTAAGGCATTGTATGTATAAAGTTAGTCCCTTTCCTAATACCTATCCCTTTTTGAAATTGGAAAAGGGGGCGTGGCACCTCCCATACAAATGGGAAATTTCATACTCAATATCTTTGGACGTTTTAATGCTAGACTACTAAATTTTGGTCAGGCGTTGTATAAAGTAAGTCCCTTTCCTAATACCTATCCCTTTTTGAAATTGGAAAAGGGGGCGTGGCACCTCCCATGCAAATGGGATCTTTCATACCCTCTATCTATGCAACTATTATAGCTAGACTACTGTAATTTGGTAAGACGTTGTATAAAGTAAGTCCCTTTCCTATTACCTATCACTTTTTGAAATCGGAAAAGGGAGCGGTGCACCTCCCATACAAATAAGATTTTTCATCTATACATATTATAAAAAGTAAACACTTTTTTCCTTGTCGACACTTAACCCTCAAACGCGTGGACGGATTTTAACCAAACTTACACACAGGTCAGGTACACAGCCCGGCATGGTTCTTACGTACTTTTTTTTTGAAATCGGAAAAGGGGGCGTTGCACCTCCCATACAAATGGGAACTTTCATACTCAATATCTTTGGAGGTATTCATGCTATACTGCTAAATTTTGGTAAGGCATTGTATAAAGTTAGTTCCTTTCCTAATACCTATCCCTTTTTGAAATTGGAAAAGGGGGCGTGGCACCTCCCATACAAATGGGAACTTTCATACTCAATATCTTTGGAGGTTTTAATGCTAGACTACTAAATTTTGGTAAGGCATTGTATAAAGTAAATCCCCTTCCTAATGGTTATCCCTTTTTGAAATCGTAAAAAGGGGCGTGGCACCTCTCATACAAATGGGAAATTTCATACTGTTTAGGCGAGATGCCTAAAGTCTTAAAAAATGGGCCACCCTAATGTAACTTTAGCGCCCTTCCAATCACTCACACCAACCCACCCACCTGTGTGGGCATGCATGCATATTCGTGTTTTGTCAGCACACATATACATGCATGGGGGTGTGCATGTGTGGGTTCACCTCCCCTTAAAACCGGAGGATGATTTTCAGGTTCAACGGTTGTCCTCGATTGAAAAACCGTCTACTTTTTCAGAGACAGTCGACACGACCACATCACGGCCAGCCCAGGATTCTTCGCCCGCATCAATAATTAGTAATCAAGGTAAACTAATTGTCCATAATTATATTTCATATAAATATACGGCCACTTTTTTATAACGAGAATTCTCGTTGTTTCTTGTTTCTTTTCTATTTCGAGCACAAATTCGACCGCCGTGCTTTTGAGCCACCGTCGCTCCCAGTTAGCACCACGCTCGAATTTACATGGTCCATCTCCCCGTCTAGAGACACCAGCATACAGTCCACAACAACAAAAATTGGAGATTTGATACTAAACAACTATAATTGGGTCAATACTAGAAGCTGAAACACAATAAAAGAAGAAAAAGCTCAATATTGTTCACGCACTGCCGCAATTACAAACAACAAACAACTCTGCCATACACTCTGCCGCAATTACACACAACAAACAACTCTGCCATACACTCTGCCACATACCACAACCAACAACACAAACTATATACAACAAATTCGGCCAATCACCACATCAAAGCACGTAAGTTGTATATTTCTTGCCAATTAGTTTTTTTTGTGTTGCATAAAATTGTATAAAAGTGCCGCCCGCGAGTGTAATCAAACGTAAGTGCGATTAGTGAATATTTAACAATAGTGATTTTTTTTGTTCAGTTAAGTGCTTTATTTTTCTTTAAATTTTAAATTAAATTGAACGCTTGAGAATCCTTGTGACTATCCGGATTATCCCCCCACCAGTGGTAAGGTTTTTTGGACACAGCGCAAGGCAAGAGGTAACATAACCTCATTTTCACAATTAGTTCACTTAGCCTTTCGATCTTCAGTTTTTGTTTTTTCCACTTGTTTTTTTCGTAATATACAGAACAGAATTTTAATCGAAGGCTAGTTTTATTATTTTCTTATAAAATTCACTATTTTTATAGCACTTTTCTTTGTTTTCACATTTCTTCATTTAATATTCACTTTCGCATACACCGCGCACTTTATCTGTGTTTGTTGTGTATTTCTTTATTGCGGCAACACATACACACATATATACATATTCCCCTTATACGTGTGGGTGGCGAGTAAGTCACAAAGATTTTGTTTACATTTTTTGCGTCTGTAGCAAACAAATATTCGTCAGACAAATCGGCCAAGTCTGCAATATAAGTCAAAAATTAATAATAAATAAAAATAATTGAATTAAATTATACATTAATTGAGTTTATTACAATTTTATTGAGGTTGTTTTGTTTTTCCTGGGTAAAATACTGCCTTTACCTTTTCTATTCAGCATCTTTCTTGTACGGTTGAGCCTTTCATCGTACCTTCAGCTTTATTTTGTCGGTTTTGTTTTGATTCTCCAGATCCTCTAAGTCCAAAATATGGAAAGTTTCATTAGGCTGGCTGATTCGATTTTTGAATTCGAATCAGACTACAATGAATTAGAGGATTCAGTCCACAGCAAGTACACTCTTGGGCTTCAACAAGAGGACTTGAAGGCAATGTGGAGAAAAACCAGAACGGCTTATGACGACTTACTTAATTCAGATAAGTTAGAGGCCACTGGTATAGTTTCTGTCAAACAGAAATATAAGAGAGCATATGCAGTATATTTACGCTGCATGTCAGACATGGCTACACGCCAAGCGACGTACAACAAACCAGAAAATAAATCTGAAGAAAAGCCCGAATTTGAACACAGTATCCGCCTGCCTCCATGTGATACTGAAGTTTTCAAGGGCGATTATCTGTCATGGCCAATATTTCGTGACATGTTCACGGCTATATACATCTTAAATAAACGCCTAACACCAGTGGAGAAATTGTTCCATCTGAACAATAAGACACAAGGTGAGGCAAAAGATATCGTGAAAAAATGTCCGCTCACGAATGAGGGATTTGATACGGCCTGGAGAAATTTATGCGAGAGATACGAAAACAAACGTATCCTAGTAAACTCGCAACTCCAAATTTTATTCAACTTGAAAAAGGTAGAGAGTGAATGTGGTAGCGCGATTCAAACCCTTCAGCGCGAAATAAATAATTGCCTTTCGTCCCTGCGAAGTCATAAAATTGACACCTCGAACTGGGATGCAATTATAACGTATTTGTGTTCGACGAAATTGCCGGAGAGTACGCTTGGTCTATGGGAGCAAAGCATAGACCACAAAGTGGAAATATCCAAGTGGGAGGATATGGACAAATTTTTGTCCAACCGCTTCCAGACACTCGAAACAGTGTCTGGGTTCATAGGGAGTTCTTCGAAAGTGCAAAAGCCGCAAAGTACGCGGATTGCCAACGAAACCCCTGCAAAAAGACTTGGTACATACCAAGCAAACGTGACTAAACTACTGTGCACAAAGTGCAAATCGAATGCCCACAGATTGCGAAACTGTCCCCGTTTTCTCAAATTAACTCCGGTGGAGAAAATTAACTTTGTCAAATCCACCAAGGGCTGTTTGAATTGCCTATCCCCAGGACATACTGTGTCGAAGTGCACCAGTTCTTATGACTGCAACAAGTGCCACTCTCGACATAATACGCTCCTGCATGCGGAGTCTCTTCAGACGCAGGCAACCACCAGCCCTAATCAGTATCATGCTGATAATGCTGCCTCAACTTCAAAACAGGCACAAGAGAGACGGGAAGCGGAAAAATCTGTTTCGGCCATAAACCGAAATGTTAAATCCTGCCATGTTCATTCAAGTGCAGGTGTGCTGCTAGGGACCGCTCGAGTAACCATTCATCATAATGGTACAGACTTCCCAGCAAGAGCACTGATTGATTCTGGTTCAGAGTGCTCGTTTATGACAGAACGACTCAAACGCAGAATCAATTTACCGGCAAAAAGGATGCATGCTCAAGTTTCGGGCATCACTAATGCCGTGTCCGCTCAAGTCAAGGAGGCCTCCAATATTGAACTCCGTTCACCAGTGGACCCTTGCTTCAGCTTAACAACATCTGTTCTAATTCTAGCCAAACTAACTGGGAATCTGCCATCCTGCCATATCGATGCTACGACTATGCAGGCTTTCCCAGACTTAGTCTTGGCAGATAAGCGATTCTACATCAACGAGGAAGTTGATATTATACTCGTCGGAGACGTATATCCGCAAATTATATTGAGTGGGCTGAAAAAGAATGTACTTAGTACACTTCTCGCCCAAGAAACGGTGTTCGGTTGGATATTAACCGGGCACATAGAAGCACCGAATCCAACCAGAAATATAGTGTCCTTTTACAGCGAAGTTGCTTTGGACAAACAGCTGACCGCATTCTGGGAGTTGGAAAATCTTCCAAGAAACAAAAGCCCAAACGCAGATGACAAGTACTGCGAAGATTTATATAGAGAAACTACGAGTCGTACAGAGGATGGAAGATATGTCGTCTCTCTTCCATTCAGACAGGACTACCCAGATCAGATAAACATCGGAGGGTCTCTTAGGCGGGCGTGTTCACAATTTTTTAGAAATGAGACACGGTTAGCAAAGAACCCGGAATTAGGGAAAGAATATATAAGGGTCCTGTCTGAATACGAGACATTAGGGCATATGCGAAAAGTTACTGCCATTGTACCAGCCGATTCGGCGGACAATTACTTTTTGCCCCATCACGCCGTAGTAAAGGCGGAGAGTACCACCACTAAGGTACGCGTCGTATTCAATGCGTCGAGCCCAACGGCAAATGGCACAAGTTTGAACGACATTCTCTTGCCAGGCCCAGTACTACAATCAGATCTTCCAGTACTTATACTGCGATGGAGACTATATCGCTTCGTTTTCAATAGTGACATCGAAAAGATGTATAGGCAAATTTGGATGAGCGATGATCACGTCAAATTCCAACGGATTGTTTACCGAACAGCGCCTCAAGAACCCATAAGCCTTTACGAGCTGAAAACGGTCAGTTTCGGGGTTAATTGTGCGCCTTATCTGGCAATAAGAACCCTTTTACAACTAGCAGATGAAGTAGAGAGTTCTCACCCTACAGCATCTAGCATATTAAGGGAAGGCATGTACGTAGATGACGTACTAGCGGGGGGACACACACTCGCATCGGCCATTAACGCGAGGAATGAGATTCGACAAGTCTTACTCTCCGCGGGCTTCCCACTACGAAAATGGACTTCGAATGCTGAGGAAATTCTCAACGACATCCCAATATCGGATCGGCTGACCGAGGACTTTCTGGAATTCGAAGATACCAGCACCGTTAAGGCATTGGGCATAAGATGGAA
This sequence comes from Merzomyia westermanni, assembly GCA_949987695.1. Classification (NCBI taxonomy): domain Eukaryota; kingdom Metazoa; phylum Arthropoda; class Insecta; order Diptera; family Tephritidae; genus Merzomyia; species Merzomyia westermanni. The sequence goes on along the minus strand of OX465292.1, from coordinate 52,781,503 downwards.
TGCCCATTCAGACCTGTTTTACTTTAAAGCAGGGTCACTAGAAGAAAGTGAAAAGTTAACAAAGCGGGCGATTCTATCCGCCATCGCCAGACTCTTCGACCATTTAGGATGGCTTGCACCAATGGTCATTGTGGCCAAAATTTTGATGCAGAACATCTGGTTAGAGGGCACCGATTGGGATGAACCAGTTTCGTCCAATACATTGGAACGATGGCAAAACTTCAGACATCAATACCACGAAATCGACAACATAAAGATACCACGATGGGTAAACTTTTCAACAAAAGATGATGTCGAAATACATGGATTCTGCGATGCTTCGGGAAAGGCATACGCTGCAGCTGTCTACATGCGAGTCAAAAGGAATGATGATATCTTCGTGAATCTACTCCTTGCCAAAACCAGAGTAGCGCCAGTGAAGACAATCTCACTTCCGCGTTTGGAACTTTGCGGAGCAGTACTGTTAGCGGAAATGATGGAATCAATATTCCGAAACATCAAACTGGGACCAGTGAAACAGTATCTATGGACGGATTCCACCATCGTTTTGGCATGGATAAGGAAACCACCCTGTTCCTGGTCAACATTCGTCGCACACAGGATTACAAAAATCATCGACCTAGTCGGCAGCAAGAACTGGCTTCATGTCAACTCGGAAACGAATCCAGCAGACTTAGGAAGCAGAGGACTACCGGCATCGGATTTGGTCAACAATTCTTTGTGGTGGCAGGGACCTTTTTGGCTACAAGAAGACAATTCCCAATGGCCAGTACAAGAAAAGGAGTATAGTACATCCGTGGAGGAAAAGAGAGCGCAGGCCTACGCAATATCAACGCAAAAAAAGATCGAGATTCTTGACCGGTTTTCGAATTTACCGAGGGCTTTGAGGGTACTATCATATATTATGAGATTCTTTCGAAGAACTCATTCCAAGACAAAAGCTTCCTTTCAAGAAAAATCGTGCCTAATCTCATCCGATGAGATCAAGATCACGACGCATTTCTTGATTAAACTCTATCAGAAGCAACATTAAAATGAGGAATATGTAAACTTGAAGAAGGGACAGGTAATCGATAGGAAAAGTGAGATATTGCCACTCAACCCATTCATCGACAAAGATGATATCATTAGGGCGGGTGGTCGTCTTGGAGCGTCTCAAGACCTCGCTTATAACGAGCGCCACCCAATCATACTGCCATACAATTGTAGGTTGACGCGTTTGACAGTACAAATGATACATCAAATCTCCCTCCATGGGGAAAACCAACTGATGCTCCGTCTCATCCGCACCCAATATTGGATTCCGAATGTTAAGAACATGATTAGGGCCACCATCCATAACTGTAAGGTCTGCACCAGTTATTAAAAAAGAGCGCAAACCCAACTTATGGGTACCCTTCCTTGCGAACGCACTACGTTCACCCGCGCGTTTACCAATACCGGGGTGGACTTTGCCGGGCCTTTCGACATTAAAAGTTACCGCGGTAGAGGATGTCGATTATCAAAGGGCTACGTTTGCCTCTTTGTTTGTTTCACGACTAAAGCGATCCATCTGGAAGCGACCAGTGATCTTAACACCCCATCGTTTCTAGCAGCGTTTTTACGTTTTATCGCTAGACGAGGATGTCCGAGAAACATTTACTCCGACAATGGTACCAACTTTGTCGGCGCTTCACGATCTTTGAGATCTGAATTTAAAGCATTTATCTCGGAAGCCCGAGACAAGACTATCTCCAAGTATAGCCATCAAGCCATGACATGGCATTTCATTCCGGCCGGGGCTCCACATATGGGGGGACTCTGGGAGGCGGGCGTGAAGAGCTTCAAAAGCCACTTCAAGAAGTTAGCCTCGCCTCATAAATTCACGCATGAGGAATTCCATACGCTATTGTGCCGGATTGAGGCATGCCTCAACTCGCGGCCACTTAGTCCAGCTTCAAATGAGCCCGCGGACCTGGAGCCCTTGACCCCTGGGCACTTCCTGACTGGAAGTCATCTCCTGGCTCCGCCAGAACCCGAGGTGAATGAAAGCCCTGCCTCCATTATCAATAGGTTGCAGAAGCTCAAGGCTCTTCATCAAACCTTCTGCAGGCGATGGAAGGTGGAATACTTATCCGAACTTCAAAAACGAGTGAAGTGGAAGCATCCGAAACAAAATATTAAGGTGGGGGATCTCGTTGTCATCAAAGAAGACAACTTGTCTCCCAATGAATGGAGGCTCGGCCGAGTTACCCACGTACACCCCGGCGAAGATAACCGAGTTCGTGTAGTGGACCTCATGACCGAGAAGGGTCAGATCAGAAGACCGTTGGTCAAGCTGATTCTGCTCCCTATGGAGGGAATGGCTGGCGAGAGGCCCGGGGCCTCATCTTAACCATCCCCTTCCATCACCTCCTAGCCGTTTTGACCGCCCCTATCCCAAAATTTTCCACCCTTCACTCGCTACCCTTAACGAGGACACCAGAAAGCCTACCGCAGAAGGGCGATCCATTCTGCCACAGAAAACGCGATTGCACTCGATATCGAGGCCAAAGAAAACCTAACGCAGAAAGGCGGACCAACCTGCCACTGAAAAGCTATCCATCTGCCACGACAAGTTGGTAGCAGATGGTCCCACCCTCGTATACATATACATATATTTTTGTTTGTTTTTTTCAAATATACATATGCAATTTCTCACCCCTATCCTGGGAATCTCGAATACAGCTCTAATCCCATATTGTCTAGTGGCGCGCTGGAGGCTTACCGTACACCGTCACCGCCATACCGCACTTGTTCACGGACCTGAAAATAGGACAGACATTAGGATGTTTCAAGAGGTATAGACATCCATATAAAAAGCAAAACATATACTTTGAAATGAATAAATAACCGACAAAATCGTTGGTAAACCAAGAGATGGCGAACGTGAAGTGAATTTTGGCAATTGTTACCTTGGAGAGACAACTACTAAAACACGTCCGAAATTATCGGGAAAGGTATCAAAGACTCGTCTTGACCTCGGTAACAATAATCCGGAAGCGGACTTTCGAGTTTTGTCTCAGTGAAGAGATATTTGAAATGGAATTTGGAAACTTTCTGTCATTTCATGTGGTTGTTGTAATCACAGATTAGGGTGTACCGAAAAGTGCAAAAAGTGTGTTCTGCGCAGAAATACTGTGGACCGCTTAGCCGGTGTTGGACCGACTAAGGGTTATTTTTTTTGAAGCGCGACGAGGTTCTTTTTATTTCACCCACGCCTACAAACTACAATTTAATGGTCAATTATCACGCTGCTGCGAACTTAGCTTTGCCATCACTACTCTCCACAATTACCATCATTTTGATTTTCAATTAAAATTAAGCAACTTACTTTGTTCGAGATTGCAGAAGTGTAAGACAATCCTTAGCAAGATGAAATGATACTTTAAGGAAAATGTCTTAAATGTTAACAGACGGCCATTGCTGAATTTTTATTAAGACGACCCATTTCAATTAAATTATTCAAGTATGTAAGTATTCGTCCAATCAGTTTGTTTAATTTTTTGAAATGCTTGGTACAATTCTTATTGATTTTGTGACGCTTGCTCCACCAAAGCATCACAGTTACACGACCGAGGAATCTTACCATGAACTGTCTCGCTTTTGGACAAGCACTGGATTTTGTCCATTGGGAGAAATTCAATCGGATAATCCTAAAATTGTACTATTCTCCGATGAAATGCAAATAAACATTTCACACATCGCATCGCTTCCAAATGGTGCACTAACACACTTAAGGATTCATTGGTTACTTAAACTTATTAAATTTATTCAATATACCCCAGCGGGTGTGCCCGTTTACGACTTTACCCATTTAGATGCATTCATAATAAATATAGATGACTTGAAGCTGCGTCCGGTTATTGAGTTTCGGACGGATCTTGATGGTATTTTGATGGATAATCCTGGTATTGAGCTCTTCTTATAAGATTTTAGCTTTCAAGTGACCAGGCGCTATCTAAGTTTAGTTGGAGCGAAAAAGCTTTTGACGTGGCGATTTGAGACTTGGAATGAACCAGACGTCGTTAATTACAATCGATTGGATTTGACAGTTGAAGGTTTCCTCAAATATGTAATCGCATTGCGCAAAGGTCTAACAACAGCTGGTCACAAGTCCAACAACTCATTGAATTTATGTTACGTGGCCCAGCAGGTTTGTGCAAATCGAAAAAAAAAAAGAAACAAAACTCATCCATTATGTTGAGCGTTACTACAATTCTGTAACTCGAATGTTAATCAATGTCCAATAGAAGTTCTAAGTTATCACCGAAAGGGGCAAGGTCTCGCGACGCAAGTTTTAGAAACTCCAAGGCAGTTTTTAAAGAAAGCTTATGAGCAATATGCCAACATTAGATCAATCCCTATCTCTAACGATGAAGCAGATCCTATAGCCGGATGGTCTACACCCCAAGACTATCACGAGGATGTGCGATAGGCAGCAAAACTAATGTACATCATATTTTTGCACTGGCATGCCAAGTTAAAGAATTCAAAATACGTTTATCAGTTATCATCCTTATGAATTTTCGCAACGAATACTTTTGGCGCATTTTCGTATGAACAACTCACAGCCGGTGCATTCGCAATTCATTCAAGAACGGTATATACAGCGTTGGGCACGTTATCTAAGCTTGGTCCACTTGCAACCGATGTTGAGTCACTTTGTTTAAATGGCTCCGAAAATGTCATATGGATTCTGAAAAACATTATCAGCTGATGACAAACCCTTCTACTTAAGTTGGCTGATTTTACCAAAGGAAAGTACAAACTTTAATTGCATACTATCTTATAACAATAGAGGAGACACTGAAAAGGCATTATCACTGTTCACGCTGCATTGGTTCCTGAAACTGTTCGCCAATGTTGTTGGGACTGGTTCTTCTATGACGGCAGTATAGTGCTGTTTCAACTTAAATTGGGTATGCTAAAATTAAAGGAAACAGATTTACAAAATCTTGAAAAGTCAGGTCAAATGTTCAATTCACTGTCAGACATACCAGGTGAAGTCGTCGATGTGGAGATACTATTCCGTTGCATTCGCGGTATTCCGGTACCATTACGATTGTTAAAGCAGGCATTTGTTGGCAATATACGTAACAGATCTTTTGCCACCATAAGTTGATCATTTCCGGAAGCTTTGACTACGTCGTGGTAACTTGATTCACTCTTCTGTTTTTTCGCCAGAGTTCCCGATACGCGCATCCACATTTGTGCCCGTAGCGACTGTGGTATACCCTCCCTTACCATATTTCTCAGCTTTTCAGTTCGCGGTAGCATTTTGTCTACATTCTCCCAAGTCAATTCAGTAGTCTCTGCTTCAGGTTGCCCTAATTCAATAACGCACAATTCTTCCACCACTGGGTGTAGTTCATCGAGATTATCATCCTCTGAATTGTCGGCCTGCAACTTTTTAATATGTTCTTCCCGCCCCACGTATCCATCGTGCCGACTGCCGAACAAGCTTTCCATTGTTTTACTAAATTATTCCTATCGTTAGCAAAAACTTTTAATTAGAGTAAATAGTTTTCTTATCCATGCATTCAATTAAGTTCTGGATAAAGTGCAATTTCTCTTCTCTCGATAATAAATGGGAGAAGGTAAAATGGGCTGTGGACAGCGATTCTTCTTAAACTGCAACGAAAAGAAAGAAGGAAAACCATTAGAATTTGCATAGAACTATATGAACAAAAATGTGTCTCAAAGCATGCGCCGGCCGCCACAGCGTGTGAGACACATTTTTTTTGGTTCCTAAGTAATTTGCGCTGCTACCGAATCGATACAATTTTGGGCATCGCTAATATATACTTACCAGCTATGTTGCACTTATGCCCATGCGCCGGCCAGGCGATCTTCCACAGCCGCATCTCCATATGTCCTTGGTACACCTGAAAAGAAAAGAAAAAATTAGGTTTAATACAATTTTTCAATAAAATGCAATTTTTACTTACCTCTGCTACTGCTGCTGCCCACGCGTGCCGGAAACAAGAAAATAATGAATTGTTCCAATTCTTTCTGCTACGCTAGGGCAGAGAAAATTGGAACAATGAATTTCTTTGTTTCTTTTTCACGACTTTGCAAGGCGTGAGTACGCACATATATGTGTGTGTACAAGTCTTCAACCATCACGCCATGCGAGCTCTCATTTACTCGCAAAAAATTTGCTAGCATATGTATATATGTATATATGCATAATTTTACCATCACGTTAGTGATTCGATATTTTAGTCAGCGGGTACCGAAGTCCCGATCTGCCAAAATCGGTACCATTCACTGCGGGATCAATAGGGTAACGAAATCTACGTTCGTACCTGATCGGCGAAGATCCCGCTTCTAGTAAAATAGGAAATAACCTATAAATAATAAATTTTCACACAAAAATTTGGAAAATTGGTTTTTTCGAACAACGAAAATTTTTTTTGTTTGTTTTTTGTTATTCATTTTTTCTCGGGGTTTTGTTTTTGTTTTGTTGTTTTCGGAGGGGGCAGGACTGTTTTGCCCACAAAACAACAAAAAATAAACCCTAACAGTTACCACATCCTCACTCTCTACCCAGTTCGGTACCGAAACCAAGTACCGAAAAAAGCGAAAATGTCGCTGTGTGCACGGCACTGACGCCACTTATGACGGCGACCATGCAAGTAAGAATAAATCTCTGCATGAGGGCCAGTTGCGAATCGAAATACAAGGCGATCAACGTAATCAACTTGTCGCTACCGTGCCGTGCGGGAAAAAAATAACCAATTCCCATGTACGGGTAATATGCATTGTAATTCTAAAATTTCATCATAGATCAGAATCATGCCACATTATATGGCATTGAAAAATCCCGAACGAGGTCGCTCGCCACCCACGTATATGGGCGTCCATACAAATATACAAATATTCAAGGGGATTTTTCTGTTTTTTTCTTTCTTTTTTTTTTTTTTTGTTTTACGAAATCCATTTCAAATTATTTATTTTAATTTCAACTATTTGTATATAACTTCAAGGAACAATTTTTGCTTCAACACATATCAGGCACATTTTCCTTGACTAGGAATTTTTTCAAAGAAATAGATACTATAGAAAAATCACTACAAACTAATTAATTATATAATATTTTCTCCCTCTGTTGAATCCGAAGAGCTTGAGTCTGTGTACAAAGATTGTGTATATATCATAGAGATGAGATCATCGGTTGTTATTTCTTTGAAGTTGCATAGCATTGGTATTCTACGTTTCGTTGCCGATACTGCTGGTTTTGCCGGACCCTTGCTGTTGGGTGGATTATTGCAGCAACAAACCGGTAGCGAAAATGTTAACGATAACATAAACTGGACGCCATATCTTTACGCGTTAGGACTCTGTGCGACAACATGTCTTTCTGCCATATGTGGTACACAGTTCAATTGGCGTATTTCAATAATTGGCATTAAAATGCGTATAGGTCTCGTTAGTGCAATCTATCGTAAATCATTGGAAGCACGCGGTCTTAAAAATTCACGTCCAGAAATACTAAATCTTATGTCAACAGATACAGAGCGTATAGTAAATTCGTGTATAAGTTTCCATTCATTCTGGAGCATACCATTTCAACTTTTCACTACACTTTATTTGCTCTACACACAATTGGGAGCAGCATTTTTGGCTGGACTAATGTTTGGCATTATTCTTATTCCAATTAATCGTTGGATTGCACAACGTATTGGTCAATATTCACGTGGTCTTATGTCGGCAAAGGATTTGCGTTTGGCTGCCACAAGCGAAACTATAAGTGGGGCAAAGCAAATAAAATTGCATGCTTGGGAAGATGTATTCATTGAGAAAATTCGTGCTTTTCGCAAAGAGGAAGTGAGTTTTCTGCAGAAGCGTAAATACTTGGATGCGCTCTGTGTTTACTTTTGGGCAACGAGACCTGTGCTGATGTCCTTTCTCACATTTGGTGTATCTGTGTTAATGGGTAATCCTTTGGTAGCGGCATCTACCTATACAAGTGTAGCGCTTTTGAATATGCTAATTGGTCCACTGAACACATTTCCTTGGGTACTTAATGGTTTGATAGAGGCATGGGTTTCACTAAAGCGTGTACAAGAGTTGATTGATCTACCTATTTTAGACTTCTCGTCGTACTATAACCCAATTATCAAATCTGTGAGTCATGGTAACTCTAAGTTAAATGAAAAACTAGTTGTATTGGAGTTCAAATCGGCGAGGTTTGAACATGAAAATGTTGTAAAAATTGGTAATGAAGAAAACCCGCAGCAAGTCTTTCGATTAGCGAACGTTAATTTAACCGTCAGGAAGGGTGATTTGATATGCCTGGAAGAACCTGTAGGTGGTGGCAAAAGTGCTATAATCGAAGCTATAGTGGCAGGCGTCAATTGTACATCCGGCACAGTATGTGTGCATGAACTAACTACCGGTTTCGGTTATGTGCCACAAACCGCATGGCTGCAACGCGGCACAATACGCGACAACATCATTCGGGGTTTTTCAGAACGAAAATGAGGAAGCCAATCCCGTGCAATGCCTCAGAGCCAACAGTGCTCGCCCCCAATTAATACATACAAAGTGTAAAGGTGCCCCGTATATGGGCGTCCATACAAATATACAAATATTCAAGGGGATTTTTCTGTTTTTTTCTTTCTTTTTCGGTCATATGCAGTATGACTCGCTACGCATCCTTGCGCAAGAGGGCCGAACGCCTAGCCGCCCGGTACCCAAAACCATGCCCGCTGTGTGGCGATAGCCACCCACTACGTGCGTGCACCCGATACCAGGGGATGGAACCTCTGCAGCGCCTCAAGGAGGTTATCCGGGCGGGCTACTGCGACAATTGTTTGTCGATGGTCCATATTGCCAGGGACTGCACAAGCGACGTCAGGTGCCGACGATGTGGTGGAAAACACCACACCACCCTCCATCTGCCCATGGGCGATCCACCACGCGCGCCTACGCCATACAAGAGCTGGGCCCAACAAATGGACGAGGCCGACCAAGAAGCAGCTACCTTTGACGCGATTGAGGAGGAAATGCTGTCACTCCATGCATCGGAGACAGCCTGGTCGCCAGAGGAAGGCGAGATCACCGAGCCGGTACCGGGACCACGGCCGTTCCGACCGGCCGAAGGGGTATCGGACTCACTGCCGTTCCGGCCCCTTCTAGCCCACGAGCGGCGCCTTCCAACGGTATACCCTGCGCTCACCACAACGCAACACTAGTGATGCCGGACATCACAACAACACATCCAACCGGACCCCACGACGCGCCCACCGAAATAGCGGCAAACGTCGACTGGCCACTCAGCCGCGCCAGCGACTGCTCAGCAATCATCGCCGCCCAAAGACAGACGAGCGTAGACTGGCCTCCCAGCCACGCCAGCTACGCATCAACGCGAATTTCGACGGTAGACTGGCCCTTCAGCCGCGCCAGCTACCACGGGGTTCCGGCTTCCGCGACGGTCTCAGCCGTGTCCTTTCCCAGGGGGCCCTCCGTTGCGCCCCATGACCACTCTCTCGCCTACTGCGATTGTGAAGCTGGAAGTCGGTGGGGGATTGCTCCGCATCCGGGCGATCATTGATGCCTGCTCCCCCCGCACAGTGATCGATCGCAGCTTAGCGGAAGAGCTAGGGCTGCATACGACCCACTCGGGCGGAGAACGCGGCTGCTTCCTCCGAGTCCGCGGGAACCATGGAAACCCGAACAGTATAACGGCGCACGCGTTATGCGTGTCCAATCTGCAGCGGATCAGCCCAGCCCAGAACGTCGACGCCCGAGTCGCCGCTCCTTATGAGCATATTCGGCTGGCTGATCCGCAGTTTTTTATTTCAACGCCGATCCACCTCGTACTAGGTGGGGACGTCTATGCCGACGTCATAACAGCGGGCACTCTTCCACCGTCGTTTGGGCCACTGCTTGCCCAAAGCACGATTTTTGGATTTGTGCTATCGGGAGCCGTTAGCATGTAAGGCTAGATTTAAGCACAAATAACATTTTTTTTCTTTTTCTTGTTTTTATTTAAAGTAAATAAAACCAATTATTTCATGGCAAGAAATATACAGCGTTCTTATTTTCTAAAGTTTCTTCCTCCTATCTCTTAGCTCTAGGTGCGATACGATGGAGCCGCCAAACTTCAAACGGCATTTCGGAGGCATACGACTGGGACAGCGCCAGCCGGCACTCACTAGGACAGTTTAAGTCCTTAGCTTAAGAGGATGCGCGGTGGGAAATCCTGGGGCGGGGTAAGATGTTGCGTATCGCAAGGGGGCCGGCATGTTTAGGCGAGATGCCTAAAGTCTTAAAAAATGGGCCACCCTAATGTAACTTTAGCGCCCTTCCAATCACTCACACCAACCCACCCACCTGTGTGGGCATGCATGCATATTCGTGTTTTGTCAGCACACATATACATGCATGGGGGTGTGCATGTGTGGGTTCACCTCCCCTTAAAACCGGAGGATGATTTTCAGGTTCAACGGTTGTCCTCGATTGAAAAACCGTCTACTTTTTCAGAGACAGTCGACACGACCACATCACGGCCAGCCCAGGATTCTTCGCCCGCATCAATAATTAGTAATCAAGGTAAACTAATTGTCCATAATTATATTTCATATAAATATACGGCCACTTTTTTATAACGAGAGTTCTCGTTGTTTCTTGTTTCTTTTCTATTTCGAGCACAAATTCGACCGCCGTGCTTTTGAGCCACCGTCGCTCCCAGTTAGCACCACGCTCGAATTTACAATACTCAATATCTTTGGAGGTTTTAATCCTAGACTACTAAATTTTGGTCAGGCGTTGTATAAAGTAAGTCCCTTTCCTAATACCTATCCCTTTTTGAAATTGGAAAAGGGGGCGTGGCACCTCCCATAGAAATGGGAACTTTCATACTCAATATCTTTGGAGGTTTTAATGCTAGACTACTAAATTTTGGTAAGGCATTGTATAAAGTAAATCCCCTTCCTAATACTTATCCCTTTTTGAAATCGTAAAAAGGGGCGTGGCACCTCTCATACTCAATATCTTTGGAGGTTTTAATCATAGACTACTAAATTTTGGTCAGGCGTTGTATAAAGTAAGTCCCTTTACTAATACCTATCCCTTTTTGAAATTGGAAAAGGGGCCGTGGCACCTCCCATGCAAATGGGATCTTTCATACCCCCTATCTATGCAACTATTATCGCTAGACTACTGTAATTTGGTAAGACGTTGTATAAACTAAGTCCCTTTTCTATTACCTATCACTTTTTCAAATCGGAAAAGGGAGCGGTGCACCTCCCATACAAATGAAATTTTTCATCTACACATAATCGATACATATTATAAAAAGTAAGCACTTTTTCCTTGTCGACACTTAACGCTCAAACGCGTGGACGGATTTTAACCAAACTTACACACAGGTCAGGTACATAGCCCAACATGGTTCTTAGGTACTTTTTTTTTGAAACCGGAAAAGGGGGCGTGGCACCTCCCATACAAATGGGAACTTTCATACTCAATATCTTTGGAGGTATTAATGCTAGACTGCTAAATTTTGGTAAGGCATTGTATAAAGGAAATCCCCTTCCTAATACTTATCCCTTTTTGAAATCGTAAAAAGGGGCGTGACACCTCTCATACAAATGGGAACTTTCATACTCAATATCTTTGGACTACTAAATTTTGGTCAGGCGTTGTATAAAGTAAGTCCCTTTCCTAATACCTATCCCTTTTTGAAATTGGAAAAGGGGGCGTGGCACCTCCCATACAAATGGGAACTTTCATACTCAATATCTTTGGAGGTTTTAATGCTAGACTACTAAATTTTGGTCAGGCGTTGTATAAACTAAGTCCGTTTCCTAATACCTTACAGTTTTTGAAATTGGAAAACGGGGCGTGGCACCTCCCATGCAAATGGGATCTTTCATACCCCCTATCTATGCAACTATTATCGCTAGACTACTGTAATTTGGTAAGATGATGTATAAACTAAGTCCCTTTCTTATTACCTATCACTTTTTCAAATCGGAAAAGGGAGCGGTGCACCTCCCATACAAATGAAATTTTTCATCTACACATAATCGATACATATTATAAAAAGTAAACACTTTTTCCTTGTCGACACTTAACGCTCAAACGCGTGGACGGATTTTAACCAAACTTACACACAGGTTAGGTACATAGCCCAACATGGTTCTTACGAACTTTTTTTTGAAACCGTGAAAGGGGGCGTGGCACCTCCCATACAAATGGGAACTTTCATACTCAATATCTTTGGAGGTATTAATGCTAGACTACTAAATTTTGGTAAGGCGTTGTATAAAGCAAGTCCCTTTCCTAATACCTATCCTTTTTTGAAAATAAATGGGGGCGTGGCACCTCCAATACAAATGGGAACTTTCCTACCTAATATCTTTGGAGTCCCTTCTTACGTACCTTTTTTTTGAAATCGGAAAAGGGGCGTGGCACCTCCCACACAAATGGGAAGTTTCATACTCAATATCTTTGGAGGTATTAATGCTAGACTACTAAATTTTGGTAAGGCGTTGTCTAAAGCAAGTCCCTTTCCTAATACCTATCCTTTTTTGAAAATAAAAGGGGGCGTGGCACCTCCCATACAAATGGGAACTTTCATACTCAATATCTTTGGAGGTATTAATGCTAGACTACTAAATTTTGGTAAGGCGTTGTATGAAGCAAGTCCCTTTCCTAATACCTATCCTTTTTTGAAAATAAAAGGGGGCGTGGCACCTCCAATACAAATGGGAACTTTCCTACCTAATATCTTTGGAGTCCCTTCTTACGTACCTTTTTTTTGAAATCGGAAAAGGGGCGTGGCACCTCCCACACAAATGGGAAGTTTCATACTCAATATCTTTGGAGGTATTAATGCTAGACTACTAAATTTTGGTAAGGCGTTGTATAAAGCAAGTCTCTTTCCTAATACCTATCCCTTTTTGAAATCGTGAAAGAAGGCGTGGCATCTCCCATTCAAATGGGAACTTTCATACTCAATATCTTTGGACGTATCAATGCTGCACTACTAAATTTTGGTAAGGCGTTGTATAAAGTAAGTCCCTTTCCTAATACCTATCCCTTTTTGAAATCGGGAAAGCGGGCGTGGCACCTTTCATACCAATAGGAACTTTCATACTCAATATCTTTGGAGGTATTAATGCCAGACTACTAAATTTTGGTAAGGCGTTGTATAAAGCAAGTCCCTTTCCTAATACCTATCCTAGTTTGAAAATAAAAGGGGGCGTGGCACCTCCAATACAAATGGGAACTTTCCTACCTAATATCTTTGGAGGTATTAATGCTCCGTTGTATAAGTAAGTCCCTTCTTACGTACCTTTTTTTTTGAAATCGGAAAAGGGCCGTGGCACCTCCCACACAAATGGGAAATTTCATACTCAATATCTTTGGAGGTATTAATGCTAGACTACTAAATTTTGGTAAGGCGTTGTATAAAGTAAGTCCCTTTCCTAATACCTATCCCTTTTTGAAATCGTGAAAGAGGGCGTGGCACCTCCCATTCAAATGGGAACTTTCATACTCATTATCTTTGGAGGTATTAATGCTAGACTACTAAATTTTGGTAAGGCGTTGTATAAAGTAGGTCCCTTTCCTAATACCTATCCCTTTTTGAAATCGTGAAAGAAGGCGTGGCACCTCCCATTCAAATGGGAACTTTCATACTCAATATCTTTGAAGGTATCAATGCTACACTACTAAATTTTGGTAAGGCGTTGTATAAAGTAAGTTACTTTCCTAATACCTATCCCTTTTTGAAAATAAAAGGGGGCGTGGCACCTCCCACACAAATGGGAACTTTCATACTGAATTTCTTTGGAGGTATTTATGCTAGACTACTAAATTTTGGTAAGGCGTTGTATAAAGTAAGTTCCTTTCCTAATACCTATCCCTTTTTGAAATCGTAAAAGAGGGCGTGGCACCTCCCATTGAAATGGGAACTTTCTTACTCAATATCTTTGGAGGTATCAATTCTCGACTACTAAATTTTGGTAAGGCGTTGTATAAAGTAAGTCCCTTTCCTAATACCTATCCCGCCTTGAAAATAAAAGGGGGCGTGGCACCTCCCATACAAATGGGAAATTTCATACTCAATATCTTTGGAGGTATTCATGCTATACTGCTAAATTTTGGTAAGGCATTGTATAAAGTTAGTCCCTTTCCTAATGCCTATCCCTTTTTGAAATTGGAAAAGGGGGCGTGGCGCCTCCCATACAAATGGGAACTTTCATACTCAATATCTTTGGAGGTTTTAATGCTAGACTACTAAATTTTGGTAAGGCATTGTATAAAGTAAATCCCCTTCCTAATACTTATCCCTTTTTGAAATCGTAAAAAGGGGCGTGGCACCTCTCATACTCAATATCTTTGGAGGTTTTAATCATAGACTACTAAATTTTGGTCAGGTGTTGTATAAAGTAAGTCCCTTTCCTAATACCTATCCCTTTTTGAAATTGTAAAAAGGGGCGTGGCACCTTTCATACTCAATATCTTTGGAGGTTTTAATCCTAGACTACTAAATTTTGGTCAGGCGTTGTATAAAGTAAGTCCCTTTCCTAATACCTATCCCTTTTTGAAATTGTAAAGGGGGCGTGGCACCTCCCATGCAAATGGGATCTTTCATACCCCCTATCTATGCAACTATTATCGCTAGACTACTGTAATTTGGTAAGACGTTGTATAAACTAAGTCCCTCTTCTATTACCTATCACTTTTTCAAATCGGAAAAGGGAGCGGTGCACCTCCCATACAAATGAAATTTTTCATCTACACATAATCGATACCTATTATAAAAAGTAAGCACTTTTTCCTTGTCGACACTTAACGCTCAAACGCGTGGACGGATTTTAACCAAACTTACACACAGGTCAGGTACATAGCCCAACATGGTTCTTACGTACTTTTTTTTTGAAACCGGAAAAGGGGGCGTGGCACCTCCCATACAAATGGGAACTTTCATACTCAATATCTTTGGAGGTATTAATGCTAGACTGCTAAATTTTGGTAAGGCATTGTATAAAGTAAATCCCCTTCCTAATACTTATCCCTTTTTGAAATCGTAAAAAGGGGCGTGGCACCTCTCATACAAATGGGAACTTTCATACTCTATATCTTTGGACTACTAAATTTTGGTCAGGCGTTGTATAAAGTAAGTCCCTTTCCTAATACCTATCCCTTTTTGAAATTGGAAAAGCGGGCGTGGCACCTCTCATACAAATGGGAACTTTCATACTCAATATCTTTTGAGGTTTTAATGCTAGACTACTAAATTTTGGTCAGGCGTTGTATAAAGTAAGTCCGTTTCCTAATACCTATCAGTTTTTGAAATTGGAAAACGGGGCGTGGCCCTCCCATGCAAATGGGATCTTTCATGCCCCCTATCTATGCAACTATTATCGCTAGACTACTGAAATTTGGTAAGATGTTGTATAAACTAAGTCCCTTTTTTATTACCTATCACTTTTTCAAATCGGAAAAGGGAGCGGTGCACCTCGCATACAAATGAAATTTTTCATCTACACATAATCGATACATATTATAAAAAGTAAGCACTTTTTCCTTGTCGACACTTAACGCTCAAACGCGTGGACGGATTTTAACCAAACTTACACACAGGTCAGGTACATAGCCCAACATGGTTCTTACGTACTTTTTTTTTGAAACCGTAAAAGGGGGCGTCGCACCTCCCATACAAATGGGAACTTTCATACTCAATATCTTTGGAGGTATTAATGCTAGACTACTAAATTTTGGTAAGGCGTTGTATAAAGTAAGTCCCTTTCCTAATACCTATCCCTTTTTGAAATCGGAAAAGGGTGCGTGGCACCTTTCATACAAATGGGAACTTTCATACTCAATATCTTTGGAGGTATTAATGCTAGACTACTAAATTTTGGTAAGGCGTTGTATAAAGCAAGTCCCTTTCCTAATACCTATCCTTTTTTGAAAATAAAAGGGGGCGTGGCACCTCCAATACAAATGGGAACTTTCCTACCTAATATCTTTGGAGTCCCTTCTTACGTACCTTTTTTTTGGAATCGGAAAAGGGGCGTGGCACCTCCCACACAAATGGGAAGTTTCATACTCAATATCTTTGGAGGTATTAATGCTAGACTACTAAATTTTGGTAAGGCGTTGTATAAAGCAAGTCCCTTTCCTAATACCTATCCTTTTTTGAAAATAAAAGGGGGCGTGGCACCTCCAATACAAATGGGAACTTTCCTACCTAATATCTTTGGAGGTATTATTGCTCCGTTGTATAAGTAAGTCCCTTCTTACGTACCTTTTTTTTTGAAATCGGAAAAGGGCCGTGGCACCTCCCACACAAATGGGAAATTTCATACTCAATATCTTTGGAGGTATTAATGCTAGACTACTAAATTTTGGTAAGGCGTTGTATAAAGTAAGTCCCTTTCCTAATACCTATCCATTTTTGAAATCGTGAAAGAAGGCGTGGCACCTGCCATTCAAATGGGAACTTTCATACTCATTATCTTTGGAGGTATTAATGCTAGACTACTAAATTTTGGTAAGGCGTTGTATAAAGTAGGTCCCTTTCCTAATACCTATCCCTTTTTGAAATCGTGAAAGAAGGCGTGGCACCTCCCATTCAAATGGGAACTTTCATACTCAATATCTTTGAAGGTATCAATGCTACACTACTAAATTTTGGTAGGGCGTTGTATAAAGTAAGTTACTTTCCTAATACCTATCCCTTTTTGAAAATAAAAGGGGGCGTGGCACCTCCCACACAAATGGGAACTTTCATACTGAATTTCTTTGGAGGTATTTATGCTAGACTACTAAATTTTGGTAAGGCGTTGTATAAAGTAAGTTCCTTTCCTAATACCTATCCCTTTTTGAAATCGTAAAAGAGGGCGTGGCACCTCCCATTGAAATGGGAACTTTCTTACTCAATATCTTTGGAGGTATCAATTCTCGACTACTAAATTTTGGTAAGGCGTTGTATAAAGTAAGTCCCTTTCCTAATACCTATCCCTTCTTGAAAATAAAAGGGGGCGTGGCACCTCCCATACAAATGGGAACTTTCCTACCTAATATCTTTGGAGGTATTAATGCTCCGTTGTATAAGTAAGTCCCTTCTTACGTACCTTTTTTTTTGAAATCGGAAAATTGCCGTGGCACCTCCCACACAAATGGGAAATTTCATACTCAATATCTTTGGAGGTATTAATGCTAGACTACTAAATTTTGGTAAGGCGTTGTATAAAGTAAGTCCCTTTCCTAATACCTATCCCTTTTTGAAATCGTGAAAGAAGGCGTGGCACCTCCCATTCAAATGGGAACTTTCATACTCATTATCTTTGGAGGTATTAATGCTAGACTTCTAGATTTTGGTAAGGCGTTGTATAAAGTAGGTCCCTTTCCTAATACCTATCCCTTTTTGAAATCGTGAAAGAAGGCGTGGCACCTCCCATTCAAATGGGAACTTTCATACTCAATATCTTTGAAGGTATCAATGCTACACTACTAAATTTTGGTAAGGCGTTGTATAAAGTAAGTTACTTTCCTAATACCTATCCCTTTTTGAAATTAAAAGGGGGCGTGGCACCTCCCACACAAATGGGAACTTTCATACTGAATTTCTTTGGAGGTATTTATGCTAGACTACTAAATTTTGGTAAGGCGTTGTATAAAGTAAGTTCCTTTCCTAATACCTATCCCTTTTTGAAATCGTAAAAGAGGGCGTGGCACCTCCCATTGAAATGGGAACTTTCTTACTCAATATCTTTGGAGGTATCAATTCTCGACTACTAAATTTTGATAAGGCGTTGTATAAAGTAAGTCCCTTTCCTAATACCTATCCCTTCTTGAAAATAAAAGGGGGCGTGGCACCTCCCATACAAATGGGAACTTTCCTACTTAATATCTTTGGAGGTATTAATGCTCCGTTGTATAAGTAAGTCCCTTCTTACGTACCTTTTTTTTGAAATCCGAAAAGGGCCGTGGCACCTCCCACACAAATGGGAAATTTCATACTCAATATCTTTGGAGGTATTAATGCTAGACTACTAAATTTTGGTAAGGCGTTGTATAAAGTAAGTCCCTTTCCTAATACCTATCCCTTTTTGAAATCGTGAAAGAAGGCGTGGCACCTCCCATTCAAATGGGAACTTTCATACTCATTATCTTTGGAGGTATTAATGCTAGACTACTAAATTTTGGTAAGGCGTTGTATAAAGTAGGTCCCTTTCCTAATACCTATCCCTTTTTGAAATCGTGAAAGAAGGCGTGGCACCTCCCATTCAAATGGGAACTTTCATACTCAATATCTTTGAAGGTATCAATGCTACACTACTAAATTTTGGTAAGGCGTTGTATAAAGTAAGTTACTTTCCTAATACCTATCCCTTTTTGAAAATAAAAGGGGGCGTGGCACCTCCCACACAAATGGGAACTTTCATACTGAATTTCTTTGGAGGTATTTATGCTAGACTACTAAATTTTGGTAAGGCGTTGTATAAAGTAAGTTCCTTTCCTAATACCTATCCCTTTTTGAAATCGTAAAAGAGGGCGTGGCACCTCCCATTGAAATGGGAACTTTCTTACTCAATATCTTTGGAGGTATCAATTCTCGACTACTAAATTTTGGTAAGGCGTTGTATAAAGTAAGTCCCTTTCCTAATACCTATCCCTTCTTGAAAATAAAAGGGGGCGTGGCACCTCCCATACAAATGGGAAATTTCATACTCAATATCTTTGGAGGTATTCATGCTATACTGCTAAATTTTGGTAAGGCATTGTATAAAGTTAGTCCCTTTCCTAATGCATATCTCTTTTTGAAATTGGAAAAGGGGGCGTGGCACCTCCCATACAAATGGGAACTTTCATACTCAATATCTTTGGACGTTTTAATCCTAGATTACTAAATTTTGGTAAGGCATTGTATAGAGTAAATCCCCGTCCTAATGGTAATCCCTTTTTGAAATCGTAAAAAGGGGCGTGGCACCTCTCATACAAATGGGAAATCTCATACTCGATATCTTTGGAGGTTTTAATCCTAGACTACTAAATTTTGGTCAATCGTTGTATAAAGTAAGTCCCTTTCCTAATACCTATCCCTTTTTGAAATTGGAAAAGGGGGCGTGGCACCTCCCATACAAATGGGAACTTTCATACTCAATATCTTTGGAGGTTTTAATGCTAGACTACTAAATTTTGGTAAGGCATTGTATAAAGTAAATCCCCTTCCTAATACTTATCCCTTTTTGAAATCGTAAAAAGGGGCGTGGCACCTCCCATACAAATGGGAACTTTCATACTCAATATCTTTGGACTACTAAATTTTGGTCAGGCGTTGTATAAAGTAAGTCCCTTTCCTAATACCTATCCCTTTTTGAATTTGGAAAAGCGGGCGTGGCACCTCTCATACAAATGGGAACTTTCATACTCAATATCTTTGGAGGTTTTAATGCTAGACTACTAAATTTTGGTCAGGCGTTGTATAAAGTAAGTCCGTTTCCTAATACCTATCAGTTTTTGAAATTGGAAAACAGGGCGTGGCCCTCCCATGCAAATGGGATCTTTCATACCCCCTATCTATGCAACTATTATCGCTAGACTACTGTAATTTGGTAAGATGTTGTATAAACTAAGTCCCTTTCTTATTACCTATCACTTTTTCAAATCGGAAAAGGGAGCGGTGCACCTCCCATACAAATGAAATTTTTCATCTACACATAATCGATACATATTATAAAAAGTACACTTAACGCTCAAACGCGTGGACGGATTTTAACCAAACTTACACACAGGTCAGGTACATAGCCCAACATGGTTCTTACGTCCTTTTTTTTTGAAACCGTAAAAGGGGGCGTCGCACCTCCCATACAAATGGGAACTTTCATACTCAATATCTTTGGAGGTATTAATGCTAGACTACTAAATTTTGGTAAGGCGTTGTATAAAGTAAGTCCCTTTCCTAATACCTATCCCTTTTTGAAATTGGAAAAGGGGGCGTGGCACCTCCCATTCAAATGGGAACTTTCATACTCATTATCTTTGGAGGTATTAATGCTAGACTTCTAGATTTTGGTAAGGCGTTGTATAAAGTAGGTCCCTTTCCTAATACCTATCCCTTTTCAATATCTTTGGAGGTATTAATGCTAGACTACTAAATTTTGGTAAGGCGTTGTATAAAGTAAGTCCCTTTCCTAATACCTATCCCTTTTTGAAATCGTGAAAGAAGGCGTGGCACCTCCCATTCAAATGGGAACTTTCATACTCATTATCTTTGGAGGTATTAATGCTAGACTTCTAGATTTTGGTAAGGCGTTGTAAAGGGTGTTTTTTTTACAGGTTTGTTTTTCAAATAGAGATAAAACTGGCATTTTGTGGTCAAATCTGGCAACTCTAATGTCATTTATGTTCAGTTTGGTTTGCCATTTCATCATGAACAGGTTGACAAAAGAACAACGCTTGCAAATCGTGCAAATTTATTTCGAAAATAATGGTTCAGTTCGCGAAGTTTACCGTGAGCTCCGTCCATTTTATGGTCGACATAATCGTCCATCAGAGCAATTAATTCGGTTAACCATGGATCGTTTTCGCACTACGTTTACTCTATGTGATAATACGCATCCGCAGAGACGTCGAACAGTGCGCACCGAAGAAACAATTGCCGCTGTAGAGCAAAGTGTTGAAGAGGACCCGAATGAATCGATTCGCCACCGTGCACAGCAATTGGAGCTTTGTCCATCAACTTTATGAAAGATTTTGCGCAAAGATCTTGGCTTGCGACCTTACAAGATCCAGCTTGTGCAAGAATTAAAGCCGCGAGACCATGCAATGCGTCGTGATTTTGGTGTATGGGCCGAAAATGAGATTGATTTCGATGCTGATTTTCATCGCAAAATTTTGTTCAGTGATGAGGCTCATTTTTGGTTGAATGGCTACGTCAACAAGCAAAATTGCCGGAGTGAAGAGAATCCACATGAGACCTTTGAAACGCCATTACATCCACAAAAACTGACTGTTTGGTGTGCTCTATGGGCTGGTGGAGTCATTGGGCCATACTTCTTCCGCAATAATGCTGGAGAGGCAGCTACCGTTAATGGAGACCGGTATAGAGCCATGATAACCGACTATTTTGTTCCCGAATTGGATGGCATGAATGTGGATGAGTTGTGGTTCCAACAAGACGGCGCTACATGCCACACAGCGCACGTCACAATCGATTTATTGAAGGAAACATTCGATGAGCGCATAATTTCGCGGAATGGACCTGTCAATTGGCCACCAAGGTCGTGTGATTTGACACCATTGGATTATTTTCTTTGGGGATATGTGAAGTCGCTCGTCTACACCAACAAACCAGAAACGTTAGGGGAATTGGAAGCCAACATTCGTGGCGTTATTGCCGACATACGGCCCCATATGCTCGAAAAAGTGGTTGAAAATTGGACCTGTAGAATTGGCTTTATTCGAGCCAGCCGCGGCGGCCACATGCCCAAAATCATATTTAAACATTAATGGCATAAAATTATCCTTCTAATAAAGCCAAATTGATGGACCTTAAAACGATTTTCTTGTGTTTTATTTCAATTCAAAGTTCTATACCCCTAAAAAAAACACCCTTTATAAAGTAGGTCCCTTTCCTAATACCTATCCCTTTTTGAAATCGTGAAAGAAGGCGTGGCACCTCCCATTCAAATGGGAACTTTCATACTCAATATCTTTGAAGGTATCAATGCTACACTACTACATTTTGGTAAGGCGTTGTATAAAGTAAGTTACTTTCCTAATACCTATCCCTTTTTGAAAATAAAAGGGGGCGTGGCACCTCCCACACAAATGGGAACTTTCATACTGAATTTCTTTGGAGGTATTTATGCTAGACTACTAAATTTTGGTAAGGCGTTGTATAAAGTAAGTTCCTTTCCTAATACCTATCCCTTTTTGAAATCGTAAAAGAGGGCGTGGCACCTCCCATTGAAATGGGAACTTTCTTACTCAATATCTTTGGAGGTATCAATTCTCGACTACTAAATTTTGATAAGGCGTTGTATAAAGTAAGGCCCTTTCCTAATACCTATCCCTTCTTGAAAATAAAAGGGGGCGTGGCACCTCCCATACAAATGGGAACTTTCCTACTTAATATCTTTGGAGGTATTAATGCTCCGTTGTATAAGTATGTCCCTTCTTACGTACCTTTTTTTTGAAATCCGAAAAGGGCCGTGGCACCTCCCACACAAATGGGAAATTTCATACTCAATATCTTTGGAGGTATTAATGCTAGACTACTAAATTTTGGTAAGTCGTTGTATAAAGTAAGTCCCTTTCCTAATACCTATCCCTTTTTGAAATCGTGAAAGAAGGCGTGGCACCTCCCATTCAAATGGGAACTTTCATACTCATTATCTTTGGAGGTATTAATGCTAGACTACTAAATTTTGGTAAGGCGTTGTATAAAGTAGGTCCCTTTCCTAATACCTATCCCTTTTTGAAATCGTGAAAGAAGGCGTGGCACCTCCCATTCAAATGGGAACTTTCATACTCAATATCTTTGAAGGTATCAATGCTACACTACTAAATTTTGGTAAGGCGTTGTATAAAGTAAGTTACTTTCCTAATACCTATCCCTTTTTGAAAATAAAAGGGGGCGTGGCACCTCCCACACAAATGGGAACTTTCATACTGAATTTCTTTGGAGGTATTTATGCTAGACTACTAAATTTTGGTAAGGCGTTGTATAAAGTAAGTTCCTTTCCTAATACCTATCCCTTTTTGAAATCGTAAAAGAGGGCGTGGCACCTCCCATTGAAATGGGAACTTTCTTACTCAATATCTTTGGAGGTATCAATTCTCGACTACTAAATTTTGGTAAGGCGTTGTATAAAGTAAGTCCCTTTCCTAATACCTATCCCTTCTTGAAAATAAAAGGGGGCGTGGCACCTCCCATACAAATGGGAAATTTCATACTCAATATCTTTGGAGGTATTCATGCTATACTGCTAAATTTTGGTAAGGCATTGTATAAAGTTAGTCCCTTTCCTAATGCATATCTCTTTTTGAAATTGGAAAAGGGGGCGTGGCACCTCCCATACAAATGGGAACTTTCATACTCAATATCTTTGGAGGTTTTAATCCTAGATTACTAAATTTTGGTAAGGCATTGTATAGAGTAAATCCCCGTCCTAATGGTAATCCCTTTTTGAAATCGTAAAAAGGGGCGTGGCACCTCTCATACAAATGGGAAATTTCATACTCGATATCTTTGGAGGTTTTAATCCTAGACTACTAAATATTGGTCAATCGTTGTATAAAGTAAGTCCCTTTCCTAATACCTATCCCTTTTTGAAATTGGAAAAGGGGGCGTGGCACCTCCCATACAAATGGGAACTTTCATACTCAATATCTTTGGAGGTTTTAATGCTAGACTACTAAATTTTGGTAAGGCATTGTATAAAGTAAATCCCCTTCCTAATACTTATCCCTTTTTGAAATCGTAAAAAGGGGCGTGGCACCTCCCATACAAATGGGAACTTTCATACTCAATATCTTTGGACTACTAAATTTTGGTCAGGCGTTGTATAAAGTAAGTCCCTTTCCTAATACCTATCCCTTTTTGAATTTGGAAAAGCGGGCGTGGCACCTCTCATACAAATGGGAACTTTCATACTCAATATCTTTGGAGGTTTTAATGCTAGACTACTAAATTTTGGTCAGGCGTTGTATAAAGTAAGTCCGTTTCCTAATACCTATCAGTTTTTGAAATTGGAAAACGGGGCGTGGCCCTCCCATGCAAATGGGATCTTTCATACCCCCTATCTATGCAACTATTATCGCTAGACTACTGTAATTTGGTAAGATGTTGTATAAACTAAGTCCCTTTCTTATTACCTATCACTTTTTCAAATCGGAAAAGGGAGCGGTGCACCTCCCATACAAATGAAATTTTTCATCTACACATAATCGATACATATTATAAAAAGTAAGCACTTTTTCCTTGTCGACACTTAACGCTCAAACGCGTGGACGGATTTTAACCAAACTTACACACAGGTCAGGTACATAGCCCAACATGGTTTTTACGTCCTTTTTTTTTGAAACCGTAAAAGGGGGCGTCGCACCTCCCATACAAATGGGAACTTTCATACTCAATATCTTTGGAGGTATTAATGCTAGACTACTAAATTTTGGTAAGGCGTTGTATAAAGTAAGTCCCTTTCCTAATACCTATCCCTTTTTGAAATCGGAAAAGGGTGCGTGGCACCTTTCATACAAATGGGAACTTTCATACTCAATATCTTTGGAGGTATTAATGCTAGACTACTAAATTTTGGTAAGGCGTTGTATAAAGCAAGTCCCTTTCCTAATACCTATCCTTTTTTGAAAATAAAAGGGGGCGTGGCACCTCCAATACAAATGGGAACTTTCCTACCTAATATCTTTGGAGTCCCTTCTTACGTACCTTTTTTTGAAATCGGAAAAGGGGCGTGGCACCTACCACACAAATGGGAAGTTTCATACTCAATATCTTTGGAGGTATTAATGCTAGACTACTAAATTTTGGTAAGGCGTTGTATAAAGTAAGTCCCTTTCCTAATACCTATCCCTTTTTGAAATCGGAAAAGGGTGCGTGGCACCTTTCATACAAATGGGAACTTTCATACTCAATATCTTTGGAGGTATTAATGCTAGACTACTAAATTTTGGTAAGGCGTTGTATAAAGCAAGTCCCTTTCCTAATACCTACCTTTTTTTGAAAATAAAAGAGGCGTGGCACCTCCAATACAAATGGGAACTTTCCTACCTAATATCTTTGGAGTCCCTTCTTACGTACCTTTTTTTTGAAATCGGAAAAGGGGCGTGGCACCTCCCACACAAATGGGAAGTTTCATACTCAATATCTTTGGAGGTATTAATGCTAGACTACTAAATTTTGGTAAGGCGTTGTATAAAGTAAGTCCCTTTCTTATTACCTATCACTTTTTCAAATCGGAAAAGGGAGCGGTGCACCTCCCATACAAATGAAATTTTTCATCTACACATAATCGATACATATTATAAAAAGTAAGCACTTTTTCCTTGTCGACACTTAACGCTCAAACGCGTGGACGGATTTTAACCAAACTTACACACAGGTCAGGTACATAGCCCAACATGGTTCTTACGTACTTTTTTTTTGAAACCGTAAAAGGGGGCGTCGCACCTCCCATACAAATGGGAACTTTCATACTCAATATCTTTGGAGGTATTAATGCTAGATTACTAAATTTTGGTAAGGCGTTGTATAAAGCAAGTCCCTTTCCTAATACCTATCCTTTTTTGAAAATAAAAGGGGGCGTGGCACCTCCAATACAAATGGGAACTTTCCTACCTAATATCTTTGGAGTCCCTTCTTACGTACCTTTTTTTTGAAATCGGAAAAGGGGCGTGGCACCTCCCACACAAATGGGAAGTTTCATACTCAATATCTTTGGAGGTATTAATGCTAGACTACTAAATTTTGGTAAGGCGTTGTATAAAGTAAGTCCCTTTCCTAATACCTATCCCTTTTTGAAATCGGAAAAGGGTGCGTGGCACCTTTCATACCAATAGGAACTTTCATACTCAATATCTTTGGACGTATCAATGCTGCACTACTAAATTTTGGTAAGGCGGCGTTGTATAAAGTAAGTTCCTTTCCTAACACCTATCCCTTTTTGAAATCGTAAAAGAAGGCGTGGCACCTCCCATTGAAATGGGAACTTTCTTACTCAATATATTTGGAGGTATCAATTCTCGACTACTAAATTTTGGTAAGGCGTTGTATAAAGTAAGTCCCTTTCCTAATACCTATCCCTTCTTGAAAATAAAAGGGGGCGTGGCACCTCCCATTCAAATTGGAAATTTCATACTCAATATCTTTGGAGGTATCAATGCTAGACTACTAAATTTTGGTCAGGTGTTGTATAAAGTAAGTCCCTTTCCTAATACCTATCCCTTTTTGAAATTGGAAAAGGGGGCGTGGCACCTCCCATACAAATGGGAACTTTCATACTCAATATCGTTGACGTTTTAATGCTAGGCTACTCAATTTTGGTAAGGCATTGTATAAAGTTAGTCCCTTTCCTAATACCTATCCCTTTTTGAAATTGGAAAAGGGGGCGTGGCACCTCCCATACAAATGGGAACTTTCATACTCAATATCTTTGGACGTTTTAATGCTAGACTACTAAATTTTGGTCAGGCGTTGTATGTATAAAGTAAGTCCCTTTCCTAACACCTATCCCTTTTTGAAATTGGAAAAGGGGGCGTGGCACCTCCAATACAAATGGGAACTTTCATACTCAATATCTTTGGAGGTATTAATGCTAGACTGCTAAATTTTGGTAAGGAATTGTATAAAGTAAGTCCCTTTCCTAATACCTATCCCTTTTTGAAATTGGAAAAAGGGGCGTGGCACCTCCAATACAAATGGGAACTTTCATACTCAATATCTTTGGAGGTTTTAATGCTAGACTACTATATTTTGGTCAGGCGTTGTATAAAGTAAGTCCCTTTCTTATTACCTATCACTTTTTCAAATCGGAAAAGGGAGCGGTGCACCTCCCATACAAATGAAATTTTTCATCTACACATAATCGATACATATTATAAAAAGTAAGCACTTTTTCCTTGTCGACACTTAACGCTCAAACGCGTGGACGGATTTTAACCAAACTTACACACAGGTCAGGTACATAGCCCAACATGGTTCTTACGTACTTTTTTTTTGAAACCGTAAAAGGGGGCGTCGCACCTCCCATACAAATGGGAACTTTCATACTCAATATCTTTGGAGGTATTAATGCTAGACTACTAAATTTTGGTAAGGCGTTGTATAAAGCAAGTCCCTTTCCTAATACCTATCCTTTTGTGAAAATAAAAGGGGGCGTGGCACCTCCAATACAAATGGGAACTTTCCTACCTAATATCTTTGGAGTCCCTTCTTACGTACCTTTTTTTTGAAATCGGAAAAGGGGCGTGGCACCTCCCACACAAATGGGAAGTTTCATACTCAATATCTTTGGAGGTATTAATGCTAGACTACTAAATTTTGGTAAGGCGTTGTATAAAGTAAGTCCCTTTCCTAATACCTATCCCTTTTTGAAATCGGAAAAGGGTGCGTGGCACCTTTCATACCAATAGGAACTTTCATACTCAATATCTTTGGACGTATCAATGCTGCACTACTAAATTTTGGTAAGGCGTTGTATAAAGTAAGTCCCTTTCCTAATACCTATCCCTTTTTGAAATCGGGAAAGCGGGCGTGGCACCTTTCATACCAATAGGAACTTTCATACTCAATATCTTTGGAGGTATTAATGCCAGACTACTAAATTTTGGTAGGGCCTTGTATAAAGCAAGTCCCTTTCCTAATACCTATCCTTTTTTGAAAATAAAAGGGGGCGTGGCACCTCCAATACAAATGGGAACTTTCCTACCTAATATCTTTGGAGGTATTAATGCTCCGTTGTATAAGTAAGTCCCTTCTTACGTACCTTTTTTTTGAAATCGGAAAAGGGGCGTGGCACCTCCCACACAAATGGGAAATTTCATACTCAATATCTTTGGAGGTATTAATGCTAGACTACTAAATTTTGGTAAGGCGTTGTATAAAGTAAGTCCCTTTCCTAATACCTATCCCTTTTTGAAATCGTTAAAGAAGGCGTGGCACCTCCCATTCAAATGGGAACTTTCATACTCAATATCTTTGGAGGTATTAATGCTAGACTACTAAATTTTGGTAAGGCGTTGTATAAAGTAAGTCCCTTTCCTAATACCTATCCCTTTTTGAAATCGTGAAAGAAGGCGTGGCACCTCCCATTCAAATGGGAACTTTCATACTCAATATCTTTGAAGGTATCAATGCTACACTACTAAATTTTGGTAAGGCGTTGTATAAAGTAAGTTACTTTCCTAATACCTATCCCTTTTTGAAAATAAAAGGGGGCGTGGCACCTCCCACACAAATGGGAACTTTCATACTGAATTTCTTTGGAGGTATTTATGCTAGACTACTAAATTTTGGTAAGGCGTTGTATAAAGTAAGTTCCTTTCCTAATACCTATCCCTTTTTGAAATCGTAAAAGAAGGCGTGGCACCTCCCATTGAAATGGGAACTTTCTTACTCAATATATTTGGAGGTATCAATTCTCGACTACTAAATTTTGGTAAGGCGTTGTATAAATATGTCCCTTTCCTAATACCTATCCCTTCTTGAAAATAAAAGGGGGCGTGGCACCTCCCATACAAATGGGAAATTTCATACTCAATATCTTTGGAGGTATTAATGTTAGACTACTAAATTTTGGTAAGGTGTTGTATAAAGTAAGTGCCTTTCCTAATTAATACCTATCCCTTTTTGAAATCGTAAAAGAAGGCGTGGCACCTCCCATTCAAATTGGAAATTTCATACTCAATATCTTTGGAGGTATCAATGCTGGACTACTAAATTTTGGTCAGGCGTTGTATAAAGTAAGTCCCTTTCCTAATACCTATCCCTTTTTGAAATTGGAAAAGGGGGCGTGGCACCTCCCATACAAATGGGAACTTTCATACTCAATATCGTTGACGTTTTAATGCTAGACTACTCAATTTTGGTAAGGCATTGTATAAAGTTAGTCCCTTTCCTAATACCTATCCCTTTTTGAAATTGGAAAAGGGGGCGTGGCACCTCCCATACAAATGGGAACTTTCATACTCAATATCGTTGACGTTTTAATGCTAGAATACTCAATTTTGGTAAGGCATTGTATAAAGTTAGTCCCTTTCCTAATACCTATCCCTTTTTGAAATTGGAAAAGGGGGCGTGGCACCTCCCATACAAATGGGAACTTTCATACTCAATATCTTTGGAGGTTTTAATGCTAGACTACTATATTTTGGTCAGGCGTTGTATAAAGTAAGTCCCTTTCCTAATACCTATCCCTTTTTGAAATTGGAAAAGGGGGCGTGGCACCTCCCATACAAATGGGAACTTTCATACTCAATATCTTTGGAGGTTTTAACGCTAGACTACTAAATTTTGGTCAGGCGTTGTATAAAGTAAGTCCCTTTCCTAATACTTATCCCCTTTTGAAACTGGAAAAGGGGGCGTGGCACCTCCCATGCAAATGGGATCTTTCATACTCAATATCTTTGGACTACTAAATTTTGGTCAGGCGTTGTATAAAGTAAGTCCCTTTCCTAATACCTATCCCTTTTTGAAATTGGAAAAGCGGGCGTGGCACCTCTCATACAAATGGGAACTTTCATACTCAATATCTTTGGAGGTTTTAATGCTAGACTACTAAATTTTGGTCAGGCGTTGTATAAAGTAAGTCCGTTTCCTAATACCTATCAGTTTTTGAAATTGGAAAAGGGGGCGTGGCACCTCCCATACAAATGGGAACTTTCATACTCAATATCTTTGGAGGTTTTAACGCTAGACTACTAAATTTGGTCAGGCGTTGTATAAAGTAAGTCCCTTTCCTAATACCTATCCCTTTTTGAAACTGGAAAAGGGGGCGTGGCACCTCCCATGCAAATGGGATCTTTCATACCCTCTATCTATGCAACTATTATAGCTAGACTACTGTAATTTGGTAAGACCTTGTATCAAGAAAGTCCCTTTCCTATTACCTATCCCTTTTTGAAATTGGAAAAGGGGGCGTGGCACCTCCCATACAAATGGGAACTTTCATACTCAATATCTTTGGAGGTTTTAACGCTAGACTACTAAATTTGGTCAGGCGTTGTATAAAGTAAGTCCCTTTTCTAATACCTATCCCTTTTTGAAACTGGAAAAGGGGGCGTGGCACCTCCCATGCAAATGGGATCTTTCATACCCTCTATCTATGCAACTATTATAGCTAGACTACTGTAATTTGGTAAGACCTTGTACCAAGAAAGTCCCTTTCCTATTACCTATCCCTTTTTGAAATTGGAAAAGGGGGCGTGGCACCTCCCATACAAATGGGAACTTTCATACTCAATATCTTTGGAGGTTTTAACGCTAGACTACTAAATTTTGGTCAGGCGTTGTATAAAGTAAGTCCCTTTCCTAATACTTATCCCCTTTTGAAACTGGAAAAGGGGGCGTGGCACCTCCCATGCAAATGGGATCTTTCATACCCTCTATCTATGCAACTATTATAGCTAGACTACTGTAATTTGGTAAGACGTTGTATAAAGTAAGTCCCTTTCCTATTACCTATCCCTTTTTGAAATTGGAAAAGGGGGCGTGGCACCTCCCATACAAATGGGAACTTTCATACTCAATATCTTCGGAGGTTTTAATGCTAGACTACTAAATTTTGGTCAGGCGTTGTATAAAGTAAGTCGCTTTCCTAATACCTATCCCTTTTTGAAATTGGAAAAGGGGGCGTGGCACCTCCCATACAAATGGGAACTTTCATACTCAATATCTTTGGAGGTTTTAATGCTAGACTACTGTAATTTGGTAAGACGTTGTATAAAGTAAGTCCCTTTCCTATTACCTATCCCTTTTTGAAATTGGAAAAGGGGGCGTGGCACCTCCCATACAAATGGGAACTTTCATACTCAATATCTTTGGAGGTTTTAACGCTAGACTACTAAATTTGGTCAGGCGTTGTATAAAGTAAGTCCCTTTCCTAATACCTATCCCTTTTTGAAACTGGAAAAGGGGGCGTGGCACCTCCCATGCAAATGGGATCTTTCATACCCTCTATCTATGCAACTATTATAGCTAGACTACTGTAATTTGGTAAGACCTTGTATCAAGAAAGTCCCTTTCCTATTACCTATCCCTTTTTGAAATTGGAAAAGGGGGCGTGGCACCTCCCATACAAATGGGAACTTTCATACTCAATATCTTTGGAGGTTTTAACGCTAGACTACTAAATTTTGGTCAGGCGTTGTATAAAGTAAGTCCCTTTCCTAATACTTATCCCCTTTTGAAACTGGAAAAGGGGGCGTGGCACCTCCCATGCAAATGGGATCTTTCATACCCTCTATCTATGCAACTATTATAGCTAGACTACTGTAATTTGGTAAGACGTTGTATAAAGTAAGTCCCTTTCCTATTACCTATCCCTTTTTGAAATTGGAAAAGGGGGCGTGGCACCTCCCATACAAATGGGAACTTTCATACTCAATATCTTCGGAGGTTTTAATGCTAGACTACTAAATTTTGGTCAGGCGTTGTATAAAGTAAGTCGCTTTCCTAATACCTATCCCTTTTTGAAATTGGAAAAGGGGGCGTGGCACCTCCCATACAAATGGGAACTTTCATACTCAATATCTTTGGAGGTTTTAACGCTAGACTACTAAATTTGGTCAGGCGTTGTATAAAGTAAGTCCCTTTCCTAATACCTATCCCTTTTTGAAACTGGAAAAGGGGGCGTGGCACCTCCCATGCAAATGGGATCTTTCATACCCTCTATCTATGCAACTATTATAGCTAGACTACTGTAATTTGGTAAGACCTTGTATCAAGAAAGTCCCTTTCCTATTACCTATCCCTTTTTGAAATTGGAAAAGGGGGCGTGGCACCTCCCATACAAATGGGAACTTTCATACTCAATATCTTCGGAGGTTTTAATGCTAGACTACTAAATTTTGGTCAGGCGTTGTATAAAGCAAGTAAGTCCCTTTCCTAATACCTATCCCTTTTTGAAATTGGAAAAGGGGACGTGGCACCTCCCATGCAAATGGGATCTTTCATACCCCCTATCTATGCAACTATTATCGCTAGACTACTGTAATTTGGTAAGACGTTGTATAAAGTAAGTCCCTTTCCTATTACCTATCCCTTTTTGAAATTGGAAAAGGGGGCGTGGCACCTCCCATACAAATGGGAACTTTCATACTCAATATCTTCGGAGGTTTTAATGCTAGACTACTAAATTTTCGTCAGGCGTTGTATAAAGTAAGTCGCTTTCCTAATACTTATCCCTTTTTGAAATTGGAAAAGGGGGCGTGGCACCTCCCATACAAATGGGAACTTTCATACTCAATATCTTTGGACGTTTTAATGCTAGACTACTAAATTTTGGTCAGGCGTTGTATAAAGTAAGTCCCTTTCTTAATACCTATCCCTTTTTGAAATTGGAAAAGGGGGCGTGGCACCTCCCATACAAATGGGAACTTTCATACTCAATATCTTTGGAGGTTTTAACGCTAGACTACTAAATTTGGTCAAGCGTTGTATAAAGTAAGTCCCTTTCCTAATACCTATCCCTTTTTGAAACTGGAAAAGGGGGCGTGGCACCTCCCATGCAAATGGGATCTTTCATACCCTCTATCTATGCAACTATTATAGCTAGACTACTGTAATTTGGTAAGACCTTGTATCAAGAAAGTCCCTTTCCTATTACCTATCCCTTTTTGAAATTGGAAAAGGGGGCGTGGCACCTCCCATACAAATGGGAACTTTCATACTCAATATCTTCGGAGGTTTTAATGCTAGACTACTATATTTTGGTCAGGCGTTGTTTAAAGTAAGTCCCTTTCCTAATACCTATCCCTTTTTGAAATTGGAAAAGGGGGCGTGGCACCTCCCATACAAATGGGAATTTTCATACTCAATATCTTTGGAGGTTTTAACGCTAGACTACTAAATTTTGGTCAGGCGTTGTATAAAGTAAGTCCCTTTCCTAATACCTATCCCTTTTTGAAACTGGAAAAGGGGGCGTGGCACCTCCCATGCAAATGGGATCTTTCATACCCTCTATCTATGCAACTATTATAGCTAGACTACTGTAATTTGGTAAGACGTTGTATAAAGTAAGTCCCTTTCCTATTACCTATCCCTTTTTGAAATTGGAAAAGGGGGCGTGGCACCTCCCATACAAATGGGAACTTTCATACTCAATATCTTTGGAGGTTTTAACGCTAGACTACTAAATTTGGTCAGGCGTTGTATAAAGTAAGTCCCTTTCCTAATACCTATCCCTTTTTGAAACTGGAAAAGGGGGCGTGGCACCTCCCATGCAAATGGGATTTTTCATACCCTCTATCTATGCAACTATTATAGCTAGACTACTGTAATTTGGTAAGACGTTGTATAAAGTAAGTCCCTTTCCTATTACCTATCCCTTTTTGAAACTGGAAAAGGGGGCGTGGCACCTCCCATGCAAATGGGATCTTTCATACCCTCTATCTATGCAACTATTATAGCTAGACTACTGTAATTTGGTAAGACGTTGTATAAAGTAAGTCCCTTTCCTATTACCTATCCCTTTTTGAAATTGGAAAAGGGGGCGTGGCACCTCCCATACAAATGGGAACTTTCATACTCAATATCTTCGGAGGTTTTAATGCTAGACTACTAAATTTTGGTCAGGCGTTGTGTAAGGCAAGTCCCTTTCCTAATACCTATCCCTTTTTGAAATTGGAAAAGGGGACGTGGCACCTCCCTTGCAAATGGGATCTTTCATACCCCCTATCTATGCAACTATTATCGCTAGACTACTGTAATTTGGTAAGCCGTTGTATAAACTAAGTCCCTTTTCTATTACCTATCACTTTTTCAAATCGGAAAAGGGACCGGTGCACCTCCCATACAAATGAAATTTTTCATCTACACATAATCGATACATATTATAAAAAGTAAGCACTTTTTCCTTGTCGACACTTAACGCTCAAACGCGTGGACGGATTTTAACCAAACTTACACACAAATCAGGTACATAGCCCAACATGGTTCTTACGTACTTTTTTTTTGAAACCGGAAAAGGGGGCGTGGCACCTCCCATACAAATGGGAACTTTCATACTCAATATCTTCGGAGGTTTTAATGCTAGACTACTAAATTTTCGTCAGGCGTTGTATAAAGTAAGTCGCTTTCCTAATACCTATCCCTTTTTGAAATTGGCAAAGGGGGCGTGTCACCTCCCATACAAATGGGAACTTTCATACTCAATATCTTTGGACGTTTTAATGCTAGACTACTAAATTTTGGTCAGGCGTTGTATAAAGTAAGTCCCTTTCCTAATACCTATCCCTTTTTGAAATTGGAAAAGGGGGCGTGGCACCTCCCATACAAATGGGAACTTTCATACTCAATATCTTTGGAGGTTTTAACGCTAGACTACTAAATTTGGTCAGGCGTTGTATAAAGTAAGTCCCTTTCCTAATACCTATCCCTTTTTGAAACTGGAAAAGGGGGCGTGGCACCTCCCATACAAATGGGATCTTTCATACCCTCTATCTATGCAACTATTATAGCTAGATTACTGTAATTTGGTAAGACCTTGTATCAAGAAAGTCCCTTTCCTATTACCTATCCCTTTTTGAAATTGGAAAAGGGGGCGTGGCACCTCCCATACAAATGGGAACTTTCATACTCAATATCTTTGGAGGTTTTAATGCTAGACTACTAAATTTTGGTCAGGCTATGTATAAAGCAAGTCCCTTTCCTAATACCTATCCCTTTTTGAAATTGGAAAAGGGGACGTGGCACCTCCCATGCAAATGGGATCTTTCATACCCCCTATCTATGCAACTATTATCGCTAGACTACTGTAATTTGGTAAGACGTTGTATAAACTAAGTCCCTTTTCTATTACCTATCACTTTTTCAAATCGGAAAAGGGACCGGTGCACCTCCCATACAAATGAAATTTTTCATCTACACATAATCGATACATATTATAAAAAGTAAGCACTTTTTCCTTGTCGACACTTAACGCTCAAACGCGTGGACGGATTTTAACCAAACTTACACACAGGTCAGGTACATAGCCCAACATGGTTCTTACGTACTTTTTTTTTGAAACCGGAAAAGGGGGCGTGGCACCTCCCATACAAATGGGAACTTTCATACTCAATATCTTTGGAGGTATTATTGCTATACTACTCAATTTTGGTAAGGCATTGTATAAAGTTAGTCCCTTTCCTAATACCTATCTCTTTTTGAAATCGTAAAAAGGGGCGTGGCACCTCCCATACAAATGGGAACTTTCATACTCAATATCTTTGGAGGTTTTAATGCTACACTACTAAATGTTGGTCAGGCGTTGTATAAAGTAAGTCCCTTTCCTAATACCTATCCCTTTTTGAAATTGGAAAAGGGGGGCGTGGCACCTCCCATACAAATGGGAACTTTCATACTCAATATCTTTGGAGGTTTTAATGCTAGACTACTAAATTTTGGTCAGGCGTTGTATAAAGTAAGTCCCTTTCCTAATACCTATCCCTTTTTGAAATCGGAAAAGGGAGCGGTGCACCGCCCATACAAATGAGATTTTTCATCTATACATAATCTATACATATTATAAAAAGTAAACACTTTTTTTCCTGTCGCCGTTTGATGCTGAAGCGCGTAGGGGAATTTTAACGAAACTTACACACAGGGCAAGTACATGGCCCGCATGGTTCTGATGTCCTTTTTTTTGAAATCGGGAATGGGGGCGTGGCACCTCGCATGCAACTACTATCGCTAGACTACTGAAATTTGGTAACGCGTTAAATCTCTAGCCATATCTCTATCCATTTTTTAAATCGGAAGGTAAGGTGTTATATAAGGTAAATCCCTATCCCTATCCATTTCCCTATTGAACAAACATATTCTTTTCGGCACGTTTTTTTTTTATTCCGTATACTTAATACTTAATTTACAATAAGAAATTTCTTACACATCACTTATGTATATAAAATATTTCAAATTTCAATTTTGTTGTATAAATATTATCTCTTCTAGTTGTTGAGCAGGTATATGTAGCATGTTCACATGTAGGTGTGCCATCAGCTCTTTTTATACACACCACACGACGGCACGAGGTACTGCAAGGCAATGCCACCGTCACTTCATCTTATATGCAACAACAACAACCTAAATGTCAAACATCGAATTTCATCTACCTCAACAACTGACATATGACATGACATGTTTAAGAAAAATTACAACAATCATAAAGAACAAATTTTCTCATTAAATTAATACAAATACATATAATTTTAACTAATTTGCTTACGTAATATTTTAACATTCTCGTAAACGCATTAACAATTTTTATAAAATTAAATTTGATGAATGGTTTAAGAGCAAAAAAACGTAAGCAGTCGACGGCTCGAGGTACTGCATTTGCAACGCCCCCGTCACTTCAGCAAAGCAACTACTAAAACAAATAAATCTTCTTTCTTTAAATGGTCATCTAACCGCCCGGGCGATTTTGACCGTCCAACATAGCTCGCCTGTCCTTTCTTCGTTGCGCCAACTGGCGCCAATTGGAAACACCGCGGGATCGCAAATCGGTCTCTACTTGGTCCTTCCATCGGAGTGGTGGTCTCCCGCTTCGTCTGCTTCCACCGGCGGGTGCCGATAAGAATACCTTCTGGGCTGGAGCATCTTCGCTCGTTCGCACTACGTGGCCTAGCCAACTAAGCCGCTGTGTTTTAATTCGCTGAACTATGTCGGCGTCTGCGTAGAGTTCATACAGCTCATCATTAAATCTTCTTCGGTACTCGTCGTCGCCAACGCGTAGAGGACCACAAATCTTTCGAAGAACCTTTCTCTCGAATACTCCCAGAGCCGCCTCATCAGATGTTGTTAGTGTCCACGCTTCTGCACCATATAGCAGGACAGGTGCGATGAGTGACTTGTAGAGTGTTATTTTCGTTCGTCGAGAGAGGACTTTACTTTTCAATTGCTACTTTCAGTCCGAAGTAGCATTTGTTTGCAAGAGTAATTCTTCGTCGGATTTCTAGGCTAACATTTTTGTTGGTGTTAATGCTGGTTCCCAGGTAACCGAAGTCCTTTACTATTTCGAAATTATTGCTGCCAATAGTGGCGTGGTTGCCAAGGTGCGAATGCGCAGACTCTTTGCATGATGACAGAAGGTACTTCGTTTTGCCCACGTTCACAATCAATCCCATTTTCTCCGCTTCTTTTTCTAATTTGGAGTAAGCAGAAATTACGGCGCGGTTGTTAAGGCCAATGATATCAATATCGTCAGCATATGCCAACAGTTGCACGCTTTTATAAAATATTGTTCCAGCGCGGTTAAGTTCTGCAGCTTGTGTTATTTTCTCCAGCATTAAATTAAAGAAATCGCACGATAGGCGGTCAACCTGTCTGAAATCTCGTTTAGTTTCGAATGGCTCGGAGAGGTGCTTCCCAATTCTGACCGAGCTGGCGGTGTTGCTCAAGGTCATTTTGCATAGCCGTATAAGTTTTGCGGGGAAACTAAATTCAGACATAGCGGCATATAGGCAGCTCCTTTTCGTGCTATCGAAAGCGGCTTTAAAATCAACAAAGAGATGATGTGTGTCGATTCTTTTCTCACGGGTTTTTTCCAAGATTTGGCGTATTGTAAAAATCTGGTCGATGGTAGATCGCCCTTTTGTGGATTGGGCAGAGAACATTTAGATTCCAATCTTCAGGCATGCATTCATCCAACCATATTCTGCATAGAAGCAGATGCATGCGCCTTACCAGCTCCTACTCAAGCAAACCATCAGCGCCAGCTGCTTTATTGTTTTTCAATCGGGATATTGCTATTCGTACCTCATTATAGTCGGGTTGTGGAACGTCAATTCCATCCAAATCCAAGTCTTAACTTCAACGACAACAGTAATCTCAACTTGGGCAACTTTTATCAACAAAAAGTATGACTTTTCAACTCTAACTATATAGCTAAACCATTTCACCAACTCAAAGCTTGATTTTTTTAAATTTATCGTTAATTGGAAGGGGAACATATGTAGGCTTTTATATAATTACTTTATGTTTTATAATTTTATACTTTCTATTTTGTTCTTTGTATTTGGTACTTATTTTTAAAATATTTGAATCGTGTTCAATTTGGTTATTGAAAATTTTTTAAAAGTTAAAAAAATAATAAAAAAGTCATTCAAGTAATTTAGATAAAAATTAAATTAAAAAATAATAATTTCAATTAAATATATATGGACTAACTCTATAGTAGGAATAAAATACAACTTCGATATTGAGTACATACCTTTGAACAACCGTTGAAAAAAAAATTAATAATAGCGGGAGACCAATTATAAGCGACGGCCTTGCATATATGCATATATTTACAATATACTCGTATCGTAAAAATATCGAGATTTTTATACGCAGAAAATATATATGGCATTTATGACCAACTCCGGGAGGCCACTCGCCACCCACTTATCACGTATCCGCAAGACCCAACCAATTTTTTTTTTCTTTTTTTTTCGGTAATCTGCAGCATGACTCCCTATGCATCCTTAAAGAGATTATCCGGGCGGGATATTGCGACAATTGCCTCTGTATGGTTCACCGGGCCAAGGAATGCACCAGCGGTCTCATTCGCGCTCTCGCCACGATTAGCTCACCGTGGGGGGAGCATGCGAGCACAGTGATCAACCGCGGTCTGGCGGAAGAGTTATGGCTACACCCAACTCACTCTGGCGGAAAACAAGGTTGCTTTCTCCGGGTCCGCGGGAAACACAGAAAAAACAAATCGGTAACAGCTCACGCGTGGTGTGTCGAATATTTTTGACGCATCAGCCCGGTAAATAACGCCGACGCTAAAAACCTAGTACTTACAAACACATTCGGCTGGCTGACCCACATTTTTATATGGCAGCGCTAATACAATTAATTATCGGCGTATACGCCGAAGTAGTAATCCCGGGCACTCAGCCACGGTCGTTTGGGTCGCTGCTTTCTCGGGAGCTACTAGTATGTGGGTAGATTTAAGTATAATATAAAATAATTTTTTTTTCTCGTTCAGAAAGCCCTTGGCAAGAAATATACAAAGCTTTTTCTTTTAGTCTTAGCTCTAGGCACAAACGACGGTGCTACCCGAGGTCAAAACCTCAAACTTCAGGTAGTAGCTCGAAGGCAGACGTGGCTATGAACGCGCCGTCGGGCACTCACCAGATCTAGATTAAGACCGTAGAGTAAGAGAGGCCGTGGTTGCGAATCCTGAGCCGGGTCAAGATGTCGGTTATCGCATGGGGGCCGGCATGTTTAGGGCCGACGCCTAAATTTCCAAAAAAAAACGTGCTACCCTAATGCCACTTTCGATTTTCTTTCAATCACCCACACCATATTCATGTTTTGTCAGCACATATATGCATGCTTGTGGGTGCGCATGTGTCGGTTCACCTCCCCTTAAAACCGGAGCATGATTTTCGGGTTTAAAAGTTGCCCTCGCCTAGAAAACACTCAGCAATCGCGCAGGGAGACACAACGAAACTACCCCACGATTTTGAACCACACCACTGCCATTTCAAAGGTAATTTAACTCTGTACTTAAAATTTTATACAAATACACGGCTACTTTACGACGAGAATTCTCGTTTTCTTTTCATTTCTTTAAAATAACAATTCGACCGCGGTGCTTCCGAGCCACGGCCGCTCCAAGGAACCACCACTGCCGCAATTGCACAACGTCCTGTATTGTAAAATTCCTACATTTCGCTTCTCATAACGCACCCAACGTGATGTTCCTTTTGTTGCATTAGAAATTGTTCTCTTTCGTTTTCATCTTAAGTTTGTTATATTTGCGGTTACAGGATTTCAGAACTATTGCAAAGATCAACATTCCATTTCTTAAGCTTTATAATAACTTGCCGAAACATATCTTTATATTTTGATTCTTAAATTGGTTAAAAATATTTTTCTTTATACGGTCTGTATAAGAGAACAAGCTTTAGACCACGTTTGAAAAACAGTTGGCTAGTGCGACGTCGACTATAATGGCTTTGATATTTTGGTATACTCGTTATATGTTCAAGCACTTCATTGTACTTTTCGGCTGACAACTTATGATGGGGAGAATGCTTGCCTCGGCGATCGGTTGCGATTATTCCACTAAACATCTGATAAACTTTGTGGCGATTTAGAGTTTTAATGCATTGGTCTGTTTCCTTAAATATTTTTAAAAACCACTATTTGCAAACCTGAGTTTTCTGCCCGCTGTTCTCAATATGGTACAAATAGCTTTGCACCTTTTTTGAGGGTTTCACTCTTTTTTGGCTCAATGCGAATCATACCAGATATGTATTCACGTCGCTTGCTATAGTCTCCTAGTTGCCAGTATTGCTTAAATAAATATATTTCGATTTTCGTACTACACATTTGATAGTATTCACCGGTAATATTTTGTCCTTCCAATTGACATTCCTTCCCAGTTTTTATTTCTTTATTAGACTTCCTCGCTCTTGTTGGATTTTAATTATTCAGAAGTGTTTCCTCATTGATTTTAGAGAACTGTTTCACTAAGATTTACTTCAATTACTCCCTCCTTAATTTGGCTACTCTCTGAATCATTATAATCGGTTTCGTGAAAGATATCCTCTTCGGAGTGCTCACAATAAAAGCGAATTAATCCATATATTGGCGCAGTCTAAACCTATCATTAGCTTCGAAGCCCAGATTATAAGACGATAATGTTTCATTTGGAAGTTCGCTTAGCACCGAACCATCCACAAAGTTCAACCTATGAACACTTATTTCGTTTTGCAGACCCCTACAAACATTTTCATTGGAATGTACAGTCACGGTTTTAGCTAAGGCCAACAATTGTTTCCTGTTTCCATTTCCAGTTATTTTGAAAACAACTTTAATTTGCTTATTTTACTATAAAACCACTAGATAATTGAATTGAATTAAAGGCCGTAGGAATATGGCGGCCAGACAGATATACGCGGCTTGAAAAGTTATATATATGACCAAATCCTTGAGAAATTGTCTTATCCCGAGAGAAGTTTTTTTGTCAAATGTCCGTATTCTTGTTCAGTAGTTTCTCTATTATAAGATCAGCCGCTGGTCCCATTCCCCTCAATCATGAGTATAGTGTGTCTATCAATTTAAAATATCGACTTTCTTCAATACAAAATTTTAGTATTTCCATAAATATTTGTTTAGGTATATTTGTATGTTCTTTTATAATCGTCCATTATTTCTCGTATTATGTGAACTGCTTAGTATCGAGCCGCAACAGCAATTTTGGCGTAACCAATACAGTTTTGAAAATCCGTATTTTGACAGATATCGATAATTCTGCTTTATTGAAACCATCTCAACAAATATCACAACTTCAATAAGTCCTATTGCAAAAATGAATCAAAGGCAATTATGATGTAAGTAGAATTTTGCCTTAACAGTTTTTCTATTTGTAAACTATAAAACCTTCCCATGCAAAATTTTATTTTGGTTGGTTATACTGATATGGCTGTTAGGTTCGATATGTTGGGAAACAGGGAAACTACGTCAAAAGAGATTAGTTTCTCCTCACAACAAATTAATATATTACACTGTACAGCACCCGGCTGGGTATTGGACCAAACCAATTTTTTCGAAAAGATTGAGACATAAGAAAAAAATATATATACGCCATTTTTTGAAGTGAGCCTCCAAAATTTAGTAATGGGCTTTCGAACTTCGAAATTTGACCCTCCTAATTTGATTGCACTGTTTAAAAAATTTAAAAATAAAAAATGTGGGTGTGATCCGCCTTATTTTCGAACTCGACTGGTATACATTTTTTTTTTTTGAAACCTTATGCAGCATATGTTATAAGGGGTCAAAGGTCAGATCTTCGAAAAAATTAAAAGTCGAATATACCCATTTTATTCCAACCGATTTCGAAAATCTTCATAGCGTTGTAAAGGTGATTAAATTCCCTTTCTTTTTATATGCCCACCTTTATTTCTTTTTTAAATAAAAATTTCATGGGAAAACATTTTAAAGAAAAAAGATGATATGCATATCTTAGCGCATGATGCAAAAACATATTTCAAAAAACCAGTTTAAAGAAAAATACAGATTTTTTATTGTTTAATTATTTTTGTTTTGCCTGTTACGATAGCCCGAAGCTCTAACATCTTGTGCCAAGTGGTTACCACTCTTCAAAAATTGCGTTTTTGATAGCGAAAGCTTTCTCACCAGTCCATCTAACTCTTCTTGTGTAACAAGGCCCGTAGCTTCTGACGGAATATATGTCTCATCACATTCGATAGGCATATCGACGGATATTGCACTCAGTGTTTCCTGATGAGGGCTTCTTCGGGGAGGTGCAGGGATATGGTCACTATGTGGTCTTGGTAACCGCACATACAAACTTTCAATGCTCTCTCTTTTACGACGCTTTACTCTATTATCGCCCGTATGGTGGTTTAAGTAAACATGACATGTATTCCTGTTATGTACATCTAAGTAGAAAAATATTTATGGATCATACTCATCAAAAGAACTGCTCTCACTATGTAATTATCTGGTTTATACCAAATTGTAGGAACTCCAAACGGCAATTGCTCAATTTCTTTCTTCCACCATTTTTGTAAGTGGTTATAACAGGTTCTACATATCTTGCTGGGAACCCAAGACTCGCCTTTGATAATCGGCTGATCAAAATAATCTTTATAAATTAATTCCTCAACTGGAGTTATATTAACCAAGCTTGTTTTTATATTAAATTTAGCACAAACAAAACAAAAATTCGATTGCAGAATTGCTTGACATACTTTATCCGCCATTTTTTAATAAGGAAGCTGCTAATATTAACTCGTTGTAAAATCGGATGGGATTGATTTAATACTAAATATCATTTCCCGCATTTACACACTTTAAAATTACGGCACACTTGACCGGCATCAATTGCAATTGTTGGTGAGCACAGTGGATAAAAGTATGTGTTTAAATATTTTAGTTTTTTTGGTATTTTTTTAAGCGTTGTTTTTATAAAATTTTCATTCATCGACCATAAAGCTGTGCATATCAAAGGCAAGGGAATTCAATCACCTTTACAACGCTGTGAAGATTTCCGAAATCGGTTGGAAAAAATGGATATATTCTACTTTTAATTTTTTCGAAGATCTGACCTTTGACCCCTTATAACATTTGCTACATAAGCTTTAAAAAAAATGTATACCAGTCGAGTTCGAAAATAAGGCGGATCACACCCACATTTTTTATTTTAAAATTTTTTAAACATTGCAGTCAAATTAGGGAGGGTCAAATTTCGAAACTCGAAAGCCCATTACTAAACTTTGGAGGCTAACTTCGAAAAATGGCGTATACATATTTTTTTTATGATTTTTGTTGGAACGATTTTCCGTCATCCCTTGTCAAGTTTGGTTTTGTGACAAACCGGTTTCGGCGTTCTGCCATTTTCAATGCCTAGTTTCGTTCTGGTCTGTGTCTATCCGCTGCGTTGTTTTTATAGTCCGTGGGTGCTGTGGCAGGTAATGTCAATCTATGTGTTCGTGGTAGATAACGTTAATATGCGTGTGTGTGTGCGCGGTATTGATACGTCCGAATTGTTATCTGTCCCAAGGGTTGTTTTTGTAGGTATGTAGACATACCGCTTGTTAGCTAAGCGGTAGGTTGAGGTAGATAGAAATCGGTGATTTTTGCAGTTTGGTTCATATTTCGTTTTTGCTTGTTCATTGTTACGTGTTTCGTTGCTGTACCTGCTGGCTTGTGCTGTTTTTTGTAAAATAATTTTAAGGGTTCAAATATTTCGTCAGAGATAGTGTTGGTTTGTTCGTTTATGATCCTGCCGTCAAATGTTTTTAACTTGTATATCTCCATGTTCTCAAGTACATTAAGCCGCCGGCCTTTTCCTTGTACGTGAAGTATTCGAGCCGTTGTTTTTATGTTAGCTGGGGTGCAGTTGTTCTCGAACATGTGGTTCGCGAAATTAGATTCTGGTATTATGGTGGGTTTTCGTGTTTTTTTGTTGTAGTCCCTGATATGCTCTCGGAA
The DNA here is from genome assembly GCA_949987695.1 of Merzomyia westermanni. Classification (NCBI taxonomy): domain Eukaryota; kingdom Metazoa; phylum Arthropoda; class Insecta; order Diptera; family Tephritidae; genus Merzomyia; species Merzomyia westermanni. The sequence goes on along the minus strand of OX465292.1, from coordinate 52,737,831 downwards.
TCGTGTGCTTATTTTTCTTCCTGTTTGTCCTATGTAGCTGTATTGACATTCACAAGTAAGCCTATACACTCCGTATCTGTTGAATGGGTCATCAGAATTAGTGTCGGTTCTTAGTTTTTGTCCGACGTTGTTAGATGTTCTGAATGCTGTGTTGATGTTATATCTTTTAAAGAAGTTTGCTAATTTGTACGTCGTTTTTCCAGTGTATGTCATTGCCGTCCAAACCTTTGGATTTTCCTCTACGTTTACTCTTTTTTGTGTTCCATGGCTACTTCTGAGTTTATCCACAAGTGCTTTCTTGTATCCATTATTTGCCGCTATGTTATATATTGTATTAAGCTCTCTCCAGTATGCTTCCTGTGTGAGCGGCGTTCTCTGAAGCCTATCCACTAAGTGCCTCAATGCTGCATTTTTGTGCTGTTGCGGATGGTTTGATGTAGAGTGTATTATGGTGTCCGTGGCAGTCGGTTTTCTATAAATGCCGTAGTTGAACCTATTTGTTATTTTGTCAATTCCTATAGTTAGGTCCAGGTAGTTCATTATTCCATCTTTTTCTACTTCCAACTTGGAAGGAAAATATATACAGGAGTTAAAAACCAAGTTAGGCGTGGCATTCTACGCTAGATACGTGGATGACATCATCTGCATCCTAAATGACGATAACGAAGGGCAAATACTAGAGTTCCTCAACAGGCAACATAGCAACATAGAGTTCACAATGGAAGTAGAAAAAGATGGAATAATGAACTACCTGGACCTAACTATAGGGATTGACAAAATAACAAATAGGTTCAACTACGGCATTTATAGAAAACCGACTGCCACGGACACCATAATACACTCTACATCAAACCATCCGCAACAGCACAAAAATGCAGCATTGAGGCACTTAGTGGATAGGCTTCAGAGAACGCCGCTCACACAGGAAGCATACTGGAGAGAGCTTAATACAATATATAACATAGCGGCAAATAATGGATACAAGAAAGCACTTGTGGATAAACTCAGAAGTAGCCATGGAACACAAAAAAGAGTAAACGTAGAGGAAAATCCAAAGGTTTGGACGGCAATGACATACACTGGAAAAACGACGTACAAATTAGCAAACTTCTTTAAAAGATATAACATCAACACAGCATTCAGAACATCTAACAACGTCGGACAAAAACTAAGAACCGACACTAATTCTGATGACCCATTCAACAGATACGGAGTGTATAGGCTTACTTGTGAATGTCAATACAGCTACATAGGACAAACAGGAAGAAAAATAAGCACACGATTCCGAGAGCATATCAGGGACTACAACAAAAAAACACGAAAACCCACCATAATACCAGAATCTAATTTCGCGAACCACATGTTCGAGAACAACTGCACCCCAGCTAACATAAAAACAACGGCTCGAATACTTCACGTACAAGGAAAAGGCCGGCGGCTTAATGTACTTGAGAACATGGAGATATACAAGTTAAAAACATTTGACGGCAGGATCATAAACGAACAAACCAACACTATCTCTGACGAAATATTTGAACCCTTAAAATTATTTTACAAAAAACAGCACAAGCCAGCAGGTACAGCAACGAAACACGTAACAATGAACAAGCAAAAACGAAATATGAACCAAACTGCAAAAATCACCGATTTCTATCTACCTCAACCTACCGCTTAGCTAACAAGCGGTATGTCTACATACCTACAAAAACAACCCTTGGGACAGATAACAATTCGGACGTATCAATACCGCGCACACACACACGCATATTAACGTTATCTACCACGAACACATAGATTGACATTACCTGCCACAGCACCCACGGACTATAAAAACAACGCAGCGGATAGACACAGACCAGAACGAAACTAGGCATTGAAAATGGCAGAACGCCGAAACCGGTTTGTCACAAAACCAAACTTGACAAGGGATGACGGAAAATCGTTCCAACAAAAATCAGCTTACTACCCTGTCGGAAGATCAACACAACAAAATAAATTATTTTTTTTATGTCTCAATCTATTCGAAAAAATTGGTTTGGTCAAATACCCAGAAAAAAAGTTGATTTTGTCGTATAGTGTTATATATTCTCTCTTTAAAATCCAATGTGTTTCTTATGTTGTATAAGGAGCTCGCCGCAACATTTTTTATTTATTTGCCTTTTGGAACCCACTAAAATTGTTTTTTCTAACTCATCTTTTTTGAATTTTTTTTAATGTAATTAACCAAAACAACCTGTTACAAGCAGAATCACTCCTTTGTGGTGATTATTAAATTGCCGAATCCTTCGCTACGTTGTGGAAAATTTGCGGTGATATCACCCCTCAATGCCTTTATGGTTTTGACCAAAATGAATCGCTTTTACCGAGATAGTTAATCCGTTGAATAAAACACCAAGATAGTTTGTATTCAGGGTGTTGAACTTATTCAGTGTGCTTGCGTTCGTACACAAAAACGTGTTCCTGTACTGGTTGGGACAAAAGCGTGTTACCGTACTGGTTGGGACAAACGTGTTCCCTTGCTAGAGAGACAAGCGTGTTCCCGTACTGGTCGTTCGTCAATCAAGTTAATGCTGAGACCCAACATTCTCCTGGCCATTACAACATGGTTGTCATTAGACTCTCGTTAAAAAGATAGGCAATAAAGGGAACTCAGCTTGACTTCAGTCGGAGATAAGAATAAGCGACTAAACCTAATTTGTTTGGCAATTAAGCTTGTTTTCCGTTAATGAGCAACAATTGGTACCAAAGCGAGTTTTGCAATTGGTCGCTTGAACATACCCGTGGCTATTTTGACTGTCACGACGCGGATAAGTTCGTCACTTCCTAGATGTAGAGTGACCACGCGACCCATGGGCCAATGACCAACTATAAAGCGATCATCTTTGATGATAACTAAATCGTTTACATTGAGGTTTTTTCTGATTGATTGATTGTTTTTTCTTGCCATTTTGTACGGATCTGCATGGTGGACAAAATAACTTCTTTAAATCGCTGCCAAAAGTACTGGACCATTGGTTCCATCAACTGGTGTCTTTTAATTGGATTCGTTTTACACTGCGGTTGAGGTCGAGATAATAGTGCGTTGCCGGTGAGGAAGTGTCCGGGCGTTAATGCAGTAAAGTCGTTAGGGTTACCAGTGATTGGGGAAATTGGGCGAGAATTTAGCACAGCGTCGATGCGGGCAAGCACGGTCCTGAATTCCTCGAATGTAAGTTTCGCCACTCCGATAACTCGGGACAAGTGTTATTTCATCGATTTGACTGCAGCTTCGGCCAAGCCATAGAAATGAGGTGCTCCGGGTGGGCTGAAGTGCCACTGAATGTTTCGATTTGCGAGAGCTGGTACGATTTCCCTGGCAATGGATTGGAGATATTCGAACTACGAAATTAGTACCACAATCACTGAATACATCGTGACAAAACCCCCGCCTGGCAATGAAACCGTCAAAGGCGTGTAGGAAAGTTTGTGTGGAGAGATCCCCTGCTGCTTCCAAATGAACCGCCTTGGTGGTCATGCAAGTGAAAACAGCGACATATCCCTTGTATGATTTTTGACCGCGCCCTCTTGAAGAACGTATATCATATGCGTAATCGATGATAGTCGCTGTAAAAGGTCGCGTGTTATCGTTCACACGCGCAGTGGGCATGGCGGCCATCTGCTGATGGGATAAGACCACGAGCCTTAACACATATTACACAGCTTCGGATGAGACGCCGAGCAAGATTACGCACATCTAAAATCCAATAAACTTGGCGAATTTGATTGACCGTAACTTGCGGCCCTCCGTGTAACGTGAGACGATGATAAAAATATACGATTAACGTTGCGATGTGGCTCCTTGAAGGTAGTATTATTGGATATTTCTCTTCAAATGACATAAACGAATTTTACAAGCGGCCATTAGCACGAAGAACGTTGTTCTCGTCGACAAATGGATTAAGTCGAAGAAGCTTGCTAGATTTGGGAATGGATTTCTTTCTTTGAAGTGTATTGAGCTAAGAGGCGAATTCCATGCATTGGGATCAGCGGATGAGTAAAAGTTCCCTCTATTGCACTTCAGCAATTGTAAGTGGAGGTATCTTCTGAACGAGCTGTTTCGTTGGTACAGAAAGCATTGTACTTGATGGCAGTTGCTGCTTGAGCTTCACTGAAGACTTCGCAATTTCCACAAAGCGGATGGCGTATGCGACCGCGCTACGAAGACGATTGAAATTTGAAAATCGTTGAAGTAAAGTATCCACCCAAGATTCTCCCTTTGTAGCAAAGTTTATGGTTTTGTATCGTGCACGAAGCTCAGTTTGATCATCGCTATAAGGTTCGTATGAAGGGATGGACCACTTAGATTCAGACGACGAAAGAAATTGAGGTCCATGCCACCATAATGAAGAGTCCCGTAGTTCGGCAATAGTAAGACCCCGACTATTGAGATCAGCTGGATCATCTTCAGACGAGACATGATTCCATTGCCCTACTTCAGTCGAGGCGAGAATTTTTTGAATACGGTTGCACACGAAGACTACCAGACGATTGGTATCTCCTCGAATCCATGATAATACGACAGTCGAATCGGTCCACAGAAAAAGCTTGTCTAGTCTAAGTCGTAGTGATTGTTTGACCGCATCCAGTAAGGTGACCGCCAACGTCGCGCCACATAGTTCTGCTCGAGGGGTAGTTAGAGGCTTTCGAAGTGGTGTCAGTTTACTTTTGGGTACTAACAAGTTGACATGGATTTGTTCGTTTGCATCGATTGTTCGGAGGTAAATTGCAGTGGCGTATGCTTTGTTTGAACTATCGCAAAAAACGTGAAGTTGATTCTGTCTGTTGATTGAGGTGTGTTGAGGAATTTCAATGCGATTGATTAACTGAAGTTGAGTTATGGTTTGTTTGAATTCTAACTGCAGATCGGTACTTGTTAAAGGTTCATCCCAATCAAATTTCTGTTCCCATAGCTTGTTTAGGAACAGTTTTACTTTTGTGACGAATGGATTCAACCAACCGAGTGGGTCGAACAGGCGTGCGACTATTGAACAGACATTGCGGTTTCTTAGTCGCCTGTCAGTTGGAAAATTAATTGAAAAGATGACAAAATCGTTTAGTCTTGACCATCCTAAACCAAGGGCCTTTATAGCTTCATCAGCATTGAATAAACATATTGTGGTTTTATCACGATATTCAATGGGGATTTGCCGAAGAATTTCGGGTGAATTGCTCGCCCATTTTCGAAGCTCGAAACCCGCACTTCGAAGCGATTGGATGAGTTCGTGAATCATTTTGATTGTGTCCTCGATTGTTTCACTGCCAGTGGTGACATCATCCACATAAGTCTAAAATTTGTTCTTTCTTCCGTTGGTTGACTTGGCAGAACCATCGAATACCGACGAATCTTTGTTGTGAGGCTAGTTTCTTTCAGCACGGCGTGGTGGGGAAAATAGTAATGCCTTTCGTTGATATCCTTCACTAATTTAACTTGATTCAATTGTTGGTACTCCTTGAATACCTCGAAATAAGCTTTCTTGAAATTTTCATAAATTTCAATTGAAAGCGTTGGAGAGTCATTTCGTAGGAGGAACCTAATTCAATTGATAGCTCCTTATATGATTTGAATGGAAGACGTACCATAAATTTTCCATTTGGTTGACGAATAGTAGTCTCTTGGTAAAATCTTTCCGTCCATTCATCTTCCTTGGATAATGATCTGACTGTCGGTACTTCCTCCAATTCGTAAAAGTTTGAAAGAAACTCCCCAATGTCGGTAGTCGAGATATCGTGACAATCAGTCAATGGAAAGGTGAAAACATAGAACAAATAGTTCGCCAAACAAGATCGATCCCAAGGCCGTGTGTTGGGCACAGGATCGCCAACTTCCCCTTGCGTGTCACGGTTTCAAGAATGCGGCCATATACATCCCCGGCCAATAGCAAATCGATTTGGCCCGGGTTTGCATAATGAGGATCAGCCAATGCCAACTTCTTTAGATGTGGCCAAGATTTGACCGTGACTGGGCACAAAGGCAACTCAGATGTAATTGATGGGAGAACTGCAAATTTTGATTCAAACTTGAAGTTCGGATTGACAACTGATTAAATCTTGAGGATAAGTCCCTTATCAGTAATTTTATATTGAGCTTCGCCCATGGGCCGGTAACCTATACAGAAGGGAATTAAAGGTAATTTCAATCGTTGAGCCACGCGCCTTGTGATGGTTGATTGCTGCGATCCATTGTCAATCAACGCACGAAGCCGGACGGGCTGGCCAGATACATCGATTACATTTACAATCGCAGTGGCAAGGAGAATCGTGGAATTGGTGTGCACCAAGGCTTTATATGGTTGGGCATTCGATAATAGATTTGACTGATTGAAATGCAGCAAGGTGTGGTGCTTTCCCCTGCATGTGAAACAAGTGTGTTTGCTAGTACATTGCGTCGAGGTTGAATGACCGAGGCAATTAAAGCACAACCTTGGTTTGCTTGCGAACGCTTTACGCTCAAATGGAGTAAATTGCAAAAATTGTGGGCATTTTCGGAGAACGTGTGAGCCATTACATGATTCTACTGGACAGACAATTGATTTTTTTTGCGACATGGTGATTTCGGACGTCCCTTCTACCATGTGGCTTAGCTGCATTATCAGATTTTGTACTCGACGGTTTTTTTTTTTTATTCAAAATTACAAACACAACAACCATAAGTTATATTTAAAGTGTTTGATTATAGAAATATATCTTAATAACTTAATCTGCTTACATATCTATACAGAGTTTTGTAAGTAAAGACAAAATGACAAGATTATTAAGGCGAAGACGAAGGTAAGAGAAATTAATAGAATAGAGACTGAAACTGGGACAGATGACAGACTTGTAAAATTCATTTGTAAAGTGACGCAGTAGTTTATTTTAAAATGCAATATGTTTTTAGTGCATCTGATTTCTAATGGTAAAATGTTCCAAATACGTACTGTGAAGACTAAAAATTGACGCTCAGATATTCGTGAATTATATTTCATGTGTAATATTTGTATGGATCGCACTGACCGCGATAGTTGAAGACGATCACTAAGGTAGACAGGTTCTTTATTTATAATTATCTTGTGCAGAAGCATAAGGCACTTAAATTTCAACAAATAATTAAATGACATATTATACATTTTTAAGGCATATTCGGAGATGTGTTCATAACGATTTATACCATATATATAATGTGCTATATTGTTATAAACCACATTGAGCTTCCTACTACAAACACTGCCACAATTGGCACACAGCTCGCAACCGTACAGCAACGATGGGAGTAAATAAGATTTAGCTAAAAGTAACCTTATTTTAAGCGGTGTGAAGTGTTGTGTTGTCCATAGTGCTCTTAACATTCCATAAACTTTGCCTATTGTGGTAAAAATATGATATCCCATGTTAATGTCCTATTAAAGATGACACCGAGGTTTTTGGCTGTATTAACATATCTCATTGCAGCGTTGCCCAGTATAACTTCGGGGTAGCAGTCTAGATTAAGCGGGTTTTTTTTATAAATAACAATACATTGGGACTTGCTTGGATTCCAGGCTATGCCATTATCATTAGCCGATTCATTTATGAGACTTAGGTCAAAGTTAAGCTTACGTTATCAATAGAGGCTACTGGACTGCCCAAGTATACTTGGACGTCATCTGCGTAAATGTGCACATCACTGTATTTAAGAACGCCTGGTAGGTCATTTATATACAGCACGAACAACAGGGGTCCCAGTATCGATCCTTGTGGAACACCCTTTACCACACTCAAAAAACTCGATAGGGAGTTACCCGCACTGTCTGAGCTCTGTAACTATGGAGGAAAACTTAAATAGTGTTTTGAGTTTCAAACATAGCAATTCATGGTCGACCGAGTCGAATGCTTTCGAGTGATCCAAGAGTGTTAGGAAAGTTACATGGTCCTTATCTATATTTCTCCTGACATCATCTGCCACGTTTAATAGTGTAGTGATACAGCTTCTGTTAGATCTAAATCCCGACTGATGCGGGCTTATCAATGAATTGCTATTAACAAACGAATTTACCTGGCGATGCATTACACGTTCAAAAACCTTAGAAAGAAAAAGCACAATAGCAATAGGTCTGAAGTCACCGTTTGTTTTCTGGACCGGAACGATTTTTGCCTTCTTCCAGCATTTAGGAAAAATCGATAAAGTAAGGATAGTGTGGAAGGACTAAACAAGATACGGTAGAATTCTTGGCAGTAAACATTTAATAACCGCATTCGATTTTATTGACAGGATGGATTCACCTACATCACAATCATCGATACAATGAAAATCGAAAGCAAACAAGGAGTCTTCGACAGCAGAGCTGTAACGAGTATAATTTATATTATGGAAAGAAGGCGGTAAATTAGCAACGGCTTTATTGAGCTCATTCACGTTAACCGATTCTGGTGCACATGCAGTCTTAACACTGATGCCGATTTCACGATGGCATCCGCGATGAGAAACGTTGATTTCAGAAAATCAAGTAACTGTTGCAATTTTGCAACTTTCTTGGGCTCTTTGCCATATCTTTAAAAATCAAGACTGGCAGCTGGTGACAGCTTTTCAAGTAGATGGAACGCAAAGAATTTAAGATTTTTCAGTTGCCGATTCGCGTTGATTATACGTTGCGAGACTCATAAATTTCTTCATAAATGCGGTGAATACAACTTGATCATTACTATAACGATCCTTTAAATCGTTCATGGCTTCATCATAGGTGTCGTCCGTAACCTCTAAATGAGCAATAGATGACGTTACATTGGTGGTAAGAAATGATTTCAGATATACGAATTTTTGATGCTTCGATAGCTTTGCATTGCTGTAGATGGCTTGAAATGAAGCAAACAAGGTAGGCCATTCAATTCTGGAGGTCTTAATGAGCTATCGGCGTGCACTTCTCGTATGATCGTATTAATCGTTTCGGTGTTGGTAGCAGTCGGAGTAGCAGAATTAGGAAAGGTGGTTTGTTTATCCGGTTTTTCATCTGAATACAGTTGATCGTATGCAGTTCCGATGTGATCGATTGCATCTGCATACTCAGATTGAAAAGATCCAAAGATATCCTTTTTAAAATATTCGTCGTCGCGAGACAAGCGAGATCGCACCAAGGTGCGATGATTTGCATTGAAAGTCGAAAGAGTTTGCGCAATTCGGTTGAGGCGTGTCGCAAATTGCCCCTTAGACCGTCGCTTGGGTCCGTCTTTATCAAAATTTGGGAGCTCTTTACGCAAACGTTCTAATAAATCCAGTTGTTCCGCCACTACTTGCTCTTCTTCGGTTGGGGAATTTTCACCGGGGGACTCGTGTTCAGACATATCGAAAAACAAACAAAATTGCCAAACGGAAAGGTCAGTCACTTACCTTGGAAATCTGCTGACTGTCCCAGACTGGATTTCACGCTTTGTAGACTATGATGACCTTCGGCAATCTGATGGCCTTGCACGATGCCCCAATTAAATTGATGAATGAAGCAGCAGGTTAGGTTGAGACACAATCGAATGATTTCGATTTTGTTGTATGTACCTTCGCGAAGACTGATCCGGCTCGAAGGACCAGTGTTACGAGCAGAATCACTAATTTGTGGTGATTATTAAAATGCCGGATTCTTCGCTACGTTGTGGAAAATTTGCGGTGATATCACCCCTCAATGCCTTTATGGTTTTGACCAAAATGAATCGCTTTTACCGAGATAGTTAATCCGTTGAATAAAACACCAAGATAGTTTGTATTCAGGGTTTTGAACTTATTCAGTGTGCTTGCGTTCGTACAATATACAAAAATAGACAAAAACTACAATAATCGTGATAGACTGCAAGATGGTGAAAAAAAATTTTATGAAAAATAATTATGTGTTCCCGTACAGGAGAGACAAAAACGTGTTCCTGTACTGGTTGGGACAAAAGCGTGTTACCGTACTGGTTGGGACAAACATGTTCCCTGGCTAGAGAGACAAGCGTGTTCCCGCACTGGTCGTTCGTCAATCAAGTTAATGCTCAGACTCAACACAACCTGTTTGGACTTTTTTAAATTGCATTTGTTAAATAAACTTAAACAGACTCACGGTAAAGATTTCATTTACTTTTTTTTATACAACTAAATTTGAAAAGCCCTTAAATGGAACAATTGACAAAACAAATAATTTTTTTGTTTTCCGTTTATTTAAAAAATATAACCGTTATATAACTAATTTGATTGCAAATCGCTTGCCACTTAAAACTTATTTAGTTTTTATCAACTTTATTCCTCAATGTTAATAAAATTGTCATTTAGAAAGGGTTATATGTTTTTGGCTTTCCTATACAATTTTTTCTTTATTAAAAGGGGTTGTATTGTCAAATGTCCACAGATATTGTGTAGCCTTCGAGCCTTTTCGTTGACTAATTTCCATACAGTAAAGCGAAAATAGTTGTAGTTTAAATAATACAAGTTATTTATTTTATACAGAAGCAGGCGGGTTCGATTTAGCCCGTGCTTTACCATTAGCGATTTGACAACGACTGACTGCAAGAGTGATAGATGAAGTAAATGAGAGCCTTTAGCAAAAGGCAATTGCAATAAATGACATTAACTCGTGTGAATGTGTGTGTATGTATGATTAAAACTAACTAAATGAATTTTGTTTCTCATTGCTTCGCAGAGCAATTTACAAAGTATATGTGTACATATGAAATTAGAAGAGATGATAGCATATGGATTAAACTGACTGCGCTGCTTTCATTTGTTGCGCTGTTGACAGTGGCGGCGTAACCAAACATTGTCCCCCCGTTGGAAGCCTTAGGCTTTCAACCTCTTCTTGCTTAGGAAGTGGACACAGCTTTCGTATAGCTCTTTGGATGATTCCAGTGGCTGTTTTCGTCCTTTACCAGGACGATGTCATTGATAGATAAGTCAGGTTTTTGATGGCGCCATTTGGAGCGCTGTTGTAGAAGAGTTAAGTACTCTTCACGCCATCGGGCCCAAAATATTTGCTGATAGTAGGACATGCGCTGCCATTGGTCTAACCGATTAAAGTTAAGAGATGTGACATTCGGGTCATCAAACAAGGGCAAAGGGGCCGTCCCTATGAAATGGGCGGGTGTCAAAACGTCAAGATCGTCGGGATGCTCTGAAAGTGAAAACAGAGGTCTAGAGTTAATAATTGCCGCAATGTGGCAAATGAGTGTACGCAGCTCATCAAAGTTCAATAAGGAATTTGCAGCTGTTCGATAAAAATGGTGCTTGGCCGTTTTTACGGCCGCCTCCCACAGTCCACCAAAATGTGGAGAACGAGGAGGAATGAACTTCCAATCGATCGTGTTGTCTAAACAAAATTCGTGAACAGCCGTTGTGTGACTATCACTAAGAAAAAGACGACGTAGTTCCGCAAGCTCATTTCTAGCTCCAACAAAATTAGAGAGATCCATAACTAGCTCCATATGAACAGCCTTGGTAGCGAAGCATATGAAATGAAGATACAGATGTAACACTTTATTGGCTGTTTGTTGCGTATTTCATTTTTATAAAAAAAAGGTCCACAAAAGTCCACGCCTGTGACCTTGAATGCGTACGATGTGTTAACTCTGTCATGAGGAAGGTCCGCCATGACGTGTTCAGCTATAAACGGCTTCGCACGAAAACATACTGTGCATTTACTCACTGTGCTTGAGACAGTTTTCCGGCCTCCGATTGGCCAGTATTGTAGGCGAATGTTAGCCAGCAATGCGCGAGGACCGGCATGTAAATTGCGTCTATGGAAGTGCATGATAATTGCATGAGTTACCGGATGGCGTCTAGGCAATATAATAGGATGTTGACCATTGAAGTCTAAAGCTGAGTTTTTTAGTCGTCCTCCCACACGAAGTAAGGCTTGGTCGTCGATAAATGTGGAAAGAGCCGAAATGCAGCTGTTTGACTTTACCCGTTCACCATTTTTCAAGTAGTTGCGCCTGCCTCTCCCTTCCGTTGTCGGATACTACGTATACACATGCCCCATACGCCTCAACGCTGGCATCGCTGAAACCATGAACCTCGACCACACCTTTTGGCAGGATAGACAGCCGAGGAAAACTTAGTTTCCGTATGCGAACAAGATCTGAGTATAAACTATTCCATGATGAGTCCAAAGATATCGGCAAGCTTTCATCCCAGTCGAGTCGCTCCCTCCAAAGATGCTGAAGAAAAATGTTTGCTTTCGAAATGATTGGACCAATAAGCCCCAACGGGTCGTAAAAACGAGCAATTGTTGACAACACCGATCGTTTGCAATTCCTCTTTGCTGTAGCCGTGGGCGTAAATACGAACAGTAGGCGATCAGAAGCTGGGTCCCATCATCGAAGCTTAAAAGAGTTTCGGTGTCTTCGGCTGGTATGCCTTGAAGAAGCTCCAAATTATTAGTGCACCATTTACGCAATTTAAAACGACCCTTGGCCAACATATTAGTAGTTAATTTCATGATCTCTCTGACTTCTTGGACGGAATCGCCACCTGCAATAAGATCGTCAACATAAAAGTCTCGCCGCATTATTTCAGCTCCGATAGGAAACAGTTTCTGCTCGTCAGAGGATCGCACTGTTAAATGCGGACGGTTGAGTACCATAAGTTACTGTATCAAGTTTATAAACTTGAACTTGATGTTGTGGCGTATCGCGCCATAATATGCATTGCAAGTAGGAGTCATACTCCGAGACCCGTACACATCTATACATCTTGCAAATATCACCAGTTAAGGCAACAGAAAATGTTCTAAAACGCAACAGTATGTTAAAGAGTTTGGGTTGTATAGTAGGGCCGGTCATAAGCACATCGTTGAGGGAGTACCCGGTGGACGAAGCTGCAGAGCCGTCAAATACAACCCGAAGCTTTGTGGTAGTGCTGTCTTCCTTCATTACGCAGTGATGGGGTAAAAAATACTTGCAAAGATGACGAGTTTCCTTACTAACTAAAGACATGTGGCCTAAGTCTGAGTATTCTTGCATGAATGCAGCGTATTTGGTCTTTAGTTTAGGTTGACGATCTAATTTATGCTCTAGATTAAAGAATCTACTAAATGCTTGTGGATATGACTCACCCAGCATACTTATAATGGATTTAATAGGCAATCGAACCGAATAGTCCCCAGTTGGTAATCTAGTGAAATTAGCCTTGAAGTGGGATTCACAACCAATCTCTTCTTTGGTATATTTGACCGCAGAAGAGCAGCAACTTTCAAGCTCCCAAAAGCGACGCACCAACTGATCAAGCTGATTATAAGGTTTCGTTGAGGATGTCGCGTTCAAAACCTTCCCTGTTCTAGGCTTAGAGTCACCACCTGTGACCACCCATCCTAACCTGGTTTTTTGAAGTAACGGCAGACCACGAGCCAACTTGATCTGCCCAACACACAAAAGATCGTAAAAGAGACTTGCTCCAATGAGCATATCAACGCGTTGTGATTTGTGAAAGTCTCTATCTGCTAGGCGAATGTTGGAGGGAACGATGCTATATTTAGACTAAAGTTGGGTTGATTGTCAGTTATGCTGGGGGCTACTAACGCGGTAATGAAAGTTGTGTATTCGGAAATTTGAGAACGAAGATTCATGTTAACAGTAAAGCCATCTTACTGGAACTCGGAATCGCCAAGGCCAGATACAGATGCAAACGATTTAGTTTTGCGCAGCTGTGATTGTTGAGCAAGTCGAGATGTGATTATGTGCAACTGCGATCCGGAATCGAGCAGCGCACGGCAGGGCACCCATGTACCAGCACTGTTCCTGACGTCAACAACCGCAGTAGCGAGAAGCACAACATCACAACTGAGATTCGGGGTGCCAGAAAAATCAAGAGCAGAAGGGGAAACAACAATAAGAGAGCGTTGTGTATGTTGCGGAGTAGCTTGCGATGACAATGGAGGGTTTGGTTGTTCACGTATTATAGCCTGGCTGCTAGAATGGTCAAAGTGCAGTAAACTATGATGCTTAGCTCCGCATGAACGACATGAACCGGCGCTACATGCTCTCAACTGGTGACCTCTTCGAAGACAATTAATGCATAACGACAGCCGCTTGGCTTCTTTAAGACGTAGTTGTGGCGATAAATTAATAAATCTACTGCAGCTATATATGGAATGGTCTGTGATGTCGCACAGAACACAGCCACTTGATGTGTTAGTGGATATAAAAGATTTTCTACTGGAGTTAGTATTTCTACTGTTCTTGCCCACCTGAGATATACGCGTGCTTGCTGCAACTGAGTGTTCGACGTTTTCCAACTTTTGACATCGTTTCTCCAGAAAGGTTGTGAATTGTTCACATGATGGTATGACGTCCAAGGGCGCCGTTTCTTCCCACTTAGTCTGCCTTGCACTAGCCACCTTTTGAAGTAGAATATGTATGATTATGCCGGACGCCATTTGCTCCGAGTCTCCAATCGTTAGCAGTGCTCGTAGGTTAGCGTTAATTTTATCTGAAAGCTCACGTAACTTTACTGCTGAAGATAGTTCTACCCTTTTAAGCCCCAGAATCTCGGTGATGTGTGCCTGAAAAATAAGACGCTTATTGTTAAAACGTTTCTGCAGTAACTCCAAAGCAATATTATAGTTTAAACCACTGATCTCCAACGAACGGATGGTATCCAATCCTGCACCTTTCAGCGACGTTCGCAAATGCTGCATTTTCTCGACATCTGTGAGATCAGGATCTTTATCGATAATTGTTGTAAACATCGAAATGAAGTCGGTATATTCCGTGTAAGCTCCACTAAATGTGGGCAACTTTAGCTCAGGTAACCGTGGTCGACTTTGCATTATGATGGTTTGACCTTCAGAAGTATGTTCATAGCGCATAGTTGAACAAGGTGGCATTTGAGATGAATGCTTGCGAATCTCGTGCCGTATACGGGACCGGATTGAAAGAAGTAACTCTTCGAAGTTTGAGCGCAGTTCCCCACCGATTTCATCAAAAGTAAGCTCCTCGAGTTTGTCATGAGTTGAGTTGAACGTGGAGGAAATGTGCTCCAGGCGCTCCAACCTTACGCTTAAATCCGTTTCGTTTAGCAGATTAATTTTTCGCCTTCGATTGCCTGTTCAATACGTTGCGCTTGCCCATAAATTGATTGTGCCTTGCGCTTGTGAAATATTGTCTTATCCTCAGGCGTTAGATTAGACTGCTCGTTCTCGGTCATGATACAATGTTGAGGCTATACAACTTACTAAAAATGACAACAAAAAAATTGTGTAAAACGGAGTTAGCGGATCCCAAATATTGCGTGATTTTCCAGCGGTACGAATTTACCGCTATATACCCGTATGTATTTAAGTGTCAATAAACTGAGACACCAACAGCCGCAGTTATGTACTCTTGTAGTTTATTAGTATGTATGCCTCACCGAAAATGTAAAACTCATACTATGTACTGCGCAGTTAACCGGTAAAATATTTTACTGCGATATATGCTAATTGCTATTTTTTGTAGTTTAAAAAAGGCAATAGCAATCACGTCGGGGTCATCAAAAAATGTGTAGCCTTCGAGCCTTTTCGTTGGCTAATTTCCATACAATAAAGCGAAAATAGTTGTAGTTTAAATAATACAAGTTATTTATTTTATACAGAAGCAGGCGGGTTCGATTTAGCCCGTGCTTTACCATTAGCGATTTGACAACGACTGACTGCAAGAGTGATAGATGAAGCAAATGGGAGCCTTTAGCAAAAGGAAATTGCAATAAATGACATTAACTCGTGTGAATGTGTGTGTATGTATGATTAAAACTAACTAAATGCATTTTGTTTCTCATTGCTTCGCAGAGCAATTTACAAAGTATATGTGTACATATGAAATTAGAAGAGATGACAGCATATGGATTCAACTGACTGCGCTGCTTTCATTTGCTGCGCTGTTGACAGTGGCGGCGTAACCAAACAGATATGTTGATGACTTTTTCGCAGTTATACACGAAGATGAGGTGCAAACTACATCATCTGCACACCTACATATTCTATGTCAATACCTCGTAAATTGCTTTTTTCTTCTTTCTTTCTTTTTTAAATGGTCGTCTAACCGCCTGGGCGATTTCGACCGTCCAACATAGCTCGCCAGTCGTTTCTCCGTTGCGCCAACTGGCGCCAATTGGAAACACCGCGGGATCGCAAATCGGTCTCCACTTGGTCCTTCCATCGGAGTGGTGGTCTCCCTCTTCCCCTGCTTCCACTGTCGGGTGCCGATAAGAATACCTTCTGGGCTATAGCATCTTCGCTCATTCGCACTACGTGGCTTAGCCAACGAAGCCGCTGTATTTTAATTCGCTGAACTATGTCGGCGTCTGCGTAAAGTTCATACAGCTCATCATTAAATATTCTTCGGTACTCGCCGTCGCCAACGCGTAGAGGTCCACAAATCTTTCGAAGAACCTTTCTCTCGAATACTCCCAGAGCCGCCTCATCAGATGTTGTTAGTGTCCACGCTTCTTGTGGTAGAGTGTTATTTTCGTTCGTCGAGAGAGGACTTTACTCTTCAATTGCCTACTCAGTCCGAAGTAGCATTTGTTTGCAAGAGTAATTCTTCATCGGATTTCTAGGCTTACATTATTGTTGGTGTTAATGCTGGTTCCCAGGTAAACGATGTCCTTTACTATTTCGAAATTATTGCTGCCAACAGTGGCTTGATTGCCAAGGCGCGAATGGGCTTACTCCTTGCATGATGACAGAAGGTACTTCGTTTTGCCCTCGTTCACCACCAATCCCATTTTCTCTGCTTCTTTTTTTAAGTTGGAGTACGCAGAAGTTACGGCGCGGTTGTTAAGGCCAATGATATCAATATCGTCAGCATATGGCAACAGTAGCACGCTTTTATAAAATATTGTTCCAGCGCGGTTAAGTTCTGAAGCTAGTTTTGCTGGTTCTAATCCCGACAGTTTGCTTAACTTTCTTTATTATATAAATTATTATAATTATTTTAAAAATTTTTTTAAATATTCAGCGCTAGCTTTTTACCAATTTGTGGCGTGCTGCTTCCACTTTTTATACAAATTGGCGGGAGCTACTGGTCGTCATCCACTGGTCGGGCAGCACTCTGGACGTCATCTGCAAATCCAAGCAGCTGCATTTCTGCCGGAAACCTTCCATGGCAGAAATACCGTCGGACCCCGTTTTAAACAACCTTTTTCAAACCACTTTTGATGTTACCTATCCCAGGACTCGAACCTTGGGCCTTTCGGTGTGGTGCGCCGGAAAAACTGCCTCTACACCAATTCGACGATATAATAAAGTTCATATAAATCAAGTAGGTAAATTATTTAGCATTATTATATTGTGAAAACATATTTCAACGTTTGTAAAATTTTTTAGTTACAAACTCGTTTGGTTACATTGATTTTAACGTTTGGAAAATATTGTTTAATAAAGTAGCTTGTTTATTGGGTTTTCTTTTTAAGTGTGAGAAAATACATCCGGCTTTGTAACTTTCAAAGAATTATCAACTGAAAAAAAAATGTATCTTTTGTAAAGAGTTCATATTATCAGCTAGGCGATGTCGCAATTGGGTTATCAACTCCATTAAAAATAGTTGACAGTTTTTACGAATAGTTTTCTGTATTTCGTGTTGGAACCAGAAAAGGCTTGGAGTAAAAAAAGGCTAGAAAAAAGCCACGAAGCTAAACTCAAAATTATGAGGCTAAGGGACAAAAAAAGGGCTAAATTTAGGCTCGAAAAGGCTAACCTGGTCACACTGATCATAAATAAGATTTTTTCGAATAGGTCGCTTACTGGTCCACTTCATACGATTTCTAAATACATAAGTTAATATGACTTACGAAGGTAAATTTGGTGTCAAAAATTACTCCCAAGTCTTGAATTTCACTTACCTACCCGTGGCAGGGGCGAGTTATATATATGATACAATGACATTAACACGAGCGGGATTGCATTAATAAACCGCGTGACTCCTGAGAAGTCTTGATTTCTCGAAAGCCAACTTCAAAAAGTTAAGTAAAGCACTTTCTGAAATTATTTGACCTCAATACAAAGAGGATATTCAGCGTAACCTTTTCCACTTTAATAGTACCATTTATAGCCTTTTCGATAAATATGTACCAAAGCGCACGTATTTATATGATGAGCCAATTCAAGTCTGGATCACCAAAGAACTAAAATATATAAAATAAAAAGTCTCGTTTCTTTAAATTATACAAGAAAACTGGGTTTCACTCAGATTATGTACAGTACTCCATTCGGCGTCATAAGTATTTAGAATTGAATAAAAAGTGATATGAAGCATACATATGGAAAATAAAAATAAAATTATTTGCAACCCCAAAACATTCTATGGTTTCGTAAGCAGTAAATGCAGGGTAAAGATGAAATGATGAAATTTAAAGATATTATTTCTAGCGACGATCCAGAGATTGTTGATTTCTTTTCTCAGTTCCTTAAGTCTAATTATTCTTCCGACATCATCACATAATAATTACTTTGTTATATCTAACTACCCCAAAGGAGACAGTGAAATATGGCCCTGACTTAATCCCGACATGTCTTTAAAGTGCGGCGTTTTCCCGACTCCATGGAAAGAGTCTTCTTATACCCCTTCATAAAAGTGGGAGTAAGTCGTCTATAGAACACTATCGCGGAATAGCAAAGCTATCCACAATTCCCAAGTTAATGAAGCAATTGTTACCAGCCACGCAACATTTTCTATCTATGATTGCAGGTTCTCAGTTAACTTTAATACTCCCTACCGAGGTTCAAGACATTTTCAACTAGTTCTTCTGAAGCAATGAGCCGTCCCAGTGCCTATGCGAAGATTTTAACTCATTCAGGCACTTTTGATATTTCGGACTAGCTTTTTGCAATAAAAAAAACTATTCTGCCTCTCTTAAAAGATTATTTATATTTTAGTATTTTAGTGTATGTATGTATCGTTCTCAGCTGATCAACTTTTTTCTGTAGCTGAGCAGTTTGAGATCTCGACGCTTAACAACCTCCGCCTTTCAAACACTCGGCAAATCTAATCCACGCGTTATGCGGATGCGCCCCTCGTGTCGGTTGGGCGGGATGTTGGGTAATCCGTTGGGTTTATTATTATTATTAAACACGCTCCTATAAAGTAATATAAACACTTTTTATACCTAGTAGTACCACGCACACAAGGTATATTAACTTTGGTCGCGTAACGGTGATATGTAACGAAATAAACGGATCGGGATGTATGTTGACTTGATATCTATAATATAAATTGGCAAGTTGGGGGGAAACTGTCCCACTTTATGACAAACTATACATTTCAAGTATTAACAATTGTATATCTATGGATAGGTGTTGCCTTAATGCAGTGCCGTCAATCAAGAAAACTTAAAACTAAATTAATTATAATATTGGAAAATTAGTTTAAAAATACACCAACACAAATGCCAAACATGTATTCACACTACAGAGCCGTAGATGTGTGAGTAGACCTGTCATGCATGTTTTTGTATTACTCGTGTGATCCGCTCTCACTGTGATTGCGAAGAGTTTGTAGTGAACCAATGAAAAACAGTATTCACACTATAGAGCCGTAGTTGTGTGAGAAAACGTGTCATGCCTTTTTGCTTTAGTTGTTGTTATTGTATTTATTAATGGCTGCCATGCCCAGTGTCAGCGGCTCTCTTGAGAGCACGAGGAGTGCTTTGTGGAGGCATTAAGCGTACACACTATAGAGGCGGTTTGTTGTGAGTTGTTATTGCACTGATCACCGGTTAAGATGACCAGGGACAGCAGCTCTCCTGAGGCCATGAAGAGTTGCTTTGTTGTTAAACATGAGCAAATATGTAAACTTCATTGATAATACAAACAGTGTTTGCAAAAACCAAATAATTGATTACTCATAAGGAGTATTCAGCACCAAACCTAGTTTTGTATTTGTGGTTAGGTTAGTGTGAATTGAAATAAAATAAACAAGAAAAATAAAACACAATTTATTAAAAGAAAATAAAGGGAAGGGCAGAAAAGGAAGGGAAAAAAGGAAAGGAAAGAAAGGAAGGGAAAGGATAGAAAAGGTAAGGAAAGGAAACGAAAGCAAAGGAAAGGAAAGGTTACCAAAGAAAAGAAAAGGGAATAAAAGGGAAGGAATGAACTAGCAAAAAAATTTAACAAAAAATAGAAAACATGAAAGAAAAAAAATTAAAATAAAGTACAGCTTTGTGGTTGAATTTCAAAAACTGAGCGATCTCTTGTATATCAAAATGCTCAGGAGGAAACAAGAAATTGATTAAGCCACGTCCGTCCGTTAGTAGTTGTTGGTAGGGAAGCTATTTAAATACAAATAAATTAATGGCAGCCGCCACGGTGTGGCGGTAGTGTTGCCGGCCTACCACACCAAAGGTCCAAGGTTCGAGTCCTGGGACAGGTAACATCAAAAGTGGTTTGAAAAAGTTTTTCAAGACGGGGTCGCCACTCGGTAGTGGTTTGGCAAACTCACCGAGCGTCTTTTTGATATGGAAGGCTTCTCAGCAAAAATTCATCTCCTTTGGCGATACCGTTAGAAGTCCGCAAAAATCTGTAAGTCCCGCCAATTTGTAGGAAAAATTTCAAAACGGCTCACCACAAATTGGAAGGGAAGCTCTGCGCAAAAATCTCTTAGGATGTTTATTTTATACCTGTTGTATATCGCGCCATACATTAATATTTTTTTTAAATTAATTTACCCCTCAAAATTCATATAAGAATTGTTTTTATTGAAAACAATCAGCTGGCTTTATAATGCGAACTGAAAAGTATTTAAATAGACCTGTGTAAATTTGTATGCCATAATAGATCACTACGAGCTATATAGTGTTCAGTTCCACACGAATTTAGACTTCCTTACTTGTTAACCAATTATTTTTACACCAGGTACATATAACACGTATACCATAATATCAAAAAATTTATAGTCGACGTCACACTAGCCAACTATATTTCAAACGTGGTCTGAAGCTTGTCCTCTTATGCAGACTGTATGTAAAATATTCTCAACCGGTTTCAGAATCAATATATGAGGATAACCTTAGGCAAGTTAAGCAAGTTAATATAAAGCTTAAGAAATGGGAAGTTAATCTTTGAGATACTGCTGAAATACTGTAATCGCAAATAGAAAAAACTTAGATGAAAACGAAAAAGAACAATTTATAATGCAAGAACATCACGTTGGATGCGTTATAAGAAGACAAATGTAGGACTCTTACAATACAAGGCGTCTATAAAGTCAGAAGTACAAACCCAAGTCGAGAAAAGCCACAGCAACAATTCACATTGAGCTATACTTCTCCCTTGGCTATATCGAAAAATAAAAAATAGGACTTACTGGATATTCTTCCTTAATATAGCAACGGAAGGTGAATGTTAAGTCGAATCTAGTTCGGACCTCGATGACGAAGAAAATATCTAACTTCAATAGCATTTTGCCTTTTAAAACTCACTAAAATTACTTTCTTTGTTTTTTCTAGCTTTTTCTTTTTTGAATTTTTTTGAATGTCATGAGCCTAAACAACCTGGGGCCGAATTGTGTATTCCGTCATCGAATCGGCAATCGGCAAATGGTTACTGGTATCGCGATATACGTTCACAATCGTATCGTAATTTTTGACAAAATGTCAAAAATATTAATTAAAGTGGGTTTGTGTTGCTCAAACGTTTTAAGTAAGTAAAAAATAAAAATTTAATTTTGGTAGCTATTATTATTTTATCTTTCTGTTTTGTAGATCGCCGATATCTTGATCTTTTCTTCTTGTTTTTCTTTAAATGGTCACCTAACATAGCTGGCGCCAATTCGAACCTCTGCTTCTACCAGCGGGTGCCGATAAAGCCGGATCTTTTGAACTATATCGGCGGTTGCGTAAAGCTAATCGTTAAATCCTGTTTGGTGCTCGCAGTTCCCAAAGCATAGAGGTCCACAAATCTTTCTATCAATCGTTCAGATCGTTGCATCAGATGTTGTCAGAGTCCACCCTTCTGCAATATATAGCAGGACAGGTGCGATGAGTGACTTATAGAGTGTTATTTTCGCTCTTCGAGAGACGACCTAACTTCTCAAATGTCTGCTCTTCGAAGGGCATGTTAAATAAGGCGAGGAAGTACCAGTGTCCGGCAAATCGCGCAAACAGTGAAGGCTTCTTCTTCTTTTTTTCTTCTTCCTTAAATGGTCATCCAACCGCCTGGACGATTTTGACCGGCGAACTTAGCTCGCCAGTCGTTTCTTCGTTGCGCCAACTGGCGCCAATTGGAAACACCGCGGGATCGCAAATCGGTCTCCACTTGGTCCTTCCATCGGAGTGGTGGTCTCCCTCTTTCTCTGCTTCCGCCGGCGGGTGCCGATAAAAATACCTTCTGGACTGGAGCATCTTCGCTCATTCGCACTACGTGGCCTAGCCAACGAAGCCGCTGTGCTTTAATTCCCTGAACTATGTCGGCGTATGCGTAAAGTTAATAAATCTCATCATTAAATCTTCTTCGGTACTCGCCGTCGCCAACGCGTAGAGGTCCACAAATCTTTCGAAGAACCTTTTCCTCGAATACTCCCAGAGCCGCCTCATTAGATGTTGTTAGTGTCCACGCTTCTTGTGGTAGAGTGTTATTTTCGTTCGTCGAGAGAGGACTTTACTCTTCAATTGCCTACTCAGTCCGAACTAGCATTAGTTTGCAAGAGTAATTCTTCGTCGGATTTCTAGGCTAACATTATTGTTGGTATTAATGCTGGTTCCCAGGTAACCGAAGTCCTTTACTATTTCGAAATTATTGCTGCCAATAGTGGCGTGGTTGCCACGGTGCGAATGCGCAGACTATTTGCATGATGACAGAAGGTACTTCGTTTTGCCCTCGTTCACAACCAATCCCATTTTCTCCGCTTCTTTTTCTAATTTGGAGTAAGCAGAAGTTACGGCGCGGTTGTTAAGGCCAATGATATCAATATCGTCAGCATACGCCAACAGTTGCACACTTTTATAAAATATTGTTCCAGCACGGTTAAGTTCTGCAGCTTGTATTATATTCTCCAGCATTAAATTAAGGAAATCGCACGATAGGGTCACCCTGTCTGAAACCTCTGTTAGTTTCGAATGGCTCGGAGAGGTCCTTCCCAATTCTGACCGAGCTGTCGGTGTTGCTCAAGGTCATTTTGTATAGCCGTATAAGTTTTGCGGGGAAACCAAATTCAGACATAGCGGCATATAAATCAACTAAGAGATGATGTGTGCCGATTCTTTTCTCACGGGTTTTTTCCAAGATTTGGAGTATTGTAAAAATCTGGTCGATGGTAGATTTACCAGGTCTGAAGCCACACTGATAAGGTCCAATCAGTCTGTTCACATCAGGCTTCAGTCTTTCGCACAATACGCTTGATAGGACCTTATATGCGATATTCAAAAGGCTGATTCCGCGATAGTTGGCGCAGATTGCAGGATCTCCCTTCTTGTGGACTGGGCAGAGAACACTCAGATTTCAATCTTCAGGCATGCATTCATCCGACCATATTCTGCATAGAAGCTGATGCATGCGCCATAACAGCTCCTCTCCTCCATGTTTGAATAGCTCCGCAGGCAAACCTTCAGCGCCAGTTGCTTTATTGTTTTTCAATCGCGATATTGCTATTCGCACTTCATTATATGTATGTATGTATGTATGTATTTATTAAACATTTTCATGATGCATATTTAGTGACATAGGATAACAAAATTACATTAAATAATTACATTAAATAATTTCAATTACTATGCATAAGAAAAGTATATGGCATTTTTTATATTAAAATTTAACATAGTGTTAAATGCCAATCCTAGCGATGGTATAATGAAATTGATTTGTGTGGGGTGTACATAATTAAAAATATAATGAAGAGTTTAAGTTATACGTTAAAATTAACAAAGGTTTTAAAGAAAAACAATAATAAATATTTGCAGTTTCAA
Source organism: Merzomyia westermanni (assembly GCA_949987695.1). Taxonomy (NCBI): domain Eukaryota; kingdom Metazoa; phylum Arthropoda; class Insecta; order Diptera; family Tephritidae; genus Merzomyia; species Merzomyia westermanni. The sequence goes on along the minus strand of OX465292.1, from coordinate 52,713,950 downwards.
GGATAAGTAAGTAAAAGTTTATAATATCGTCCTCAGCAGCGTTTCTAATTCAAAGTGATTGTAGCCAAGAAGATACAGTTTAACTTCTTTTGAAAATAAGTTAAAGTTTCTTATAACCTGTACAGTGGCAGGAAGGGCGTTCAAAAATTTGCACGACGTATATGCGTAAAAACTTCTAAAGTGCGACGTCCTTGTATGCGGAATTTGTACGGCTGGAAGAAGATTTCTTCGTAAGTTGTAGACTTCCGAAGGAAAGCTTTCCAGGTAGCCACACCTTATAAAGAAGGTTTTTAGAACTTTGTATAAATATAAATGGCGACACGGAAATGTATCTAGTTTCCTAAAAGACGGCATAGAGTGAGACCTATAGTTTGCATTACAGATGCGCCTTACTACGCCCTTTTGAATTGTTACAACTGGTGACAGCTTATTAGCCGAAGCGCCGCCCCAGCATATGATACCATATTGCAGTTTGGATTGGAATAAACCGTAGTAAACCGTTTTTAGAGTGGACAAAGAACATAACTTTTTCAGACGATAAAAGTGACGAGTAGTGTAAAGAAAGTATTTTTTTAGGTTATTAATATGCTCAGACCAACTCAAGCGGTTGTCTATTGTAATTCCTAGATATTTGAAATTCTCAACAACTTCAACCCTGAAGCCGCTCTCACAACAGTTTCTATTGCAATCAAAAGATCTCATCGCGCCACTTTGAGTGCACGCTATATGATGCATGTTAAAACGAGAACATGCTGCGGAATGAAATATAACATCATAACTTGGCTGTTCTTTGAAAACATGGCTGAAATACATAGGTCTAGTTTTACAGCTTACAATCAGTTTGTGTGAGGCGAACCAGGTTCGTAGCAAATGTACATCATGGTTAATTTCACATATTAATTCAAAGTAATTCGGTGTACTGTACGCAATTGCAAGATCGTCTGCAAAGGCAGTGGCCTTGCCTTTCAATGGAAGCGAAAAGATTGAATTAATATAGATCAATAACAGTATTGGACCAAGAACTGAGCCTTGAGGAACACCCACATTAACAGACTGTAAGCTACTGTAACTACCTTCTACTTTAACTTTTTGAGTTCTACCTGAAAGATACGATTTAAGCCAGGTATAAATAATACCGCGGAATCCTACACTATATAATTTATCCAAAAGTACACCTCTATCGACCATATCAAAAGCTTTTGTTATGTCGACAAAGAGACCAGCGCAACTTCTTTTCCCATCCAGAGCTTTATAGACGTTAGTACAAAAATCCAGCAGAGCGTCTTCTGTTGATAATCCCTCACGAAAGCCAAACTGCATAGCGCTAAAAAAGCTCGCGTTATCTAGGAAATTGACAATTCTTTTTTTAACAGCCTTTTCAAAAACTTTAGATATGACCGAGAGTGGTGATATAGGTCTGTAACTATTTGCGTCTTTTTTATCCCCTTTTTTCAAGATCGGAATTACAATAGCACATTTCAGAGCATCAGGAAAAATACCCTGAGTAATACTGGTGTTGAATAACTATACCAGTATATCGACTACATTAAAAGATATATTTTTTAAAATTAGATTCGAAATACCATCCTCACCGCACGAGCTTGAGCTTTTCAAGGTTTTAATAATTCGTATAACTTCGAGGCCTGTAATAGGGTCAAAAAAGAAGCTATTTCGAACATCTTGGCACGATGGAGGATGGATCGCAAATTGACAATTGCAGTTGGTTAAGACTGTGCTCCCAACCGTTGTAAAGTGCGAGTTAAATGTGTTGGCTACATCCACAGCATCCGTAATCGACTGGCTTCCAGCTTGCAATACTATTTGCTCATTACCATTTACACAGTTTCGATTTAGTAGACTATTGACAACGCCCCATTCTTTTTTAATATTACCAAGTGCTGAATTAAACTTGTTTCGAAAATAGCTATCGCGCATCTGTCGTATGGCCTTATTGGTGCTATTACTTAATTTATTGTATATATTGCGGAGCCTTCTATTACTGGGATGCTTGGAACATTTTCTTCGTAATTGGGTTTTTAGCTTTATTTTCTGGAAAAGATCCCGAGTAATCCAAAGCTTGAGCCTCACATTTTTCTTACGATTATTCACACTATACGAACAGTTGAGAATGTGCGCGTTTAAGGTATCCAAAAATAAGGAAAATGCTAACGAAATGTCATTTTCGGCGAGGACATTCGACCAATTTTCGAAACACAGCTTATGGTTCAGCATCGGAAAATTAACTTTTGTGTGTGATTTTTGAACACGGCCAGCGTTTGGTTTGTCGAATACAATACCATTTATTTGCAGACCAGTCAGCGTGTCAGTTATTTGCAAGTCAATGTTAAAACTACTACAATATCTATGTGGTTCGGCGTTAAAGCGGCAAAAAACATGATCAATACACGTACCTGAACTTAAGCGCGTCGGCTCATTAATATATGAAGTGAAGCCATTTCCAGCCATTAGCTCCAAATAGTCGTCAGTTGTATTACAGTGATACAAAAGGTCTAAATTAAAATCACCTAGTATGAAAAAGTTTGTTGTTTGTTCACTCTGCACGAAACTGGAGTATTCTTGAATAAATACAGAGGTAGGGACAGATTGCAGTCTGTATACCCCTAGGAAAGCAAATTGTTCACCCTTTATATTAATACAAAGTTGTAGCATATCAGCACTATTTAAGTTCCCACTAACTGAGGTACACTCATAAGTATCGCGCACAAAGGCTCCAACACCTCCTGCGCTGTATCTATCATTCGCATTGGCATAAAAATTGGAATGAGGAATGCTATAATCACTTATTTCATATGAATAAATCCAAATTTCAGTTAAAAATATTATATCAGGTAGGCAACCTAATGCATCGATATGACTTACGAATAAATCAAAGTTCTGCCTAAGGCTACGTATATTCTGATGAATTACTTTAATATCGTTAGAACCTACTGAGGGTGATTTTTGAAAAAAATTTTTGCTAGCGATGATTGGGTTATCATCAATCAGAACGTCAACAAACATCGATGAAAATCAAATGAAGAAAAAATAGATAAAATGTAAAGCTACAGAGTAGCTAATAAACAATAGATTTTAGATCATCGAATGTTCTGATGTTGATAACCCTCTCATTTTCAGCTCTTTTCAATAGGAAGCTCGATTTACCTAACCACAAATATTTATAGTTTTTCTCTTTTCTCAACTTATATGCAGCCGTAAACAAAGCTCGATTAAAACGCGTGAGAGCATCGTTAATGTAAATTTTATTATTGCTGGATCCGTCAAACACTCGCGCTGCCAGCTTACGTGCTTTTGTTTTTCTCGCTGCCATTACTCTCTTTTTGGTCACAGTGGAAGAGAAACGCACGTATAAGACATTGCGAGTAAGCGAAGAGTCATTTTTACCTTTATGCTTCTTACTACGCATTTGTCAATCTCAGATGGTGGTATAGATATCCCCAAAGTGTCCACGATTTTTTGCATGCACTCTTCCGCATTGTTGCTGTGTTCTTGCGGAATGCCAGTGATTTCAATAGCGTTGTCATGATCTCTCTGGTCTCTCCAGTTTAACTTGCTCTCTAACGTATTCACCTTTTGTTTTAGTGCATTGTTTTCATCTGCAAGCTTACTCAGTGTGCTAAGCATTTCAGAGTTAACACTTCTGAGCGCCACTATCTCTTCATATAGCAGCTGAAGAGTGATTGGTTTTGAGCTGCTATCCGTTAATTCGCAAGTTTGTTGACCCGTAGTTTTGACTGCATGAATTTGATTTTTCGCTTGATTTTGGCTTCTATTTTTCATGCTATTGGCATGTGTGTTACACTCAGTTGCATGTTGTTTTTGTTGCTCTGCACCTGCTGAAGCCGAATTCATGTCTAGCGCGGAGGGAGTTGCATAGGTGATGGGTAGCTCAGAACCAACTACTAATGGAGCCAGGGACTGGGTCTGCATCGATTTTCGACGGAGGATGGAACATCCCTCGCACCTATACTTTAGATTGTTGGCCTTCATACACTCCACATCAGCCTTGTCCATCTTGGCGCACAAACAGTGAAAAATACACACACAATCCGCACAGCTGACTTTGGCTGGATCTGCGCGGTCAACTTTTTGTTTACAAACTTGGCAGTTCATAATTATTTATGTAAAGTTATTATAATAGACAATAACTATGCCGTTTAGTGAAACGAATGTTTAAAATGCGCGCACCCCACACACACCGAAAAACACGTCCACTCGTGACGACGATCAAACAGAATTCGGGTTGTGGAACGTCAATTCCATCATCTTCTATTGTGGGATCGGGCTCGGCATCTTCTCTGGTTTCCTACTCAGTTTCTTCTTTTAAAAGAGCAGAGATCCCTCCATATTCTGAGTGCCAGGTCGCCGTTCTTATTCTTACAGGAGTTTGCCCCGGGTTTAAAACCTTCTGTCATTCGCCGAATTTTTTGAGAGAACTTTCGGGCACTTTTCCCGCTGCCCAGCATCTCAAGCTCCTTTATTTAACGCTTTTATGCCTCTCTTTTTTTCGCCCGGAAAAGCCGGCTCGCTTCTCTTTTCAACTCGCGGTAGTGTTCACACACACTCCTCGTTGCATTCGGTCTCAGGGTTGCCTTGTAGGCTTCATCCTTTCCTTTCGTTGCAGCGCGGCACTCTTCATCATCATATCAAGTTGCAGCTCTACCCATTAATTGTCAAGTACCATTAGTTGCAACCCTATTACTCGTAAGCTGCAACTCTGCTTCATCTTTTAAAATAACGATTGACGCAATTCCTGCGTATGATGCGAAGTTAGCTACCGAGAAGTTGCCAAAGAACCACCGCCGCGTGAAAATATATGGAACTATTCTAAATAATATATATACATAATTCTTGTAACCAATTAATGTACACACTGAAATCTTTTATTAAAAAGGATAAATAAGTGGTTGTTGTGAATTACTTGTTTCTATGGAAATCTCCAATATTACCAAAGCCATTGCGCTAAGGCTTAGGTGTTATTTTCAGAAAGTGAGATTGGTAAAGTACGCCTACAAACGTAAACTTGTGAAAAACAATTAAACGTAATATATTTCATTGCAAACGAAGTAAATGCATTGTTGAAAATACGCGTCTAATTTCACAAAGTGCAAAATCGGAATTTTCAGTGACAAACGTATATATATGCCACTGAACATAACCTCACATCTGTTGAGACACTTTGGGCTCCAGTATACATACGCTTTGTTGCTGAGCCAAACGGTTTGAATTCAAAAGTGTCGTGCATGCATATACATATGTACATACATCGCTTAACATCGTATTTCGTTTATATACCATATTCGGTACACGCGCAATTCTATAAACGTCTTTCTCGTACTCGTCTGCAATCTCGATTTATAAACAGGAATACGAGTGAATAGTATCATTAGCATATTGAAACAGATATAGAAACAAAACAACAAAAAAAAAATTGAATATATCGCCTGTCACGCACAATCAGTTACACGGCAATATTTGTAAATAAATCTGTTGATTTATTCACTTACACACAATAGTAAAGTTGTCGCATTTTTTCGCACACACGAGCATACGGCAGTGTTGCGAATACGAAATTGGCAAACGATCTTAAACGTTTACGTATTGTTATCTCATTCGTGCACATACATACGGAAGTGTCGGGAGAACAAACAATTACTATCCAGTGGTCCGCAACGTATTGCTATTTCGGTCGCGCACATACATACGGTTGTGTGGTAAATAAAGAAAATACGACCAAAACAAAAAGAAAAGTATAATAATCTAAACAAACAATGGAAAACATTCGAAGATTAAAAGTGGATCAACTCCGAAAGAAATGCAAAGACGTAAAAATTTCACAGGCGGGAAATAAAGCGGATTTAATAGAGAAATTAGAAGCATTTTATAGTGAAGACAATTTTGAAAGTGCAAATGAAAGTTCAATACTAATGCAACGAATAGCTGAATTAGAGAAAACTGTGCGTGAATTACAAACGCGCGACGAATGTACAAACAATAATTTTATACCGCAACGCATATCTTCACCAATGCAAGTTCATACATCTGTATCTGGTGCAGCTCCCCTACGTGAAATTGTTTATGACGTGCCACGGTTACAAAATGTACAGAGTGCAACGCAGGTTCCATATACCCAAACATGCTACTCATATCCACAACAAACTGTGTATCCACAAACGCAATTAACGTATTCAAATAATTTTAATAATGCACCGCATGCATTTCCGGCATATACGACGGGTCCGGTTTCGATGCAACCAGAGCAACCTATTCCGCTGGTAACGAGCTCTTTTTGCAAAGCGCGCGACGTGGTAGAGTTATTGCCTGAATTCAATCCGGTATCTAAAACCTCACTTAATTCCATTCAATACATTAAACGGGTTGAAACGTTGAAAAATGCATATAGTTGGAGCGATAGTAATATAATATTTGCTGTTCAACAGAAAATGCGAGGGCCAGCCAAGTACTGGGTTGATTCTCTACAAGAGGTGTTTGCATCGTGGCAACAGTTCGTAAAACGGTTTTTAGATGATTTTCCGTATACGGTTAACATAGCAGATATACACATTGAAATGTCGCGTACCAAAAGGTAAAACCATGAATCGGCAAAAGAATTTTTCTTTAAAATGCAAGGTATTGGAACGAAAGCATGTATGCCGGAAAATGCTATAGCTCGACATAATATAAACGGGATTAACGACTCAGATTTGAAAAAGAAAATTTCGAACAATTACATAAAATGTACAGACTTACTGTGCGATATTAATGAGTATTGTGCATATAACGATATAAAACCGGTAACGAATACAAACGTAAAACAAAACACGAGTGTTGTAAATAAAAGTAAATTATCACTCTCGCAAAATGCAAACAATAGCGATCAAAAGGGTCTTGATAGTGTTAAGTGCTACAATTGCTCGAAGTTCGGAAAAGAAAAGTCGGTGTGCAAAATGCAATCGAACAAATCATACCACCGAAAAATGTACCGAAAATCAAAAAGCCAAGGTGAATGTAATTAAAAACAATGGCGGTATCGTGAAAAATATAAACGTGAATGATCAGAATGTAAGTGCTTTTATCGATCCGGGTAGCGGCCGTACCCTCGTCCGAAAATCATTTGTGACAAAACTCGGTCAAACGAGGTCTAGCGTCGTAGTTCTCAAAGGATTTGTTGGTGGCGAATACATGTGCAAAGAAGAAATTTCTGTTAATATAAATATTGATGATATTAAACTACAAGTTTGTGCATTAGTTGTTGATGATACGTTAATAAGCGAAGACATTTTACTTGGTGAAGATACACTGTGTCAAAACGGAAAGCGATTTGTGATCGAAAACGGTGGTCGAATAGAGCGAATCTTCAAAATCAATGAAACAACTGATCTAGATAGTGTAAATCGCGAAAAACTAAAAAACATTTTAAACGATTTTCAAAACGTGTTCTCGGAAAAACTATCAGATCTCGGGAAATGTAACGTTGCGAAAATGAACATAGAGTTGAATAGTACGGTTCCGGTACGAATGAAACCATATCGCGTTCCTTTTACTAAGCGACCTATTGTTGCGGGCATAATCCGTGATTTAATCGACAATGATATAATACGAGAATCGGATTCTAAATATGCGTCGCCTATCGTGCTTGTCGAGAAGAAAAACGGTGAGCATCGCCTTTGCGTTGATTATCGATGCTTGAATAAAATTACCGCAAAAATGCCATTTCCGATGCCCATAATGGAGGAACAGTTTGCCCAACTGGCAGGTAATTATTATTTTACTACACTTGATTTGAGAATGGGGTATCATCAAATTGAAATTGAGGAAGAAGCAAGAAAATTCACAGCTTTCATCACCACGGATGGACATTTTGAATTTAATAGAATGCCATTCGGGTTGGTGAATGCGCCAGCAGTATTTCAATCTGTCATGAATAGATTGGTTAGTAAAATGCCACCTGGTGAAGTATTGGTATACCTTGATGATGTTATAATACCCAGCAAAACCATCGAGGAAGGCTTAAAACGGTTACGAAAATTTTTAGAAATATTACAACAAAGTGGACTAACGCTACGTCTGGCTAAATGCAAATTTTTAGCTAGAGAAATTGAACACTTGGGTCATATCGTAAACGAAAAAGGTATGACGCCGGGTACTAAGAAAATATATGCAATTCAAAATTTTTCTCCTCCTACCAATGTAACGGAGTTGCGACGATTTTTGGGACTTACGGGATTCTTCCGAAAATTCGTGCAGGATTACTCAATCATTTCTAAACCACTTACTCTACTATTACGAAAAACTGAAGCGAACAATTTTTCTTGGGCTGATCCACAGCAATGCGCATTCAAAAAGCTCATCGATGCACTTAGTAACAGTCCTGTTTTAGCTTTATACGACGTAAATGCCTACCACGAAGTACACACCGATGCAAGCAGCGTTGGACTTGCTGGTGTACCACTGCAGTCATACGATGAAAAGAACTGGCAGCATGTTGCATATTATAGTCGACATTGCTCCGATACCGAAAGCAATTACCACAGTTACGAATTAGAGGGTTTAGCTGTGGTAGAGACGTTAGAACGTTTTCGAACATACGTATTGGGTAAGAAATTTCGTTTGGTTACGGACTGTTCGGCCATTACCATGGTTCGCGATAACAAGGACCTGAAATCAAAAATTTCACGTTGGTGGTTGAGGCTATTGGAATACAATTTTGAGTCAGTTCATCGAGCAGGTACCCGTTTGGCTCACCTTGATACTTTGAGTCGCTCTCCGGATCAACCTTCGAAGGAAGTGGAGACAGCTGAAGTCATCATGAAGGTTACGGTCGACGTTAACAATTGGGTTTATACCATGCAATTACAAGACGAAAATTTACGAGAAATAATATCTGTTCTAAACGGCAACATAAGATCACCTAACGAAGCAGTTTTAAGAAAGGAATATCGATTACAAAAACACCGTTTGTATAGAGTCGAACCAGATGGTTTGAAATTTGTGGTACCCAAATCCGTGCAATGGCGAGTTGTTCAGCTCTGTCATGACAGCATGGGCCATTTCGCTTTAGATAAAACCCTCGATCGTATTCGGCAAACATTTTGGTTCCCCAAAATGAGAAAATATGTACAAAAATATATCACATCATGCATCGAGTGCTGTTATCAGAAGGCACACGCAGGTAAACCTGAAGGACGTTTGCATGGTACACCGCCAGAGCCGATACCTTTTCGTTTAATCCATATCGATCATGTTGGACCTTTTGTTCGTAGTAAAAAGGGTAACTGTTACATTTTGGCCATATCCGATGCGTTTACAAAATTTTTGGTAGTGAAAGCAGTCCGAGATACAAAAACTACACACGTCATTCAGGCCCTTAACGACTTAACAGGATACTTTGGGCTACCATCACAAATTGTTTCAGACAGGGGTACTTCATTTACTTCAAAAACATTTGAGGCCTTTTGCGAAGATAACGGAATTCAACACATTAAAACCGCTGTACGCACGCCCCGTGCCAACGGGCAAGTAGAGCGGGCCAACCAAACCATTTTAAATTACCTTCGCACCTCCACCGAAAATCCTAAATTGTGGGATACAACACTTCGCAATTTGCAATTCACCATAAATTCGCAGAAAAATACTACAACAGGTTTTAGCCCAAATGAATTAATCTTCGATTTCGATCTTCGTAACATCGTTCATAACCGACTTGTTGCCGCAGTCAATGATGATGCCGGTGATAAGGTACAACCTTTGACAATTGCTGAGAAACGTATACAAACCATTGATAACATAAACCATGAACGCTCTAAGTGGAAAAAACGTTTTGATGAAAAGCATGCGAAACCCACTGCATATAAACAAAATGATCTAGTCGTCATTGAAAACGAACCAACGGCTACAGGCGAGTCACGTAAGTTGGAACCGAAGTACTGCGGGCCTTATCAAATTACAAAGGTCTTGGGTAATGATCGGTTTTTAATTGAAGACATTCCTGGCATACAAATAACAACACGAAAATTTTGCTCAATATTTTCATCGGACAAAATAAAGCCTTGGTGTTCAACTTGTCCTGAATTGCAAGACGACGAGTCTCAAATTGGGGACGAAGAGCCCCAAATCGGGGACGATTTGTCATCAGGATTGGCCGAATTGTCAAGTTGCAGCCCTACCCATTAATTGTCAAGTACCATTAGTTGCAACCCTATTACTCGTAAGCTGCAACTCTGCTTCATCTTTTAAAATAACGCTTGACGCAATTCGTGCGTATGATGCGAAGTTAGTTACCGAGAAGTTGCCAAAGAACCACCGCCGCGTGAAAATATATGGAACTATTCTAAATAATATATATACATAATTCTTGTAACCAATTAATGTACAAACTGAATTCTTTTATTAAAAAGGATAAATAAGTGGTTGTTGTGAATTACTTGTTTCTATGGAAATCTCCAATATCACCAAAGCCATTGCGCTAAGGCTTAGGTGTTAATCATAACAGTTATTTCTTCGCGTTCGCCGGAATCCAATTACTTATTCGGCTGCGGTACGGAGTGCTCCTGAAAACAGTGAAAGCTACGATGATAAAAACTCGGACTAATACATGCTATACACTATTACACTCCGTGTAAGGTAGCGACAAAAAAGAATCCCGCCTAACATACTTTAAGGGCGTCTTGGGACGACCGAGTAGAGAAATATCAGAACTTTGATATGAACGAAGAGCCATACAATGGGATACGCAGTCTGGTTTTAGGCTAAGCTATAGGTATAGTTTCGAAGAGGCGAACAGAAGGCATCAAGTAGATTAATTGCTGCCCCTGATGCCGCACATGAAGGGAAAGTAGAGGAAGCAAATGAGGCTGGCGCCTCATCAGGGACTGAAGACTCCTGTTTTCCTCCAGAAACGCAGCGAGCGTAACATCAATTGGCCTCGAGCCTACCAGTTGGCCCACAACTAATGAGGGAATGTCTGGGGAGGGGGAGAAAGATTCACAGGAACACTACGCCAGGTTTAAGACAGGAAAAGTTACTCTTGGGGTCATACAAAACTCGCTTAAGAATTTTAACAGATATTCTTACAGGGAACTGTAGGCTCAGTTCGGAACATTGTTCCAAAAATATTATTTTAATTTCTTCTCGAAAGCAATTTTGCTATCGAATGAAATTTTTTTTTTCAAGACAATTATTTGAGTACGTTCATGCATAAAACGATACCAAATAAGCAATTTTACGTAAAGAGTAGATATGCAGCTAACGGGAAACGCGATACGCCCCATGGTTGGACTTTTTATACCTGTCATGAACATGAAATAGTATTACAACTTTGGTCCGAGAAGAGATAGACAATAAGTATACAGAAATGATTAGGGCGATGAGCTGGGTCGATTTAGCCATGTCCGTCTGTCTGTTTGTTTGAACGCAAACTAGTCCCTCAGTATGGAGCTTTTGTAATATATTAGTCATTTATCAAAACTAACTAGATCGGACCAATACAACGGATAGCTCCCATACAATCTATTGTTCCGATAAACTTGTTTTGACCTATAAGTCTTGCAATTAAAGATCTAGGAACGTAACATTTTGCAGACTTGTGCTAGAGACAGTGCTCTGATAGATTATCTTAGCTTATCATATTTTTTTCTGCGCAATAAGTATGACTTGCGTTTATGGTCTTAAAGTTGATCGCGCTCAAAACAAAGTGCAATGAATTTTATCATTTGAAGTGTGTTGTTGGTATCTTGCCTGCTGATTTGAATTATTTTAATAACTCTGACAATATATACATTTGTGGTGACTGTGCTCCCGTTCATCGAGAACAACCACTGCCTTCGTATAACTCTTCTTTACTCAATTCTCCTATTTTCGCCCACCCGAGTCGGATGTTGTACAACAGCAACAACAAACCATACAAGCGCCATTGACCGATCCGCGAATTGATAGTGGAACTGATAATGAGCAAAATTGAGTTTTATCAGCTATTCTTGCCGAGCTCAACAGCCCGCGAATAGAACATGCCAGCGCGGTTGCCGTTATAAATTCTCTTCAAGTCGACAAAAACATATTATTAGGGGAAATTGAAATTCTGCGCTCTGAACTATTTAGCTTGCATAAGCTCTGGATTGATGGAGTTGCTGCTACTCTTGCCCGGCTCACATCTGAAGTCAAAGAACTTCGTCGTGTTACTAATATTAATGCAAGCAACAATAAAAATCCAACAAAAAAGCAACAAGCAACTCATAATTGATGTACAGCCTAATTCTGCTAAGTCGATCGATGCTGGTAACTTACCCTCTTCGCATGCACCTCAACCTATGACTGCCCAGCGGCGAAGTGAGTTTGAGCTCCTTCTACATAATGCATTACAAAACCCTTAGGACTACCTTATTACCATCGCTTACATTGTATACCAAGATGTAAAATAAACATTTTTATGGATTTTTCGTTTTAAAACTTCGTGAAAGTTCGTACTTTGTTTGATTTGTTTTGTCTTTGCAAACATGCTCTTTTTTGATAGTTTCGTGGTACGCGTCATTCGTTTTGTAGCATTATAGATGTACGCTTTGGAAAATTTTGATTCATGAAATGAATTAATTATTTAATTTCTTTAAATAAATAAATTATGCCTAGATATTTTGAAAATGTGTATACTTTACACTACTCATACTGCCGATTAAAATTTAATAAAAGTATGCTTTGTCAAAATGATCCCTAGAATGGTATTCTGCAATACTTTACTTCTTCTATTAAAAGTGCATAAAGTCGAAAAATGAATGTGTTACAAGACTCATTACCCTTTCAAAGTCGTGTATCTTTGAGTGGATGGTCTGCCTACAATGTCGATCACAATTTCAGGAGGAACTTTGTAATAAGCATCCGAAGGTTGTTCGGGAACTGTTAACATAATATATTACTAGTAACTAGGTATGTCATCAGCTTTGTTCACAAAGCGGCTATTTTTATGCGAAAGTAATCTTGGTTGTCACTGATTCTTGAAGGTAAATTGTCTCCAAAGTGCTGGAGAAGTATTGCATTTTGTAATGAGTATTTTCGCCGCTGGGTGGTGTTAGTTGCTCTCGCATTACCAATGCTACCAATGCCAACGCAATACAGTCAAACGCTCGTGCCGAAGTCTCTGCTGTTCCTACGAAGCTATCTTATGCTCCTGCTGCTGCTTTGAGCTCGCCAAGTATTGCAAATAACTCTTCACTGCTTACTTCTCCACCTCTTTCTCAACAAATTCCGACTTTGACATCGGCAGCAGAGAGATGTGGTTAGCGCACATGAACGGAATACTGTGCGTCGTATAGATGGGTCTATTAAGGAAAATGTGGTTGGTTGTAGTGACAACAAAGAGCTTGATGTATATGCGAGTTTTAAATGTTTACATTTGTCATCCTTTAAGAAATCTGTAACAAATGATGACATTGTGGATTATGTTGCTAAACATCTCAATGTTAATAAACAGCAAATAGCCTGTTTTAAACTCGTCAAAAAAGACATCAATTTGGACTCCATTAATTTTGTAAATTTTAAACTACGAGTTCCGAAGCATCTTTATAGCAAAGTTCCGGTTTTTTCAAAGAAGGGGCGCAACTTCCCCAGGGTTAGTTGATCCTTCTAAGAACAAGAGGTGCTTAAAAATTTAGTCACAGCTCATGCGTTTATTTAGCTCTCATCTGGAATACGACGTTATTGTCATAATTGAGACGTGGCTGAACGATAGCTTTTTTAGTGAAGAGTACTTTGACTCTAATCTGTAGATCGTATTTCGTAAGGATAGAAGTTCCTGCCTGACCGGTTGTGCTAGAGGGGCGGTAACCTTATTGCTGTCCGACGTAAGCACCATGCCACCGTTATTAAGCCGGAAAACTCAGATGATCAAGTTTGTGTTCAAATAAATGGTTCTTCCGACGACCTGTTCGTATGTGCTTGTTACATTCCACCGTAACCATAGCCTGTATACAGCTAACATCGATAACATTACGCATCTGGCATGGAACAATGTAGGCGATGATCATCTTTGTGTACTGGGGACTTCGACCTTGGCAGCCTGACCTGGTCGTCCAGTTTTTCCAGCTCTGATCTTATAGCTTGTGATGTCAATACTAATAGTGAATCATGTTTAGTGGATAGCTTTCTAAGTATCGATCTAATGCAGATTAATCGCTGCCCAAACATGCTGGGACGCACTCTGGACTTGATTTTTCTCTCCAAAACTGTAAATTTTTCATACTTTAATGTAATTCTTACCTCTCAAAACCAGATATGCATCGATTGCCTCTTGTTATTAGTCTGGAATTCTACTATTTTGCTATAGTTAGTCATGCTAACTCTAATCTATGTTTAATTTTAAATTATGCGATTTTTTTTAACTGAACATCATTGTGCTGTCTCCCACTGTTTCGAAATTTGTAGATCAACGGTTGTGGAAGCCTGCAAGAGTATCGTGCCCGTTGTAACAAGAAAACAATACAAAGCTTCGTGGCATAATGCAAATCTTATTAAACTTCGAAATAAGAGGAACAAATATTTCCGTAAATTCAGAAAAAGTTAAAATGTTACCCACTATAGTCTCTATAAAGAATTTTCTAAGAAATTTGTGTGTATGGACAAATGCTTGCATCGGAACTATATATTAAATTTCGATCCAATTTAAAAATGAAACCTAAAGCTTTTTGGCATTTTGTGAACTCGAAAAAGTCTTGCTCCAGTTTTCCATCAGTTCTTTTTTTCTTGGCGACAAAATGGCTAACTCGCCTGTGGAGGCTGCGAATCTCTTGCCTCGTTTTTCCGGTCCGATTTCGCTACTGAACCAGACATTCATGGGCCCGTGTCTTATGATTATACCGGAATCACTTGATTTCGGTAGCATAACGCTTTCTGCCGAGGATGTGCTCATTGGCATTGCTCAGCTGAAATATTCTACCCAAACGGACGTCGATGGTTTATCCGTTGCTCTCTTTAAACACTGCCAGTCTTTAGTATATCCTATACTTGATATCTTCAATAAATCTCTCTCGTCCGTCATTTTTGTCGATGCTTTCAGTTTCCATCTTATCTAATTAATCGCCGCTGCGCTGTCGTAATAGACGGTGTGAAGTCTTCACTCTTTGTTTCAAGCTCGGGGGTTCTACAAGGGAGTGTTTTTGATCCTCTATTGTTTGTCCTATTTATTAATGATATCAGTACGTGCTTTTCTTAAGCAAAATGTTTGCTTTATGCGGATGATCTTAAGATTTATTCTACTATTAGCAGTTGTCATGGTTCTTTGTTGATGCAAAACGATATTGATAACATAACTAATTGGTGCGAAAAAACTGTCTCTCGCTGAACATAAATAAATGTTTCCATGTTACCTTTGCTAAATGCAGCAATGCCATTCAGACTTCTCATCATATCGGTTTGTCGCCCCTTCGCAGAATCTCTAGATATGTTGAAATTGATTTTTCATTTTCAAAAAATCGCTTTATGGAAGGTTTAAATATATTTTATAAGTAATACGTGTTTTTATGATATTTAAGTCTTAATTTTGATTCTACTTAGCCCGAAAGAATATCAAATTGTATTTGTTGGAATTATAATCCTTGCGCCAATGGTTTAAGTAAAGAAATAACACACGACTTCATAGAATGAACGTTTAATTAGAAGTGAAAAAATTAAATTTAGTATGTATATTAGAATTTCATACAAAAAGCATTAAAATAATATGATACATATATTTGTCCCATATAATAATGTATAATGCTTATTCAAGTATAAGGTGTTCAATACAAAAGGTTAAAAGCAGTATTTAACTTGTATTAATTCTATTACTTTTAACACTCTTTCTCCAGATGAATACTACTTTTGTAATTAATTTAATCCATGAAGTTTAACAAATTTCACATTTTTTTGTTTTTGCAAATTTTTTGTAAAAATGTCTGATACATTTTCGTTGGTAGATACATACTTTCAATTTATTTCATTTTGAGCAATAACTTCTCTAATGTAGTGGTACTTAACATCTATGTGCTTTGTACGCTTATGGTATACAGGATTTTTTGCGATTTGCAAAGCACTCATACGAGTATTATCGCCTTTTAAAGTTATTGGATCGTCATCATGCCACCCAATTTCATTCAGCAAACGCCGCAGATACACAGCTTCTTTTGCCGCTGTACACAACGCAACGTACTCTGCTTCGGTGCTGCTCAAGGCCACGACATCTTGCTTCTTTGATTGCCATGAAATTACTCCACCAGCCAAATAAAACGAATATCCAGTGTATGATTTTCTGTTACATTTGTCGTTAGCCCAGTCTGCGTCTGCGAAACCCTCTATCTTTTTAATCATTTTTCGATAGTATATTTTGAGATCAATTGTGTGTGACAAGTAACGTAATATGTGTTTAGCACCCGCTTCATGTTCGGAGTGAGGGTCCGAATTTCTTTGCGCTAAGACACTTACTGCATGTATAATATCGGGCCGCGTACAAATGGCTAAGTACAATAATGACCCAATTAACGACTGATACTTTGTAATATCTACTTTTGCGCAGTTTTCGTTGTTGCATTTGACTTGAAAGCCGGGATCGAGAGGTGTACTTACGGGGCGACATTCGGTCACACCGTATACGGACAATAATTGGTTTATAAACTTCTTCTGACAAATAGATATCGTACCTGTTTCACCCTCTCTCTCGATTTCGAAGCCCAGGAAGAAGTTTATCTTTCCGCCATTATGAAGATCGAATTTCGACAATAATTTGCTTTTGATTTCAGATATCTCTTTCTCACTGCTACATGCTATAATTAAATCATCGACATAAACTGCTATGTAGCTGTACGTGTTACCTATTTGCTTAACATATAAGCACGCTTCACTTTTGAATGGATTGAAGCCCAAGCTTTGTTGTGCAATAGAAAGTGTACTATTCCAGTGACGACCCGATTGTTTCAAACCATTCAAAGCTTTGTTTAATTTTAACACCTTACTAGAATTTTGGTCGTCGGTGAACCCGTCTGGTTGCCGAATGTATACTTCTTCATTAAGCTTGCTATTAAGATATGCGTTCGATATGTCTATTTGGTGAAGATGCAAATCTTTCTCAACAGCTATAGCAAATAACATACGTATCGTTTCATATCGAATCACTGGAGAGAACGTATCCCAGTAATTTAAACCCTCTTTCTGACTACAGCCTTTTGCGACTAGTCTTGATTTAAAGTTCGTTATTTTGCCACTAGCATCACGCTTGATACGATATACCCACTTGGAACCAATTGGCTTTTGCCCATAAAGAAGATCGACAATAGACCAAGTTTCGTTTGCTACAAGCGCAGCATATTCTTTACGCATCGATCTATGCCACTCATCAGAGTATTCGCCCTCTATTGCTTCTTTAAAGCTTTGTGGTGTTTCTATGGCCCTGTTTCACCAACTCGACTTAACTTAGTTAAGTCGCGATTTTCACTTTTTCAGTTTCACCACCTAACTTAGCTAAGTCACAACTTAGTCAACTTGCCAGCTGACTTATTCTCGACTAAGCAGTGTTGCTGTGGTTCGAAACCATAATGTCAGTAATGTTGCTAATTTGTTTTGTGCAACGTCCCAGTCGGAAACTTCATCATGCTTGACTTTAACGGGGTAAGCGTAGATGCATGTAAACGCTTGTTTTCAAGCATGCAACCATTACGAAACTATAGTTTTCAATTAAAAGCTAATTTTAGTACCTTCCAACTAAAGAGAAATGGGTGTAAGATCAATACATTCCTTCGTGTCTGGCCATACATGCCCATTTCGCACTGGGGTATTGGGATGCGCAGAGTTGTCTGGTATGAAAAAATACTACTATGCATAAAACAGCTGATCGGGTTGTTGCGTTCAAAATTATTTAAGTCGCTCAGTTGGTGAAACCCAAAATTAAGTTAGTCTCGAATCTGTGCTAACTTAAGTCACGACTTAGTTTTAGTCTTAGTCGCGCTGGTGAAACCGGCCCTATATCTTCGCCATTTTGTATATAGTTCACTTTTTCTCTTTTTCGCAAATTATAGGGTTTATCATTACCTGTGTTCGAACTGCTTGTAGATTCTCCTTCTTCTCTTATGTCGATTGGTATTACATTTGGATGTGCGTGGTTTGCTTTATCCTGGTCAGAAGTATCGTTTGAATGTACGTCGCTTTCTTCGCCTTCGTCGCAGCTTTCGAACTCATCTCCGACATTTATACCTGGGTTTTCATCTTTACGTGGTATAATGATCGTAGCAATATCAATATTATTACTGCCACCACTGCCACTGTTCATGCTTCTGTGTGAATTAAGCTCACTTTCAATGAACCTAACGTCGCGCCTCTCGATGATTTGTCTATTACTTCTGTCATACAGGCGATATGCTTTGGCAACATTTGAATATCCGAAAAACACATATTCTTTTGCCTTCGCAGTGAACTTATTGTGATGCGTCTTATTTAATGCGAATGCACGCGCTCCGAAAATTCTAAAATGTTGAACTGATGGTTTTCTTTTATACCAAGCTTCATATGGAGTACAATTACTTAACACTTTTGTGGGCGCACGGTTCCGCAAATACACAGCAGCATGCACTGCCTCGCCCCAAAGTTGCTCTTCTAAACCTGCGTGCACTATCAAGCTCCTGGCCATCTCTACAATGGTGCGATTGACGCGCTCTGCAACACCATTTTGCTGCGGGGTATATGGCACAGTGAGCTGCCTTTTTATTCCATTTTCATTTAAAAAATCAGTAAACATTTTATTAAGGTACTCTCTACCATTATCGCTTCGCAAGCACTTTATTTTTAGTTGTGTTTGGCACTCGACCATGTTTTTAAATAATTTAAATTTATCGAGTACCTCAATCTTTTCTTTTAAACAATATATAAAAATCATACGTGAAAAATCGTCCACAAAAGTCAAAAAGTATCGAGCGCCGCCAACAGATTTTACATTCATCGGACCGCAAACGTCCGTGTGCACAAGCTCTAGAATTTGTGTGGTTTTAATTTCATTATTTTTCGGAAATGGCCTTGCACATAATTTCGATTTATTACAGGTGTCGCAGTTGGGCTTTGCGTTTGTTGTTTTTGCATTCAATGTTTTTGCATCTATTCCGCGAACTAAATCATTTCTCACAATATTTTTTATGCTTTCGAAGTTAAGATGGCCGTATCGATTGTGCCATGTTATACTATTAGCATTTAACAAATATGTCGGATTTGATACTCGCTGTGCATTGAAAACAAACAAATTATTTTTTAAATTTGCTTTTATTAGCATTGCCCCGCACTTGTCTCTTACTTCAGCGAAACTATGTTTGAATGTCACTATGTTTTCGTACTTCATTGCTTTGCTTACCGAGTAAAAGTTCATTTTGAGCGAAGGAACGAACAATACTTCTCGAAGCTCTATGTTACATTCAGTTGTTTTTATAATTACCGTACCTACGCCATGTGAGTAAGTGAAGTTGTCGGCTGCTAGTATGACCTTCTCTTTTTGATCGACTAACGAGCAAAACATGTTTTTATCGTAGCACATATGGGAAGTGGCTCCGCTATCAATGCACCAATTATGTTGATCGCTTCTCACACCTACGGTTGCTGTGTATACAGCGTATGAAAGCTTGCTGCTACTGTTGTTATTTTTGGAGCTTTCTTGGTGAGGCTTTTGCTGACCTTTTCTTTTGCACTGAGCAATGGAATGACCGCGCTTTCCGCAACCGTAGCATTTTCCCTTAAAGCTCCCTTTTTTAGCATACGTATTTGTCTCTTTTATTTGCGTAAAAACTGCTTGTGTTGAGCTTTCTTGGTTTTACTGGTGTTGCTCTCTTCGTGTACCTTCTTCTAAAAGCTTGATTTTTAGCGCGCTGAATGTTGGCAATGCATCTCGGGTTTCGATTGCAACAACGAAATTTTCGTACTCCGAGGGTAAGCTGGACAACAGTATTATAACTTTTAGCTCCTCGTTTAACTCGATATTAACCTCTGCTAATTTGTCAACTATTTCGACGAACGATGTAATATAGTTTGATCAAAGTGGTGCGCCCAAACCCCTTGAGGGAAAGCCGTTACCACGCGAAACCGGACCGACCAAACCCCTCGAGGGTATGGCAAACACGGGGAGCAATGGTAAGACGGTCAGCCTTCACAGGCCCGATCAGGGCAATATTTAAATGCAGCCCGAGGGAGCTGTCACTTCTACGGGAGCAAGGACAGCCCCCAGCACTGCCAATAGAGCTAGACAGCCCGAGCTGAGAAATGGGCGCAAAATTTCTCCCTCAGTCAGAGCACAACGTGACCGCAGATCCGCGGCCAAGATAATAGCTCGACTGGAAAACGTGTCTCCCAGGGCACTGACGGAGGACTGAAAGGCCTCTTTAGCCTGGGCAACCAATCTTCTCGACGCTAGACAGGAGCGAGAAGTAGATAGAAAGACCAGTGGGCCAGAGGCACTACCCTCTAAGAGACAGCGTTCTCAGGTAATCCACACGAGTGAATCCAAGAGACATAGACCTTTGGCGGCGGCCACGAGAACCTCTGCGGCAAACCCATCCAGACCGTTCAGCGAAGTGGGCAAAGAGCACCTCACCCTCGCCGTACTTGACAAGGGACACCCAGACGATAACATCCCTCCTGACAGCTGGAAGTCGGTGTTAATTGGTCTGTGCAGGGTATACGACGAAGTCCTCGAGGAACACCGGGACCCTGCCCCAGTCTTCCGAAATGCCGGCTGGCATCAGCGGCGAATAAAGATGGTCTCTTGCGCCGATGAGCGCTCGGCTATGCTTTATAAGGAAGCTATTTCCGCGTTAGGCGAGCTGTGGCTTGGGGCAGACTTGGTAGGTAGCCGTGCGCAGGAACGAGATTCCTTGCAGGCTACGAGCCTGGGCCTGGACACCAGCAGCCGAACCGTCGTCGCCAGAGTCCATTCTGAAAAACGTTCAGAACGGAAACGTAAGCCTGCCCACTAGTGAATGGAGGATATTGAGGGTTAGTGAGGTCAGGGAGAAACAACGCTTTGTGACCTTGGTCATTAACGAGGAATATCTCCCTGCTCTGGAAGCCTGTGGTGGAGTCATCAGCTACTGCTCTTACTCCATCACCCTGCGGATTGCGAAGAAGGGTGAATTCGCCACTGATGAACCTGGAACGGAGGAACCAGGAAACACCTTGAGGGGACCTGGGCCCACCACGAAAACCAGCGTAGACGACAGATCATTCGACAACGCCGTGCGCGAGCGTGTATTCTTATAAAAAAGACTTTCTCTTACTTTCTGTTATCAAATTTCAGTGACGCAGATACGGTGACCATCAACCTTGGCTGATTGCAGCCTACATGGCGCATGACGCCAAGCAATTTCCATCCACCTGCTTAATCAACGCAGTGATAGAGGCAAACCGACGGAACTGCCGATTCTAATAGGAGCCGACACCAATTCACCCAATGTAGTGTGGGGTTCTACAGACACTAACCCTAGAGGTTAGTACCTTTTAGACTTTATTCTATCTCACAACCTACATATAATTAACTCTGGAATTAAACCAACGTTTGTTACCGCAAATAGGAAGAAAGTCCTTGATATCACGTTAGTCTCTGACCCGATACTGGGCCAAATAGGATTTGCATGTATCAAGGTACAACTCCTTCTCTGATCACAGATACTTATGCTTCTGTCCCCACGTGAGACCACCTACTCTTGCAGTCTACAGAAACAAAAAGCGAACGGATTGGAATGTGTTCAAAAACGTTCTATCACGGTCGTTCTATGAGCACACTTCTCACGGTAGGAGAAGCCCACCGCTAAGATCTGATGAAGCGCACACAAATTCTAAAAACGAGTCAGCTTGGATCGGTGAGCTTGACTCATCGTCTAAAATTGTTGAAGCAGTGGACTTGATCACAGAGTCTTGTAATGCTTCTTTTAAAGCCTCCTGTAATGTTACGAGCCCGAGGAATAAGAAGAGACCACCATGGTGGAACTCCGAAATTTCCCGGCTCACGAAAAACAGTAGGAGACTTTTTAATCAAGCTAAGCGGACTGGCACGAATATAAAGAAGCCTACAAAATTTGCAAAAAAGCAGTCAACAAAGCCCAGAGGGATTCATGGAGGGACTTCTGTAACAACATTGAAACCAATTTGGAGGCAAATAGACTGCGAAATGTTCTCTCAAACAGTCCAACGGTTCTGGGCTTCATTCAGAAACCTGATGGAGGTTGGACATCATCTAGCGGCGAAATGGTCGAACTTCTAATGGACATGCACTTTCCAGGCTATCAGAACCTTCGACCCATTTAAATCTCCGGGATCTGATAACATCTTCCCCGCTGAACTTGAATTGGCGAGAGACAGTCTCTGCCCTGTGCTGTCTAAAATCGACACAGCATGTCTAAGGCTATGCTATGTTCCACAGAGATGGACCGAAGCGACTATAGTCTTAATTCCCAAAGGAGGAAGAGCTTCACACTCAAATCCAAAGGACTTCAGACCTATAAGCCTTACATCCTTTCTTCTCAAGGTCTTGGAAAGAATATTGGATGCGCACATTAGGAATAATCTGCGCTCGCAAAGCCTCTTGACGGCTCAACATGCATACTCCAAGGGCAAGTCAGTGAAAACAGCACTCCATGCTATCACCGCAAAGATAGAAAAAGGACTTGCCCTCAAGGACTACACTCTGGGTATCTTTCTAGACATTTAAGGTGCCTTCAGTAACGTAAATCCTCAGGCGGTCATCGCGTCCCTTCTGAGCTTGGGACTGGAGCCCCTCTAGTGGAGTTCGTTAGACAGCTCCTGTCAAGGAGAACTATCCAAGCTAATCTGGGAGAGGCCTCAATAGTGCGATACGCAACCAGGGGCACTCCTCAAGGAGGAGTTTTATCTCCTCTTTTGTGGAACGTAACAGTTAACACCCTACTTCGGAAGTTGGAACACACCGGCTGGAAAATCATTGCCTATGCAGATGACATCGCTCTTACGGCGACTGAAAAGCATCGTCAGATCCTAAGCGAACTGCTACAAACCGCCTTGGACCTCGTGGAGGACTGGGCCTTGGATAGTTGCCTGAGTGTTAATCCGTTTAAAACGAAAATTATCCTTTTCACCAGAAAGTACAAAATACCAGTTTTTGCACCACCACACCTGAATAGGGTCAGGCTCAAACTCTCTCCAGAGGGCAAGTACCTCGGCGTAATCCTAGATATTAAACTCAACTGGAACAAACATTTTGAGAACAGATCCAGGAAGGCTATTACTGCCCTATATGCATCCAAAGCAGCCGTGGGGAAGAGATGGGGCTTGAACCCCCGAATTATGCACTGGCTGTACATCGCACTAGTTAGACCCATCCTCTTCTATAGCGTTGCAGTGTGGTGGCCAGCACTCAAGCGTAGCAGCAACATAGGCAGGATGGGCAGAGTACAGCGATCGGCGGCGGTGCTTATCACAGAGCACTTCCATCTACGCCCACAAAAGCTTTGGAGGTCATGCTCAACCTACTTCCGGTTGACCTGTACGGTAAACTCCAAGCAAGCTATAGCGCAGTGCGACTGAATGCCGCTTAACACTGGAGCGACACCAAATTTGGACACTCAAGCATTGTGGAGACCATACCCAAAAGTCTGAAGGCTGTGGACTACACTACGCCTACCGGCTATGAGCTAAATACCAAGTTATCCATCAGAATCCCTAAGAGGCACGAATGGGAGGACGTGCATATTCCCACAATCAACCTCCATTTTCACAGACGGCTCAAACCTCAAAGGCATGGTGGGCAGCGGCATCTACTCGGAGGACCCTTCACTCTTCTTAGGCATCAGACTACCTAGCCACTGCAGCGTATTCCAGGCTGAACTTACAGCCATAGAGGAGCATGCGCGCTGGCTGCTTTCGAAAAACTGCACATCAGTGTCTATATACAGCGACAGCCAAGCAGCGAGCAAAGCCCTTCAGGGTAGCAACATTGCTTCGAAGGAAGCACTCGACTGCAGGCAATCGCTCAATGAACTGGCCTCGAAATGCCCCACAGCAGTGGCATGGGTTCCTGGACACAGGGACATACCTGGAAACTGCGCTGCTGACGAGTTGGCAAGGAAGGCCACAGAGCAATCAGAGACGAACCACACAAGGAGCATTTCCCCCCCCTCTTGCCACGACTAAGCTCTGGCTCCTACGCGAATTCGAAGAATTAGCTAATTCTAGATGGACTAGGAAGACGGCATGTGAGGTGTCCAGGCAAAAGTGGCCCTGCATATGTAGGAAACGGACCGAGTCCATACTCAATGTAAAACGATCCTTCCTAGCCCCCTTGATTGGGGTACTCACTGGACATTGTCTAATGGGATTACATGCTGAGCGCATGGGGCCCCTTCAAATTACTTCTGTCGCAGCTGTAGGGATGAGGAGGAAATAGAAAGTGTTGAACACTTCCTCTGCAACTGACCTGCACTAGCCAGGACCCGTTCGGAGTGCCTAAACAGATGCCTATTCGTTAGTTTAGCGGAGCTGGGCTCTGCCGAAATCGGAGACATTAAGCGGACAGGGTGGGTCGACTTTAAGAATGTTTAACAAAGGAGGAAGGGTCGTAACACGTTCAGTGGTATCACAATGGGCCATCTGGCCTAAGTGCGCTTCTCGGCCATGCAGAGAGGCAGACACCTTAACCTAACCTAAATACATTCTGCGCTTTATTAAGCGGACAGGGTGGTTCGACTTTAAGAATGTTTAACAAAGGAGGAAGGGTCGTAACACGTTCAGTGGTATCACAATGGGCCATCTGGCCTAAGTGCTCTTCCCGGCAATGCAGAGAGGCAGACACCTTAACCTAACCTAAATACATGCACATTTTATGTTTGAAAATTTTGCGTTCAAATAGATAGATGGACAGACATTTACTTATTGATGGGCCAGTCCCTACTTCTTCTCATATTTACAAATATTTCATGTTCATGAAAGGTATGCTATGTAGCTGGTAGTTTGTTTGGTGAGGGTGGTGGCAAGCAGGTATACTTGCATCCCAGTCTAGCTCGTAGATTTGGAGCAGGGACTTTCCAACACCTACAGCCACATGAACAAAATGGCGTTCATACCTGCATGTATAAAAAGATTACGAGGCCAGCTTGCGCGAAACCATGGGCACTGTGCTGACTTCTTATTTCTTACAGTGCCCCCCAACTTGACTTAGGTGTGTCCGTCCGTCATGCATCATTTTCCCTAATACTTTCCTCCACATACCCAGGCACGCACAAGTGCAGTACCCACACCAACAAAAGGAAACATTTAGCACTGCATATTTGCAAATATAAGTAAAAAAAACACTGCTGTTTTTATATTTTTTTATTTCCCTTGTTAGCACAAGGACAAAGTTTTCTTTACCTGGTTTGTAGTGGAACTTTGGTTAACAAAAGCACCCCACCTTTTCATCTTTGCATTTGGGTTTTTGTTAGACAAAGCGAAGGTGAGTGGTTGGTGATCTGTATAGATGTTCAAGTGTTTTACGTTGTACAAATAGTTACGGAGTTTTTGTAGGGCCCATACAATCGCTAAGAGCTCTCTTTCATTGGTCGCATAGATTTCTTCTCGAAATCATGGTAATAGGTGACAAAACGGCGCCTATGGCATGTGAAGAGGCGTCCGTTGTCAGGTCAAAGGGTTGCTTGTAGTCAGGGTAAAGGAGCAGTATATCCTCTGATGCAAGAACCTTCTTAATTCTACCAAACGCGTTAAGTGCTTCTTCATCTAAGGTTATTTCTATTTTCCGAGATTGGTTAGCACCGATATTTCCATTTTGCCTACGTAGGTATTTCGTTAGGGGCTTTGTAATCGCAGCGTAGTCCTTTAGGAATCGTCTGTAATAGCCAGCCAACCCCAAGAATGATCCTAAGACTCCTAAAGATTTTGGGACAGCGAAGTCCAAAATATCCCTGACCTTATCAGGCCATGTCTTGATACCCTCTTTGGACACTGTAAAGCCTAGACACTCGACACTTTCTCGAAAGAATTTGGACTTGTTGGCGAATACTCGCATATTAGCGCCGTGAAGTTTGTGTAGTACCTGGTCTATGTCCTTTAGATATTGCTCAGCACTTTCTGAAAAAATTATCACATCCTCGTACATAGACGTGGCTTATTTTACCGATTTAATACGTCATCAATGGCCTTTTGAAAAATGCTAGAGAAATTTTGTATACCAAAGGGGAGTCTACAGAACTCGCACTTGCCGTTATTGACCGAAAATGCCGTTTTTTCTCGATCCTTTTCAGCTGGCTTAATTTGGCAGAAACCGGACTTGAGGTATATTGTCGAAAAAACCTGGCATTTCCAATGTTAGCCAAAATTACAGAAGTGTCCGGAATCGGGTACTTGTCACTCACTGTTTTGTTGTTCAGTTTTCTAAAGTCAATCACGAGTCTGGCCTTCTTTTTCCCATCCTCATCGACGCCCTTCTTACTTACAACCCAAATTGGATTTGTTTAGGCGAGATGCCTAAACTCTTAAAAAATGTGCCACCCTAATGTAACTGTAGCGCCCTTCCAATCACTCACACCAACCCACCCACCTGTGTGGGCATGCATGCATATTCGTGTTTTGTCAGCACACATATACATGCATGGGGTGTGCATGTGTGGGTCACCTCCCCTTAACCTTTATGTCAACAGCAGAACTTTTTTACGCACGTCAACAGCAACACACCCGAGTATGTACATACGTTTTGTATGGCAAATGCCATGCCGTTATAACCCGGCAGGTACACATCTCTGAAAAAATCGATAGTACCTGCGTTAATCACTTGCGCTAAAAAGTATAAAATAGGGTTTACCAGTATTACGGATTTTATCATCACGTTTCTGTTTATTTTGTGGAAATAAAATAATAAAATCAAAGTGAAATGGCAGATGGTAAATGGTTTACTCCACGACAACTAAGCGCACTTTCGTACGAAGAACAGCAAGCATATATTCGTCAAACGCTTGAAGAGAGCCAAGAAGAAATAAGTGACCACGATTCAGTAGTTGGTGACGAGGCTTTAGATGAATGTGTAGGTGATATTGGTGGTGATGACTCAGACTTAGAAGAGCCCACGTTACCAGAATATAACCCAGAGGACGGCAGTGATTCTGATGAAGAACTTGAAGATGCACCAATTGAAACTGGGGAATATTTTACTGCCAGAGATGGTAATGTTTGGTCTTCGATACAACCACAACCTGTAAGATTCCGTACGCACAACATTCTAAGAAGTGCACAATCTGGACCAGTACGGGCAACGCAAGGTTGGACCATTTCAGAAACGTTCAAATTGATAATGCCAGACGAAATATGCGACATAATTATTCGTGAATCAAATCGAAAGGCAAGGCAATTCTTTGATAATGACAATGCAAAACAGCCAACAAGAGAACCGAGATCATGGATTCCCATAACAGAAAGTGAATTTGATGCATATTTGGGCGTACTTTTGCTAAGTGGCGTTACACATTCTGGTTACGTGCATACGAAGGATTTGTGGAATACTAAATCACATCCATTATATCGTGCTGCAATGAGTGTACGACGATATTGGGAAATTAGCCGCTTCATTCGTTTTGATAATGGAAACACACGCCAGCAACGCAAACAAACTGACAAAACAGCAGCAATATCGGACGTTTTTTTGATGCTAAACAGCTGTCTTCGTAGATATTACGTGGCAGGAGCCAACGTCACCGTAGATGAACAATTGTATGCTTATCGTGGTGGAACTGGCTTCACGTAATACATACCATCAAAACCTGCCAGATATGGGATAAAAGTGTGGTGGGTGTGCGACTCCATTTCGTTCTATCCATTGCAGGTACTATCAATATTGTTGAAAATTGTTGAAAGTGTAAATAACTAAATTGAATTTAATTTTTCAATGCAGGGACAGATCTATACAGAAATGGCACCGTCTGGTGAACGTGAAAGAAACGTTGGTGAAAGAATAGTCAAAGATTTATGTATCAACCGTTTTGATGGAAGTGGAAGAAATATTGTATGTGACAACTTTTTCACTAGCTACAACTTGGCAAAATCTTTGATGATAGACAATAATTTATCTATATTGGGTACTTGCAACAAAAGGCGTACATTCGTGCCAGCAGCATTTGCCAACCCCAAGGGACGTGAAGCTGAAGCGTCAATGTTTGGGTTCTATAATCACGTTACGATGTGCTCGTACGTGCCCAAGAAAAACAAGGCATTTGTATTATTGTCCACTTCTCATTATACAACAGAAACGTCCGGTCCTAAGAAGAAGCCATTGCTTATATTGGACTACAACAAAACCAAAGGTGGAGTTGATAGCATGGACATGTGCTTGTCCGAATATAGTACCAAGCGGCGCACAAATAGATGGCCTTTGGCTTTCTTTTATAATATTGTGGACGTTGCTGCGTTTGCTGCATACATAATATACGTTGACAACAACACTCACCTGAAGTAATATACAAGCCGCCGTAGGATGTTTCTCCATCAGCTAAGTGAGCAACTATGCAAGCCAGAAATAGAGAGAATGGCGAATAACAGCAGAATATCCAGAGTTTTTTCAACGCGCAACGCCATCGAAGCCATGATAGGTAGGCCCATCCGAGTTGTGGATGCTGGAGCACAAGAAGCGGAGGAGCGTGATAGTACGGGACGCCTAGAAGTAAAGGCTAATTGCTACATCTGCTCCAAACGACGGCCTACTCGTAAAGCATGCACATTATGCAACAAAGCAGTGTGCGCAGAGCATTCCAAAGACTTGCCGCAATGCGATAGATGTAATTGAATTTCAATTATTTTAAATTTTTTCGTAGTTTTTTTAATATTTTTTTTATAAGTATTTTATAATTTATAATAATTTTTATGCCATAAGTATTTTTTTCACTCAAGATAAACTTTACTTTTCAAATATTATCATATTTGCATGCGATTTACTATACATATGGTATGTATGCTGTTGACGTAAGGGTGCAACTTTGTAAATGGGCTTTATCTACCAAACGGATGATCCAATCCTAAATAAAATTGGGACTATTGCGTAAAACAGTTTTCGCTAGGATATCACGAAATTTCAAGTCGATCCGATTATCCAGTTCAGAGCTACAGCGTTTTGAAAACGCAAAACATACAGGTATGTTGCCGTTGACATAAGGGTTAAAATCGGAGGATAATTTTCAGGTTCAACGGTTGTCCTCGATCGCAAAACCGTGTACTTCTCCAGCGACACTCGACGCAGCAACAGCATCACGGCCACCCCAGGATTATCGACCTCATCAAAATTATTCGTAAAGGTAAACTAATTGCTTGTAATAATATTTTATATAAATATACGGCCACTTTATTATAACGAGGATTCTCGTTTTTTTTCTTATTTCTTTTGTATTCAAAATCACAATTCGTCCGCGGTGCTTTTGAGCCACGGCCGCTCCAGCGAAGCACCATTGTCGACTTATATTCATGGTCCTTCGAGCCGAGTCCATTCTCCCCGTAGAAAAGAAGCCAGCCTGCCTATACAGTCCACAAACAAACATTTATTCACATCATTTGGATTAAACAATATCAACGATAATTGGGTCTCATTAACCAGAAGCTGCCACATAGGAAATTAGAGAAAACTCAATATTGTTCACGCACTGCCGCAATTACAAACAACAAGCAACTCTGCCATACACTCTGCCGCAATTACAAACAACAAACAACTCTCCCATACACTCTGCCACATACCACAACCAACAACACAAACTATATACAACAAATTCGGCCGATCACCACATCAAAGCACGTAAGTTGTATATTTCTTGACACTTAGTTTTTTGTTGTGTTGCATACAATTGTATAAAAGTGCCGCCCGCGAATGTAATCAAACGTAAGTGCGTTTAGTGAATATTTAATAATAGTGATTTTTTTTAACAGTTAACTGCTATACTTTTCTTTAAATTTTAAATTAAATTAAAAGCTTAAAAATCCTTGTGACTATCCGGATTATCCCCCCACCAGTGGTAAGGTTTTTTGGACACAGCGCAAGGCAAGAGGTAACATAACCTCATTTTCACAATAAGTTCACTTAGCCTTTCGATCTTCAGTTTGTTTTTGTGTTATCCGAATCGAAGGCTAGTTTATTATTTTCTTATAAAATTCAATATTTTTATAGCACTTTTCTTTTGTTTTCACATTTTTTCATTTAATATTCACTTTCGCTCGTTTGATACACCTCACACTTTATCTGCGTTTGTTGTGTATTTCTTTATTGCGGCAACACATACACATATTTATATACATATTCCCCTTATACGTGTGGGTGGCGAGTAAGTCACAGAGATTTTGTTTAAATTTTTGCTTCTGTAGCAAACAAATATTCGTCAGACAAATCGGCCAAGTCTGCAATATAATACAAAAATTAACTATAAATAAATAAAAGTGAGTTAAAACATACAAATAATTGAGTTGATTGCAATTTCATTGAGGTGGGTTGTTTTGATTTTCCTGGGTAAAATACTGCATTTACCTTTTCTATTCAGCTTTTGTCTTGTACGGTTGAGCATTTCATCGTACCTTCAGCTATATTTTTTCGGTTTTATTTTGATTCCACAGATCCTCTAAGTCCAAAATATGGAAAGTTTCATTAGGCTGGCTGATTCGATTTTTGAATTCGAATCAGACTACAATGAATTAGAGGATTCAGTCCACATCAAGTACACTCTTGGGCTTCAACAAGAGGACTTGAAAGCAATGTGGAGAAAAACCAGAACGGCTTATGACGACTTACTTAATTCAGACAAGTTAGAGGCCACTGGTATAGTTTCTGTCAAACAGAAATATAAGAGATCATATGCAGTATATTTATGCTGCATGTCAGATATGGCTACAGGCCAAGCAACATACAACAAAACAGAAAACAAATCTGAAGAAAAGCCCGAATTTGAACACAGTATCCGCCTGCCTCTATGTGATACTGAAGTTTTTAAGGGCGATTATCTGTCATGGCCAACATTTCGTGACATGTTCACGGCCATATATATCTTAAACAAACGCCTAACACCTGTGGAGAAATTGTTCCATCTGAACAATAAGACACAAGGTGAGGCAAAAGATATTGTGAAAAAATGTCCGCTCACGAATGTGGGATTTGATACGGCCTGGAGAAATGTATGCGAGAGATACGAAAACAAACGTATCCTAGTAAACTCGCAACTCCAAATTTTATTTAACTTGAAAAAGGTAGAGAGTGAGTGTGGTAGCGCGATTAAAACCCTTCAACGCGAAATAAATAATTGCCTTTCGTCCCTGCGAAGTCATAAAATTGACACTTCGAACTGGGATGCAATTATAACGTATTTGTGTTCGACGAAATTGCCGGAGAGTACGCTTGGTCTATGGGAGCAAAGCATAGACCACAAAGTGGAAATATCCAAGTAGGAGGATATGGACAAATTTTTGTCCAACCTCTTCCAGACACTCTAAACAGTGTCTGGGTTCATAGGGAGTTCTTCGAAAGTGCAAAAGCCGCAAAGTACGCGGATTGCCAACGAAACCCCTGCAAAAAGACTTGGTACATACCAAGCAAACGTGACAAAATTACTGTGCACAAAGTGCAAATCGAATGCCCACAGATTACGAAACTGCCCCCGTTTTCTCAAATTAACTCCGGTGGAGAGAATTAACTTTGTCAAATCCACCAAGGGCTGTTTGAACTGCCTATCCCCAGGACATACTGTGTCGAAGTGCACCAGTTCTTACGACTGCGACAAGTGCCACTCGCGACATAACACGCTTCTGCATGCGGAGTCTCTTCAGACACAGACAACCATCAGCTCTAATCAGTATCATGCTGATAATGCTGCCTCAACTTCAAAACAGGCACAAGAGAGACGGGAAGCTGAAAAATCTGTTTCGTCCATAACCCGAAATGTTAAATCCTGCCATGTGCATTCAAGCGCAGGTGTGCTGCTAGGGACAGCTCGAGTAACCATTCATCATAATGGTACAGACTTCCCAGCAAGAGCACTGGTTGATTCTGGTTCAGAGTGCTCGTTTATGACAGAACGACTCAAACGCAGAATCAAATTACCGGCAAAAAGGATGCATGCTCAAGTTTCGGGCATCACTAATGCCGTCTCGGCTCAAGTCAAGGAGGCATCCAATATTGAACTCCGTTCACCAGTGGACCCTTGCTTCAGCCTAACAACTTCTGAGCCAAACTAACTGGGAATCTGCCATCCTGCCATATCGATGCTACGACTATGCAGGCTTTCCCAGACTTAGTCTTGGCAGATAAGCGATTCTACATCAACGAGGAAGTTGTTATTATACTTGCCGGAGACGTATATCCGCAAATTGTATTGAGTGTGCTGAAAAAGAATGTACTTAGTACACTTCTCGCCCAAGAAACGGTGTTCGGTTGGATATTAACCGGGCGCATAGAAGCACCGAATCCAACCAGAAATATAGTGTCCTTTTACAGCGAAGTTGCTTTGGACAAACAGCTTACAGCATTCTGGGAGTTGGAAAATCTTCCAAGAAATAAAAGCCCAAATGTAGATGACAAGTACTGCGAAGATTTATATAGGGAAACTACGAGTCGTAGAGAGGATGGGAGATATGTCGTCTGTCTTCCATTCAGACAGGACTACCCAGATAAGATAAACATAGGAGGGTCTCTTAGGCGGGCGTGTTCACAATTTTTTAGAAATGAGACACGGTTAGCAAAGAACCCGGAATTAGGGAAAGAATATGTAAGGGTCCTGTCTGAATACCAGACATTAGGGCATATGCGAAAAGTTAATGCCATTGTACCAGCCGATTCGGCGGACAACTATTTTTTGCCCCATCACGCCGTAGTAAAGGCGAAGAGTACCACCACAAAGGTACGCGTCGTTTTTAATGCGTCAAGCCCGACGGCAAATGGAACAAGTTTAAATGACATTCTCCTGCCAGGCCCAGTACTTCAGTCAGATCTTCCAGTACTTATACTGCGATGGAGACTTTATCGCTTCGTTTTCAATAGTGACATCGAAAAGATATTTAGGCAAATTTGGATAAACGATGATCACATAATATTCCAACTAATTGTTTATCGAACATCGCCTCAGGAACCCATAAGCCTTTACGAGTTGGAAACGGTCACTTTCGGGGTTAATTGTGCGCCTTATCTGGCAATTAGACCCCTTCTACAACTAGCAGATGAAGTAGAGAGTTCTCACCCTACAGCATCTAGCATACTAAGGGGAGACATACTAAGGGGAGGGTGTACCGTTTGATCATACGAATTATATGATTTTGGCCGCCGTGGGTGTGAATCGCGAAGTGTAATTAATGGTTGATTAATATTTTTTGGATTGTTTGGTCTGAGTTTATGCGCATTACGACGGGAATCATTTTTACGTTGGCGGTCTGCGGCAATTTTTGCTCTTTTTTCCCGTATTTTTTGTGCTTTTAAGGTGCGCGATTTTGTCAATAAATCCATAATTAGTTTTATTTAATATAACAGCTGACTAGAAAAGCACACCACACGCGACGGCAAAGTAAGACATGATAACGGAATGGTTTGTAGAAATCCCATTTTACATACATACATTTTGCTCATTTTTGACTCATTTCAAATCCGGAGTTACATTGAAGTTCTCTCGTAGATGAGATAACTGATTGTAAATTCACTCAAACTTGAGAATATAGGGTAAAATAAAGCTCAGATATGAATTGTACCCATCAAAATAAGTAAAACATTTGTTTATATGTACTTATTTGTACGCAAATTGAACCTTAATTATTGTAGTTTTATATTACTAAAAATTTAAGGTACAAGTAAGCTTTTCACTTTTGATATGTATATATATATGGCATGAAAATATCTGTCAGTTTTTGTGTGCTAACAAAAAAATTTATTTATTTAAGCTATTCACAAACCAAACAGTTGATTTATAGTGGTTGCTGTTAGCATAATATGAACAGCAAAGTAATCGGATCACGTGTGCAGGGTTTCTTTTTGAGTTAGAATCAAGTATATTTGTTCATTTTTTTGACAATTAAAGGGGCGCGAAAGTAAATGGCTTAACTATACCGAAAAATGAAAACTACAAAAATTGGTCCTCGCATTTCCATAGCCTCTTAACTTTTAAATGGAACGAAGCACGCACGCGACCTTGTAGGTAAAGTTTCAGTATGTAGAAAAATACTTGAAAAAACAAAGAGTGGGCCGCAATATTGAGGGGCGCCCTCAAGAAAAGATTAACAGTTCATAAATTTTTGAAAACTCGCACACGTTTTCACAATTTTTTGATTTTGCGAAATTATTCCTGGATTTATCAAGTATTATTTCATGCTTCTGAGACATGTGAAATGTTGATTTGTATCCATAAATAAAAAAAAAATACTGAGCCTGTGTAACGATATCGTGTTCCTTGCTATTAGATGATATTATCCGCCTCGCTCGATGTTAAAAGTTTTGACGATTTGCCCATATACATGTTGGTATGTGGGTGTGTAGGCACATTTCCTCAGAGTGGGGCATTTGGAAATATTTTTATAAACAAATGAAAAAATACTCTTCGGGTATATATCGAATAGCTGATCGCGAACGGTTCCCTCCGACGCCCGGGCAAGGTCGGTTGTATAAGTGCCTTCTCGCGCGCATGCCGGCTCTGCGGCCGGGTGACCAACCCTTTCCGTGCATACTCGTGGGACCAAATTATGAATAACAAAACAAATACCAACAACAAACAAAACAAAGATACGAAAACTAATGACGAACGACAGGAAGGGTCACTAGACACTACGCCAGGGACATCATTCTAATGACTAGTTCCTCTCCTCCAGTGAAGAGGCGGACGGACGAAGCGTCGGAGCAAGTTCCGTAGGAAACGGTACTCCGCCCCGCAATCAACCTTCTTCGAAGGCTGCCAGGAGGCAGTCTTCTGTTAAAAAGACGCAGTCTAAAGCATCGTTAGGGAGAAAACGACACCAGCTCGCTCGGTCTGTCCTGGAGAGGATAGAACGGAACAGGGTGAATGGTACCGTTCATCCCAAGGATGCGGCGGACCGCGTCAGTTTTCAAGCGGTAGTGGACGAGTACCGGGCGTACTTGAACACCCAGCAGAGATCCCCAGCAGGGAAACGGAATCGGTCTCTGGAAGAGGCCCCTGAAGGCTCTAAGAGGAGCAGGGTTACCGGTGGGGAGGCCTCCACCTCAGCCGAAGTGCTGAAGGGGGCAAAGTCTTTCGCCGACATGGCCAGGTGCAACCTTCACGTTGCTCTCGTGGATGAGACCACAAACAGCGGCAACCCCGTCCTGGAGAGGGGGGGGGGGGGGAGATTGAGGCTAGGTTGTCTCAAATGGTCATCGATTTCGTGATGGCCAACCCGGAGGGAAATCTCCCCTCATTCGACTCGGCGGAGGTTGTCCGCGTTACAGGGTGGTCAAATGCGAGGACCAACAATCGAAGGACTTCCTGGCGAAGTGCCTCTTAGATTTCCGCGGTGCCTGAGAGGGCTTGCGGCTAAACCTCATCCCAGCGGCCGAAATTCCTCGACGACCAAGAGCTCGGGTGTGGATCCCGAGAAGGAAGATTGACAGCGGGACGCTGTTGAAATACCTACAGGCACACAACCGGCAGGTTCCGATGGGTGACTGGATGGTCATCAAGGTCGAAGAGTCAAAGAGGAACAGCCTGTCTTTCCTACTCCTCATCAACGAGCAATGTATTGCGCCGCTGGAAAGAACGGACTTCCTAGTGAAGTTTGGCGTTAGGTTAGGTTAGGTTAGGTGGTAGCAGCCCACTAGGTGGGCCGCTCACTTGGACACTTTGAAGGTCCGTTGTGATACCACAACGTGTGGCGCACCAAAATCAAAATACTTCGACCTCATCAGGGGGATAAGGAAGAAGTGGATGAGGTCGACGACACTCACAAGCTCCTGGAGGACTTGCAGCTCGCCGACCAAGCATCCGGATCCTCATAGTCATGATCGGTCTTAAGGTTGTTCAGATCAATCTCCAGCACTCCAAGCTGGCCTCGGACAACCTTGCCGTCTTCCTAAAGTAGGACGACGCTGATATTGCCCTAATACAGGAGCCCTGGGTGAGGAACACTGAGATGAAGGGGCTCTCGATAAGGGGATATTCTGCGTTTTACAAACGCGAGGACGGTAAGCCGAGGACATGCGTTTTGGTAAAATCTAACTACAATGCTTTTCTTATTTCTTCCCAAAGTTCTCTAGATCTCACGGCGATCACAATGGAGACAGCTGACGGAGTCAGCACGGTTATTGCCTCGTGCTACATGTCACACGACAGAGAAACTCCGCCGGAGAAGGTCCGAAACTTGTTGCGGGACTGGAAGTCACAAAACATCATAATCGGGGCGGCTGCCAATGCAAGACGCTCTCTATGGGGGAGTTCGGAAATAAACATGCGTGGTGAGTCACTTTTCGATTATATTATTAGTATGGATTTAATAGTTTGTAATCAGGGAAGCACACCCACCTTTGTATTTCCTAGCACGGATACTTTCAACGGGTGGGAGGAGGTGCTAGATGTAACGCTACTAAATGGTAACAGTAGTATTCAGGTAGATAACTGGAGGGTATCGGAACGTCTATCTTTTTCAGACCACAGTTGGATACTTTTCGATATAGGTCTCAAATTAGAATCCTTTATTCCTCACCGCAATCCAAGAAGGACTAATTGGCATAAGTTCTGTAGGGTGGTGAGCAACAAGCTAGGTATATCTTCGGTTCAGGATCACATCAGTGGGTGACCTGAACGCAAGCAGTAACAAGCCAGAGAAGGCCTTGGGGTCGGCTCTACGGCTGGCTTGTCCTAAAAGCTTTAGTAAAAAGTCTTATCCTCCTTGGTGGAACCCGGATCTCTTCAGGCTCAGAAGAGAGACGCGCAAACTTTTCAATCTGAGTCACTCTACTGGTAACTGGCAACCATACAAAGAGAGACTCAGGTGCTATAAAAAGGCGATTCAAAGGCCAGGCAGGAATCCTGGAGGAACTTCTGCTCATCTATCGAATCGACCAAAGAATCTTCGAGAATGGGAAAAATTCTCTCAAAAGAAAAGTCCTGTCCATCCTTCATTAGAAAGGATGATGGCTCATGGACAAGCAGCTCGGTGGAAACTCTTGAGCTGCTTATAAGTACACACTTCCCAGGCTGTTGGTCCATGGAGATGGGACCAAGGGAACGTACTGGGACAGTACCCTCCCCTCAGCTAGTGAACGGGCTTATAACGCAAAAGAAGATTGAATGGGCAATCAACAGTTTTTCACCATATATATCACCAGGTCCGGATGGAATTTTCCCAGCCATGCTGCAGAGGGCAAGCTCGGGGGTGATACCCTGGTTGGAACTTATTTTCAGGGCTTGTATTCGGCTAAATCACGTCCCTCTAAATTGGAGAGGAACCCGGGTGGTCTTCATCCCAAAGGTCAATAAGAGGGGCCATGAGAAGTCTTAGGATTTTAGACCCTTTAGTCTATCGTCATTTGTTCTAAAAACCTTCGAAAGACTATTGGGTGTTCATATTCGCGGAAGTTTGGGTAACCCTGGGTTGTCAACAGGGCAACACGCGTATCTCAAGGGCAAATCAACCGAAACCGCTCTTCACGAAGTAGTACACAAGGTGGAAGCTACATTGGAAGGAAAACAGTACATGCTGGCGGCTTTCTTGGACATAGAAGGAGCCTTCAATAACGTTCGATTAGAGGCGATAGAGGATTCGCTCTTTACACTTGGCATAGAGGATGCTATTGTAAACTGGATAGGAACTGCTCTGAGGTCAAGGTTGATAAGTGCCAAGCTTGGAGATAGTGAGGTC
The DNA here is from genome assembly GCA_949987695.1 of Merzomyia westermanni. NCBI lineage: Eukaryota > Metazoa > Arthropoda > Insecta > Diptera > Tephritidae > Merzomyia > Merzomyia westermanni. The sequence goes on along the minus strand of OX465292.1, from coordinate 52,676,129 downwards.
ACTACGCATCCGTGGAGGGGTACTCCACAGGGGGGCGTTCTGTCACCACTTCTCTGGGTCTGCGTTTTAGACGGCATACTTCGCCAACTCAACAGGGGGGGAGTGAAGGTGGTGGCCTACGCGGACGATGTAGCCATAATGGTGTCTAGTCTATGCCCCAATGTGCTCAGTGGAATAATGCAGGGAGTACTGGCGAAGCTAAGCGAATGGGCACAGACTGCTGGGCTCAACGTAAACACTTCCAAGACGGAGTTGGTTCTCTTCACAACTAGGACGAAAATCCCAATCTTTTCTCTACCTTCTCTCAACAGCCAGGAATTGCGTCTCTCTGACAGTGTGAAGTATCTAGGTGTATTTTTGACGCCTAAGTTGAATTGGAGACTAAATACAGAACCCAGGGTCAAAAGAGCTTATGGGGCTCTGTATGCGTGCAAAAGAATGCTAGGGAGACAGTGGGGTCTCAGGCCGGAACTCACGGTGGTGTGGTGGAAGGCAGTTGAGGCGGACTACATAAGTAGCATGCTTGGCAAAGTTCAACGAGCTGCCTGTGGAGCAATCACAGGTGCCATCAGATCATGCCGTTTAGAGGCTCTGAACGTGATCTGCAACATGCTACCGATCGATCTCTTCATTAAGGAGACAGCATCACAGGGGGCACTTAGGCTCCGCGAGTTGGGACTATGAAGAGAACACACGTACGGACATGGCCGCATACTCTTCAATATTAACGACTCGTACATTGCAACCCAATCGCACTATATCTGTCCCAGGACAGCGATAGATATAAATTATTCGATTCTCTTTCCAACCAGAAAGGACTGGAATGAAGGTGAATTTCGACATTTCAGTGTTTACGGATGGCTCCAAGATGGCCTGTGGAGTTGGATCAGGAGTCTTCGCAACACACCCGGTTCTTTCCATTTCTTTGCGCCTCCCGGACTCAGCGAGCGTGTTTCAATCAGAGATCTTTGCAATCCAGGAGGCATGCAAGGCTTTGCTGGAAACGGAAGGCATAGGTAAAATGATAGCAATATTTTCTGATAGCCAAGCAGCCCGGGGGGCTCTAGGGTCTGCAACGATAACATCGAGCCTGTTAAATCAGTGCAGGGAGTGGGCCACGAGGCTGGCTAGTCGGCATATCGTTTCCTTAATTTGGGTGCCGGGGCACCGAAATATACAGGAAAACGAGATGGCAGATGAGCTAGCCCGAGGTGGATCGGCTCTTGATGTCACAGGAGCGAAGGAGGTCCTCGTACACCTGGGACTTATCAAGGGCAGAATCTCTCAGCACTGGCATAGCGAGGCAAATAAATGGTGGAAGCGTCTGCAGTCCTGCAGAGTTTGTAGAAGTATATGGCCATCTTACAACGAGGAACGATCCCTATCCATTCTCAGGATGAATAGAAGGGACATTTTCCGGCTGATAGCAGTACTAACAGGGCACTGGACTATTGTGGCTCAGGCGGCGCGGATGGGGCTAGAGCACAACGTTTCGTGCCGCAGTTGCAATCTCCCGTTGGCGGAAGAGACGGTGGAGCACCTACTGTGCGAGTGTCCACTGCACTGGGGGAAGAGAACTAAATGCCTTGGTAGGCCCTTTTTGGAAAGTCTCTCAGAGCTTAGGGATATGAAGCCTGGGGACCTCCTCAAATATTTGAAATCCACAGGGTGGATATAGTCGGATGGGATTCCAACTATACTATATAAGCACATTCAAAGTCTTCTATAATACATCCTTCATTGGTTAATTCACGAGTTGTGGTATCACAACGGCGCATCAGCGCTAATTGGAGTCGCAGGAGACTCGCCTCTAGAACCAACCAACCAACCATCTATAATAAAATTAAACTCGAGAATTATTTAATAGAGGAACCAAAAAACAAGTACAATGACCGGTTTACTTAAAATTTCTTTAAATTCTTCTAAGTTGAATATATTTATTTTTGTTATTAAACAATTTGTTTTTCTTAATGGACAGAAACTTTATTATATTCATTCTAAGATTATTTAGTTAGAACAAATCAAATTTCTAATAATTTTTACATGATATAAAAAAATTAATTTATTAAAATTCGAAAACTCCGTTTGCCTAACTCTGATCTACATACATAGCTATGTAGACCTTTTTATCTGCACCCATATGTTACAGAAGTACATACATATTTTTGTGCCAAATATGTACATCCTTATGCACATACATTTTACCTCTAATAGGTATACTAATAATAATGCAAAGTCAAATCTTTGCTTAGCGAAAATCAAAGCGTACAAGAAAAATCGAAAACAATAAAATAATTAGGAACAACAATATTACTTACATGGGTATGTTGGGACAATTGTATGTTTGTATGTTATGCACTCCAGCGATGAAAGGCCCTTCAGCGATGCGACTGCGGCTAGCTATACTCTTGACAAGTTGTTTTTGGCAATATTCTATTGTCTTTATGCTTTGATTTTTTTATGATAAGAGATATCGAATATGCTCGTGGACAGTGGCACATTATAGTGTCGTACACACTCAAAATAAAATATTATGCAATTTCCGTGCTTTTTTTGTTGTTGGCAAATATTACAACTTTCAATTTGACATTAGCAGTAGTATCCAATATTTAAAGAATTTACTGTTGTTAATTAACAAAACTATTTCATGAGAAAACATAATTGAAGATTATGAAATTGAAAAAATTTTGCACATCACGGCTCTAAATTAGAGATAATTTTATCTCTAAATATTTTCTTTTCTTTAAAAATAACCCATATGTATTCGTTTTCAATTAACAAAAAAAACATGCGGTTTACAAAAATTTACGTTTGATGCCTGTATAAACTATCACAAAATATGGCTTTTAATCACAAACAAGTAGGGTTTTTAAGCACTGTGCACTATATTGCGTTGTTGTTGTTGGTACCAGGAACTTTTGTGGACGTGCTGCCGCTAACTTTATGAGCACCTGGTAGCTATTGGATGCAGGATTCTGCGGAAGAAGCTCCGATGGCTGCTAGTAGCCAGGTCCACTTATTTTGCTCTAAGATGGGTGTTTCTGGACACGATTTGTAGGGATGTATGAGGAGCTTTGGCCCAATCACTATCCCAAGGTAAAAATATTACCACACCCACACCTATGCTTGATAGAGCTTAACTTCTCCAACTGGCTTTTAGCTACTTTTGATGGTGATGGGTGGGGTCGAAGATTATGGTTCCAAGAGGATTTGATAGCACTCTTTTCTACTATGCAGAAACCACGAGTTTCCTAGTAATGGGGATAATTGTGTGTACCTGGACTGTTCGTCTACTCCTATGGTCTGATGATTTCCGCAAAGAGGCTAACTGTAGCTACGCAAGCCTTTTTATTCCCTCGGATTTGCCTTTAAGCTTATATTTTTTGACAAATCAACAACTTAAAGTTAGTCGCATTTCCGTGTGAAATAAGTGTGACATTTCTTTTATTAAATATTTAAACTATAAAAAACTGAGGGATTAAAGAGCTTGATACGCCGACAATCTTAAGACAATTGTATTGCATGCGACAAATTTTGTTGCAAGCGGAATGCGGTACAATTCTAAATAGGTAATAGCCTTAGGCTGACAAACCCCTATAATACTACACTGAAAGACGGAGTATTAGGGGGAATTAAGGACGAATGTCTTTCGCATGAGAAGTGCCTATTTCTCTTCCCTGCGAGTCTTCAAGCTGGTAGTAGCAGGTTCCTAGTTTTTTCCTAACTCGGCATTTTACAAATTGTGGTCCTAGTTTGGCATTGAGATTTTGGGAAAATTTACTCTGGGAAAAGTTTCGACGAAAGACTTCTTGACCTTCCCTGAAAGAGACATGCTTTGAACGAGAGTTGTACTGTTTTTCATTGCGATCGTGGGCTTTTCGAATATTTGCTTGTATATCTTTACGAAGCAAAGCTAAATTGTCCGTGCGGGAAATGGGTACTATGGGCTCTTCTAACAGCGATAGTTCCTTCAACAGCTTATAATCTGATCCATGAGTGATCATATCCAGGCCGAAGAACGCTGTATAAGGAGAACATCCTAGGGACTGATGTAATGAGGATCGTAGGGAACATGATATGCTGGTAATGTGTACATTCCACTCAGTCTGATCATGCTTCAGATATGAACGTATGGCGGCCAATAGTGAACGATTCACTCGCTCTGCAGCATTACTTTGAGGGGAGTACAACGCAGTATATATGTGCTTTATGCCTAGCTCTGTCAGGAAGGCGTTAAAGTCGTTAGCCTTAAACTGCGTTCCATTATCACTGACAATGGTTTCAGGTACACCGAAGCTGTGGAAGATATTCTTTAAGAGGAACTCTTCCACTGCGATAGACGTAAATTTTTTCAGTGGTTGTATCTATTGAAACTTGCTAAAGTGGTCTAACACAATTAATTTACCTATATGGCCAGTTTTGCTACGAGGGTACGGTCCAAGTAAGTCAATATATGGACGTTGGAAAGGTCTAAACGTCGGACTATGCGCTCCCATGGGCGGAGGAACGTCGATAGTTTCCAAGCTATGACTAACATCTAATCCAGACGACTGCATTGCGCCTGCCTCATCGTTACGTTGCTCTTTTTAATCGGGGGGTTGTGAAGTCTGACCTTGATTCATAGCACTAGTCAAGCTTCGAGTCATTATTCTTTCATCAGTTGTAGATGCAGAAGGGACCTTTGGAATTGCTCCTGGTGAGCAGTTTCCTACAACTACTTTTAAGTCTCTTTGACTTATTTCTTTGTTACAGATGTAACAAACATTGTGGCCTTCTAACCAACTTTCAAAACAAAGTTTATGAAAAATGTGTTTGCATGGTAGCAAGTATTGCTCACTTCCTGGCTACAAATAGCACATTGGTTCTCTTGTGAAAGTCCTAACGATTTTGCTTGTTGGGGACTTCTTTGTATAGGCATTATAACAAATAACTAAACTGTTCCTGGGTACGACATAGGTTGATAACACAAAAAGGTGGTATTTCTAACCAATAAGATAGAAAAACCTGATGACAGTGGTATTTGAAATTGGGTTATTGTAACTAAAACAGAGAGGATACTAGGTAGATTGAGTTCGAAATTTTTACAAGGCTAATTGTTCGGCAAGTGGACGCAAGGCTGCATGCTCACAAGTTCCGGACAACAATTTGAACGATGTCAAATGACGATTAAATCTTCATGTAAACCTCTCGAAGTTTATGACAGTTGGAAGATACAGTCTCTCAAATAGTTCAACAAGGAAAAATATATTTCAGGGACAATCAGTACTGGTATACAGTCTTTCCCAAATACGCAATATTCTGAAATTGAATTAAACAGTATTTCCAAGCAACCACCCGAAGAGAAATAATACTTCCAATGCATAAGAAGACAAACGAGCAAAAAGAAGTTGAAGTTGGGTTTGTAGCGGGTGTTAGTTGCTATATTCTGAATCGATGAAGAAAAGGAAAGAATGATAAATTTCTCGCTTGGTATCCAGCCTGAATCACCAGCATCGTAGACTTATCAAACTCAGCTATACAATCCAAAATCTCCATATGCGGAAGTTAGACGAAACCCATCTAAACGACGTCAGCATATGTGAAGCGATATCAGATCCAATGTAAAGATTCTAACACTTCAACACATCCAAAGGGTGTATGACAACTAACGAATACTAAATTATTGATCCTACCTATGTGTATGTAAGTACACACTATGATAAGAAATCAACAGAGACTTGATGGTAGCATCTCAATTTCTATCTTTTAAAACGTTAGATGCCCCACGTTGGGCGCCAAAAATTTATGTAAAATGTGTGTGTGAACATCAATGTATGTACCTAAAGTGAATGAAATACAGTTGGATATGTATCGGAGGTTACCATTGGGTGGAAGACGGTATGCGGGCATATCATTAGACCTTCCTCAATTCTTTTCACTGAGGGCAGTTGAGATGTCAAGGCGGGGGAGTCCTCTGGACCGTAGCTCTTTCGGGATGGGGTGGGTTGTTGCCTTTTCTCAACCGATGTTACATAAACTTTAATTTTAGGACTCCTGACCTGAATCTAAACTCGGGAGCTTTACTCCCTTAACTCAAAAATCTCGAAATCATACTCAAAAAATACTGCAAATCACTCTATGTTGTATCTGTCATCGATTTACGTTCCTATTGGGGCGAGGTCTGAGGTGGTAATCGACACTCGCTTTCTTTACCCTACCCTACCATGATCTTCGGTGCGAATGATTCGAAGATCCCAATACACATTTCCTACCTTTTAAGTCATCACCATATGTGCCTCCAGGAACATACTAATAACTTAACTCATGATTTTCAATGACTAATTTCAATCTTTATTAAACATTCTTATTTACTAACAAAATAGATTTTATGCGCTGACAATAATTCCTAGGGGGTATTTTTTTGTTTGCAAGTATAATTGAACATTTAAACCAATTTAGGTAATTTGAAAAAAGTTACAAAAATGCTATATGAGGATTAGGTTAAACTAACCTATTAAGCTAACCTCAGGTTAAAATGAACCGAACGGGATAGACTTCGGTTAAATTATCGGGTTAATAATATAATTTTTGTATGCTTTTCCCTGGTTTCCACTTTAATAGTCCTGTTTTGTGTCATACATTTGTATGAAAGTCTAAACTCCTGGGTTGGTGGTTTAATTTCGTTCAAAATCTCTTCCCATTGCATACTAATTATTGTCCGTGACTTTTCTTTAACTAGTGTTGCTACATTATTTTGTTGTATTTATTAGCATGGAATTTACTTTTTTTTTTTGTTATAGTTTACTTAAAAGTAAAGAACATACTTAATTAAAAAAATTATCTATTAAGGTGTTGGTACGATCTCACCCCACTGTGCTGCTGTTGTTAGTGTCGTTGGTTGCCGGACTCAGATGATTGATGTATTCCTTGTATTAACCTCTGTACCTAACGGCATGGGCTTCTTGCACCGTTAGGTCGTAATTTACTTATTGTGTTCAAAGAATAGTATTATCCTCTGTACCCAACGGCATGGGCTTCTTGCACCGTTAGGTCGTAATATTTGTGTTGTATGGGGATCACTGTGCGGTGGTTCGGAAGACTAAGTCACTTCACTTCACCTTTATGTGACTTGTTAGACTTGTTCTGCCCTGTTGCGAACGTCCCTTTTTATTTTATTCACGTAGCACTTAATTAGTACGTACACCATAGTCAATATTGCCATTATCAATAATAGTTCAGTGGCGCTGACTTGCTCTATATTATAATTTGTTTTATTTTTACTTGTTTGTACATCTTCGTCGTATTTAACGATTTTTGTTTGTTCTTTTTTTTTTCACTTTCCGTATTGGTGTCTTTTCCTATTTCGTAGCCAGTTATGGCTATCATGATAGATGTAAGCACTGGTTTCCACCACGTCATTTTCGCGGGTAAAAAAAAAAAGGAAACTATTTCAATTCAGATATTGTCTTTATGATTTTTGTTTTTCATTACCGTAAGCACTCCTGGCAGGATCGCCATGTTACGAACGAAGCGTAGACGAGTGAATTCTCGATTGTAAAGCTTTCTTTATTCTGTATGTTCTTATATTTATAACTTAAAGCTAATAAGTAATGCATGGTCATGACTAATACCATGATTGGTGTGAATGGACAAGGGTAATCCGAGTGCACATACGCTGACCGTTAATTAGGTCAGTAAATAGGTATTTAATATCAACATACCGAAAGTGCATTGCACTGACAATGAGTTGAGCAATGTGAGATGGTTTAGAGTTAAATGACTCAGGCAATATTGTTATATTGCGAAAGTGCAATTGTGCTGAAAACCGTTGTCCATTACATGGGTGTGTAGGCACATTTCTTCAGAGCGGGGCATTTGGAAATATTTTTATAAACAAATGAAAAAATACTCTTATACTTTATGGAATTAATATTTTAAACTAGTATCCATAATAAAATTAAACTCAAAAATTATTTAATAGAGGAACCAAAAAACAAGTACAATGAACGGTTTACTTAAAATTTCTTTAAATTCTTCTAAGTTGAGTATATTTATTTTTGTTATTAAACAATTTGTTTTTCTTAATGGACAGGAACTTTATTATATTCATTCTTAGATTATTTAGTTAGAACAAATCAAATTTCTAATAATTCTTACATGATATGAAAAAATTTATTTATTAAATTTTGAAAACTCCGTTTGCCTAACTCTGATCTACATACATAGCTATGTAGATATTTTTATCTACACCCATATGTTACAGAAGTACATACATATTTTTGTGCCAAATATGTACATCCTTATGCACATAGTTACATTGTACCTCTAATAGGTATTGTTTACGCGAGATGCCTAAATTCTTAAAAAATGTGCCACCCTAATGTAACTTTAGCGCCCTTCCAATAGCTAACACCAACCCACCCACCTGTGTGGGCATGCATGCATATTCGTGTTTTGTCAGCACACATATACATGCATGGGGGTGTGCATGTGGGGGTTCACCTCCCCTTAAAACCGGAGGATAATTTTCAGGTTCAACGGTTGTCCTCGATTACAAAACCGTCTACTTCTCCAGCGACACTCGACGCAGTGACAGCATCACAGCCACCCCAGGATTTTCCACAGCAGCCAACTATTCTTACAGGTAACCAATTGCTTATAATTATATTTTACACAAAAATACGGCCACTTTATTATAACGAGGATTCTCGTCTTCTTATTTCTTTCCTTTATATTCAAAATCACAATTCGACCGCGGTGCTCTTGAGCCACGGCCGCTCCAGCGAAGCACCATTATCGACTTTTGTTCATGGTCCTTCTCCCGTAGAAAGAAACCAGCCCGCCTATACAGTCCACAACACAAGCATTAATTATCATCATTTGGATTAGACAACAACAACCAGAAGCTGCCACACAAGGAAATTAGAAAAAACTCAATATTGTTCACGCACTGCCGCAATTACAAACAACAAAAAACTCTGCCGCAATTACAAACAACAAACAACACTGCCGCAATATCAACGCAGACAACAACAAACAAATCTGCCACATACCACAACCAACAACACAAACTATACACAACAAATTCGGCCAATCACCACATCAAAGCACGTAAGTTGTATATTTCTTGACACTTAGTTTTTTTTTTGTGTTGCAAACAATTGTATAAAAGTGCCGCTCGCGAGTGTAATCAAACATAAGTGCGTTTAGTGAATATTTAATAATAGTGATTTTTTTTTAACAGTTAACTGCTATACTTTTCTTTAAATTTTAAATTAAATTAAAAGCTTAAAAATCCTTGTGACTATCCGGATTATCCCCCCACCAGTGGTAAGGTTTTTTGGACACAGCGCAAGGCAAGAGGTAACATAACCTCATTTTCGCAATAAGTTCACTTAGCCTTTCGATCCTCAGTTTGTTTTTGTTTTTTCCACTTGTTTTTTTTCGGTAATATACAGAACAGAATTTTAATCGAAGGCTAGTTTATTATTTTCTTATAAAATTCACTGTTTTTATTGCACTTTTCTTTTGTTTTCACATTTTTTCATTTAATATTCACTTTCGCTCGTTTGATACACCGCGCACTTTATTTGTGTTTTGTTGTGTATTTCTTTATTGCGGCAACACATACACATATTTATATATACATATCCCCCTTATACGTGTGGGTGGCGAGTAAGTCACAAAGATTTTGTTTAAATTTTTGCTTCTGTAGCAAACAAATATTCGTCAGACAAATCGGCCAAGTCTGCAATATAATTCAAAAATTAACAATAAATAAAAATAATTGAATTAAAATATACATTAATTGAGTTGATTGCAATTTTATTGAGGTTGTTTTGATTTTCCTGGGTAAAATACTGCCTTTACCTTTTCTATTCAGCATTTATCTTGTACGGTTGAGCATTTCATCGTACCTTCAGCTATATTTTTTCGGTTTTGTTTTGATTCTACAGATCCTCTAAGTCCAAAATATGGAAAGTTTCATTAGGCTGGCTGATTCGATTTTTGAATTCGAATCAGACTACAATGAATTAGAGGATTCAGTCCACAGCAAGTACACTCTTGGGCTTCAACAAGAGGACTTGAAAGCAATGTGGAGAAAAACCAGAACGGCTTATGACGACTTACTTAATTCAGATAAGTTAGAGGCCACTGGTATAGCTTCTGTCAAACAGAAATATAAGAAATCATATGCAGTATATTTACGCTGCATGTCAGACATGGCTACACGCCAACATACAACCGAATTGGAACACAGTATCCGCCTGCCATGATACTGAAGTTTTCAAGGGCGATTATCTGTCATGGCCAACATTTCGTGACATGTTCACGGCTATATATATCTTAAATAAACGCCTAACACCAGTGGAGAAATTGTTCCATCTGAACAATAAGACACAAGGTGAGGCAAAATATATTGTGAAAAAATGTCCGCTCACGAATGAGGGATTTGATACGGCCTGGAGAAATTTATGCGAGAGATATGAAAACAAACGTATCTTAGTAAACTCGCAACTCCAAATTTTATTTAACTTGAAAAAGGCGGCCGCCGTGGTGTGACGGTAGTGTTGCCGGCCTACCACACCAAAGGTCCATGGTTCGAGCCCTGGTACAGGTAACATCAAAAGTGATTTGAAAAAAAAAAGTTTTTCAAAACGGAGTCGCCCCTCGGCAGTGGTTTGGCAAACTCTCCGAGTGTATTTCTGCCATGACAGGCTTCTCAGCAAAAATTCGTCTCCTTTGTAGATGCCGTTCGGAATCGGGTAAAAACTAGGTCCCACCAATTTGTAGGGAAAATTCAAATCGGCACACCACAAATTGGAGGAGAAGCTTGGAGGTTTATGATGATATACCTGTTGTATATCGCGCCATAGAGAGAGAGTGAAAAAGGTAGAGAGTGAATGTGGTAGCGCGATTAAAACCCCTCAGCGCGAAATAAATAATTGCCTTTCGTCCCTGCGAAGTCTGGGCTCAAGGGCTGTTTGAACTGCCTATCCCCAGGACATACTGCGTCGAAGTGCACCAGTTCTTTCGACTGCAACAAGTGCCACTCGCGACATAATACGCTCCTGCATGCGGAGTCCCTTCAGACGCAGGCAACCATCAGCTCTAATCAGTATCATGCTGATAATGCTGCCTCAACTTCAAAACAGGCACAAGAGAGACGGGAAGCTGAAAAATCTGTGTCGGTCGTAAACCGAAATGTTAAATCCTGCCATGTGCATTCAAGTGCAGGTGTGCTGCTAGGGACAGCTCGAGTAACCATTCATCATAATGGTACAGACTTCCCAGCAAGAGCACTGACTGATTCTTGGTCAGAGTGCTCGTTTATGACAGAACGACTCAAACGCAGAATCAATTTACCGGCAAAAAGGATGCATGCTCAAGTTTCGGGCATCACTAATGCCGTGTCAGCTCAAGTCAAGGAGGCATCCAATATTGAACTCCGTTCACCAGTGGACCCTTGCTTCAGCTTAACAAGATCTGTTCTAATTCTAGCCAAATTAACTGGGAATCTGCCATCCTGCCATATCGATGCTACGACTATGCAGGCTTTCCCAGACTTAGTCTTGGCAGATAAGCGATTCTACATCAACGAGGAAGTTGTTATTATACTTGCCGGAGACGTATATCCGCAAATTGTATTGAGTGTGCTGAAAAAGAATGTACTTAGTACACTTCTCGCCCAAGAAACGGTGTTCGGTTGGATATTAACCGGGCGCATAGAAGCACCGAATCCAACCAGAAATATAGTGTCCTTTTACAGCGAAGTTGCTTTGGACAAACAGCTGAACGCATTCTGGGAGTTGGAAAATCTTCCAAGAAATAAAAGCCGAAACGTAGATGACAAGTACTGCGAAGATTTATATAGGGAAACTACGAGTCGTAGAGAGGATGGGAGATATGTCGTCTCTCTTCCATTCAGACAGGACTACCCAGATAAGATGAACATAGGAGGGTCTCTTAGGCGGGCGTGTTCACAATTTTTTAGAAATGAGACGCTGTTAGCAAAGATCCCGGAATTAGGGAAAGAATATATGAGGGTTCTGTCTGAATACGAGACATTAGGGCATACACGAAAAGTTAATGCCATTGTACCAGCCGATTCGGCGGACAATTACTTTTTGCCCCATCACGCCGTAGTAAAGGCGGAGAGTACCACCACTAAGGTACGCGTCAATGCGTCAAGCCCAACGGCAAATGGTACAAGTTTAAATGACATTCTCCTGCCAGGCCCAGTACTTCAGTCAGTTCTTCCAGTACTTATACTGCGATGGAGACTTTATCGCTTCGTTTTCAATAGTGACATCGAAAAGATGTATAGGCAAATTTGGATGAACGATGATCACATAAAATTCCAACGGATTATTTATCGAACATCGCCTCAAGAACCAATAAGCCTTTACGAGTTGAAAACGGGCACTTTCGGGGTTAATTGTGCGCCTTATCTGGCAATTAGAACCCTTTTACAACTAGCAGATGAGGTAGAGAGCTCTCACCCTACAGCATCTAGCATATTAAGGGAATGCATGTACGTAGATGACGTACTAGCGGGGGGACACACACTCGCATCGGCCATTAACGCGAGGAATGAGATTCAACAAGTCTTACTCTCCGCGGGCTTCCCACTACGAAAATGGACTTCGAATGCTGAGGAAATTCTCAACGACATCCCAATATCGGATCGGCTGACCGAGCACTTTCTGGCATTCGAAGATACCAGCACCGTTAAGGCATTGGGCGTAAGATGGAATGCCCATTCAGACCTGTTTTACTTTAAAGCAGGGTCACTAGAAGAAAGTGAAAAGTTGACAAAACGAGCGATTCTATCCGCCATCGCCAGACTCTTCGCCCCTTTAGGATGGCTTGCACCAATGGTCATTGTGGCCACAACTTTGATGCAGAACATCTGGTTAGAGGGCGCCGATTGGGATGAGCCAGTTTCGTCCAATACATTGGAACGATGGCAAAACTTCAGACATCAATACCACGTAATCGACAACATAAAGATACCACGATGGGTAAACTTTTCACCAGAAGATGATGTCGAAATACATGGATTCTGCGATGCTTCGGAAAAGGCATACGCTGCAGCTGTCTACATGCGAGTAAAAACGAATGATGATATCTTCGTAAATCTACTTCTGGCCAAAACCAGAGTATCACCAGTGAAGACCGTCTCACTTCCGCGTTTGGAACTTTGCGGAGCAGTACTGTTAGCGGAAATGATGGAATCAATATTCCGAAACATCAAACTGGGACCAGTGAAACAGCATTTATGGACGGATTCCACCATCGTTTTGGCATGGATAAGGAAACCACCCTGTTCCTGGTCAACATTCGTCGCGCACAGGATTACAAAAATCATCGACTTAGTCGGCAGCAAGGACTGGCTTCATGTCAACTCGGAAACGAATCCAGCAGACTTAGGAAGCAGAGGACTACTAGCATCGGACTTGGTCAACAATTCTTTGTGGTGGCAGGGACCTTCTTGGCTGCAAGAAGACAATTCCCAATGGCCAGTACAGGAAAAAGAGTATAATACATCCGTAGAGGAAAAGAGAGCGCAGGCCTACGCAATATCAACGCAAAAAGAGATCGAGATTCTTGACCGGTTTCGGGTACTATCATATATTATGAGTTTCTTCGAAGAACTCATCCCAAGACAAAAGCTTCCTTTCAGGAAAAATCGTGCCTGATCTTATCCGATGAGATCAAGACCACGACGCAACTCTTGATTAAACTCTATCAGAAGCAACATTATAATGAGGAATATGTAAACTTGAAGAAGGGACAGGTAATCGATAGGAAAAGCGAGATATTGCCACTCAACCCGTTCATGGACAAAGATGATATTATTAGGGCGGGTGGTCGTCTTGGAGCGTCTCAAGACCTCGCTTATAACGAGCGCCACCCAACCATACTGCCGTACAATTGTAGGTTGACGCGTCTGACTGTACAAATGATACATCAAATATACCTCCATGGGGAAAACCAACTAATGCTCCGTCTCATCCGCACCCAATACTGGATTCCGAATGTCAAGAAGATGATTAGGGCCACCATCCGTAACTGCAAGGTCTGCACCATTTATAAAAAAAGAGCGCTAACCCAACTTATGGGTACCCTTCCTTCCGAACGCACTACGTTCACCCGCGCGTTTACCAATACCGGGGTGGACTTTGCCGGGCCTTTCGACATTAAAAGTTACCGCGGTAGAGGATGTCGATTATCAAAGGGCTATGTTTGCCTCTTTGTTTGGTTTAACACGAAAGCGATCCATCTGGAAGCGACCAGTGATCTTAGCACCCCATCCTTTATAGCAGCGTTATCGCGTTTTATCGCTAGACGAGGATGTCCGAGAAACATTAACTCCGACAATGGCACTAATTTTGTCGGAGCTTCACGATCATTAAGATCTGAATTTAAGGCCTTTATCTCGGAAGCCCGAGATAAGACTATTTCCAAATATAGCCATCAAGCCATGACATGGCATTTCATTCCGGCCGGGGCTCCACATATGGGGGGACTCTGGGAGGCGGGAGTGAAGAGCTTCAAAAGCCACTTCAAGAAGTTAGCCTCGCCTCATAAATTCACGCATGAGGAATTCCATACGCTATTGTGCCGGATAGAGGCATGCCTCAACTCGCGGCCACTTAGTCCAGCCTCAAATGAGCCCGCGGACCTGGAACCCTTGAGCCCTGGGCACTTCTTGACTGGAAGTCATCTCCTGGCTCCGCCAGAACCCGAGGTGAATGAGAGCCCTGCCTCCATTATCAATAGGTGGCAGAAGCTCAAGGCTCTTCATCAAACCTTCTGCAGGCGATGGAATGTGGAATACTTATCCGAACTTCAAAAACGAGTGAAGTGGAAGCATCCGAAACAAAATATTAAGGTGGGGTCTCGTTGTCATCAAAGAAGACAACCTGTCTCCCAATGAATGGAGGCTCGGCCGAGTTACCCAAGTACACCCCGGCGAAGATAAGCGAGTTCGTGTAGTGGACCTCATGACCGAGAAGGGTCAGATCAGAAGACCGTTGGTCAAGCTCATTCTGCTCCCTATGGAGGGAATGGCTGGCGAGAGGCCCGGGGCCTCATCTTAACCATCCCCTTCCATCACCTCCCAGCCGTTTTGACCCCCTTTCTCAAAACTCCACCCTGCACTCGCTACCCTTATCGAGGACACCAGACAAGACTAAGGCAGAAGAAGAACCTTTCTGCCACAGAAAAGGTAATTGCTCTCGAGAACGAGGCCACAGAAACCTAACGCAGAAACGCGGACCAATCTGCCACTGAAAATCTATCCATCTGCCACGACAAGTTGGTAGCAGATGGTCCCACCCTCGTATACATATACCTATATGTTCATTTTTCCAAATGTACATATGAAAAAAAATATCTTTTTGTTAACACCCAAGCAAAGTAAACTTAAAATGAATCTTTAAAAATCTTTCGGAAATAAGTATGAACCTTACAAAATTCAGATTTTTCGTTTATAAAACGTTTGAAAATAAACGTTGTTTAATTAAAACGACACGTTATTAGAAGGCTTATTAATTTAAACCTACAAGAAAGATTTTAAAGAAAGCTTTCTAAAAGTTTTTTTAAACTTTATTCAAACCAGATTTTTTATATTATTTAGCTATGGCAATAAAATAAATAACTAAGCTCTAGTCATACGTTGAATGCTGCAACTTAAACCAACTATTACCAGTTTTTGGAAGTGGTTAAGATGCAGCCACGACCAATGTTTTTTCACCGTCATTCTCATATAAAGTCTTGTTTGGAAAGAATTGAAAATAATTTAATTTGAAAAAGAAAAATTTACAAATATTTTTTTTCTGAAATTTTGTAAACATTTGCATTTCACTTTAAAGTAAAAATGATTGGTAACAGTTTTTTCTTAAAGTTTATAAAAAGTTTACTTGAAATTTTCAAAGAAATTAGAACTGAAAAGGCCTACATATAGCTTATGGTAGCAAGTTTGCTTTAAATTGTTTTGAAAAACATTTACCGATTGTTTGGAAGCTACGCAATCAGTGAGGTTAGAAAGTCGGTAATTGTTACCTTGAGGAGGCAACCACTACGGGAAAGGTATCAAAAGACGCGTTTTGACCCCGGTAACAATAATCCGACTTTCGAGTTTCTGTCTCAGTGAAGAGATATTTGAAATCGAAGTTGGAAAATTTCGGTCATTTCATGTGGTTGTTCTAATCACAGATTAGGGTGTACCGAAAGGTGCAAAAGGGGTTCTGCGCAGAAATACTGTGGACCGCGTGGCCGGTGTTGGATCGACTAAGGGTTATTTTTTTGAATCGCGACTCAAACACTTTTTCTATATCACCCACGGCTACAAACTACAATTTAATGGTAATTTATAACCCTACCGCAATGAACTTTACGAACCAAATTACCTTGGGGTGTTCCGAGATGCCCGGTGCTCGTTCTTAAGTACCTCGTGCTTTGTTTATCTTTCGGTTATATCTTTAGCCGCCACCACCGCAATATCGCAATTGTTCATTAACTTGCAGGAATTAACTGGAACTTGAAAATGTTGTTTTGCCTCGAATACCCAGCCGCTTTTCATCAAGACAGCGTTGCCTGAAAGTAGTAAAACCATTAAGATTTGCTACGCTATGTATATATCAAGAAGAACGACAAATATATATCAAACTGAGGCAGCACGTCTACAAAACCGTCCCTATCAAAATAATTCACGGTGGTCAAAAAAAAAAAACCTACGTCCAATACCACTCATAACGATACACAGAAAGTTCATAAATATGGATGAACCGAAGAAGTCGATAGATTGAAATCGTACTTTTTCAAGTATAGGTATAACCTTCTGACGATTCCTTCATTTATTATTTAAGTATATAATAAAAACAGTCTTACAGAAGCCGTCTTCTAGGGTAATTTTGTTTGTGGTTATTGTTCGAAACGTTGTGCCGTAGATTTATAATATATACCAAAAGATGGGCTCGAATCTCAAGGATTAGGTAAAGAAATACTTTGAGTACAAACAAAAAAGGGGGCGTGAATGAGCAAATCAATTATGTTGCTAGACGTTAAGCCATTCCCCACCCACGACAAAATGCAACAGTTTTGTGTGTGAATGGGGGTTGGGATCTTCTACCCAGGTGTACTCACATTATTCATTATGACGCACGGATCCCTGCAGTATTAAGAGACTGAATTGGTTCTGGAGTATTTTCGCCCGATCTTCGAACTAAAATATTCTCGTATTGTGGAAAATGTATTCCTGATGATATTCCGCTATGAAAAATTTCACCTTCATTATAGGTAGGTTCTGGTGGAATTCAAGAAGTCACTTGGTGTTTTTTTTTCAGTACTGCCCCATGTCAATATTGTTAGTGTCTAATTCCGCCAATCGATTATAGATTTAGTCTGTGCTAACGCACAAGAAATATAACAAACAACTAAAGTGGGTACACCTGGCGGAGTGGAGTGTTGAGATTCACGCTGTCAGTAAACTTAAAGCTTGCCAAATCGTTTTGGAAACTGGCTTCAATTTGTTGGTAAGATTTGTTACAGGCCACTGATTAACTCCTAATCGAGGTTGAATATATTCATTAATGTCGATACATAAAACTACAACTGAAGCGAATCTCCTCGAACTGCCCTCAAAAGCCGGAAATCGCAATAGGCATGGTTGACTGAAAACCAAATGTTTCATTAACTCAACTGCAGACTAAGCCGAGCTAATCGTCTACAAGTGTAGCGATAGCGAAAATATCGATATCATCCACGCACGTACCAACCAGTTTCAGACATATCTCATCCTCTACTAAAATTATCCCGCCTTCATCTTTGAATTTGTAACAGGATGGATTACCACTTGAACAGAATTGCATATCAGCGGGTATGGAGTGATGTGATATAAAGCATGAAAGCGGAGCAGTTCCTGCAAACGTGACATTGTTGTTTAACAATGGCATCCAGTGCATCACCTTTGAAAGGGCGAAAACCGATAGCTTTAGATTTTACCGGATAAACAACCCATCCTTCTCCTAATTCTAGGTAACCTGAACCCATTGGATAAATTTTTGTCGCCGCTATTACAAATCCATGCTTTCCCATGCATGTTCTGTCCACTTATGTGGCTCGCTTTTGCTGAACTGCCTCTAACTACTGTGGCCGAAACTAACGCGGTTGCAAGAGGAGATATGATAATGTTCAAGTTGAAGTTGTTATTTAATGCGAAGTTAATAATAGTACCGATATATCGTTTATGTCATGAAGATGGTTCTAAAGTGCCATGAATTCCTACAAAGAAAGAAACCCATTAGTATTTGCATAGAAATGTACGTACATATATGCATATACACACAAAATGTGTCTCAAAGCATGCGCCGGCCGCCTCAGCTTTTGAGACATATTTTGTGGTTAAGTAAATTGCGCTGCTACCGAAACGATACAGAGTTTCGGGCAGCGCTAATAAATACTTACCAACGACGTCCATTTCCAACCGCTGGCCAGGCGATCCTACTGTCCGCACACTCATGTGTCCATTGCCACCTGAAAAAGAAAAAAAAGGGTTAGGATTAAGCACACATAATTCAAATAAGCAA
The DNA here is from genome assembly GCA_949987695.1 of Merzomyia westermanni. Taxonomy (NCBI): domain Eukaryota; kingdom Metazoa; phylum Arthropoda; class Insecta; order Diptera; family Tephritidae; genus Merzomyia; species Merzomyia westermanni. The sequence continues at coordinate 52,657,554 of OX465292.1, read as the reverse complement.
ATTATAATTTTACTTACCGATGTGCTGCTGCTGACCCACGCGTGCCGAAAACAAGAAAATTATGAATTGTTCCAATTCAATGAAATTTCTTTGTTCTTTTTTCACGACTTTGCAAAATCGTGAGTACGCACATGTATGTATCTGTGCAAATCATTAACCACCACTCCATGCTACTCTCATTGACTCGCACAATTTGCGAGCATATGTACATATATATGTATATAGGTATAATTTACCATCACGCTAGTGATGCTATATTTTAGTCAGCGGGTACCGAAATCCCGATCTGCCAAAATCGGTACCATCGGTCGGGATCAATAGGGTAACGAAATCTACTTTCGTACCCGATCGGCGAAGATGCCGCTTATACGAAAATAGGAAATAAATTATACATAATAAATTTTCAAACACAAAATTTGGAAAAATTTGTTTTTCAAGCTAAGAAAAAATTTTTTTTTGTTGTTATTCATTTTTCTCAGGGTTTGTTTTTTTTTGTTTTCGGAGGGGCCAGGACTGTTTTGCCCACAAAACAACAAAAAATAAACCCTAACAGTCACCACATTCTCACTCTCTACCCAGTTCGGTACCGAAACCAAGTACCGAAAAAAGCGAAAATGTCGCTGTGTGCACGGCACTAACGCCACTTATGACGGCGACCATGCAAGTAAGAATAAATCTCTGTGAGGGCCAGTGGCGAATCGAAATACAAGGCGATCAACGTAATCAACTTGTCGCTACCGTGCCGTGTGGGAAAAAATAACCAATTCCCATGTACGAATAATATGCATTGTAATTATAAAATTTCTCCGTAGAATCGAGAATAATGCCACATTATATGGCATTGATAAGCTCCGAACGAGGTCGCTCGCCACCCACGTATATAGGCGTCCATACAAATATTCAAGGGGATTTTTTTTTGTTTCTTTCTTTCTCTTCTCTGTAGTATGACTCGCTACGCATCCTTGCGCAAGAGGGCCGAACGCCCAGCCGCCCGGTACCCAAAGCCATGCCCGCTGTGTGGCGAGAGCCACCCACTGCGTGCGTGCACCCGATACCAGGGGATGGAACCTCTGCAGCACCTCAAGGAGGTTATCCGGGCGGGCTATTGCGACAACTGTTTGTCGATGGTCCATAGTGCCAGGGACTGCACCAGCGACGTCAGGTGCCGACGATGTGGTGGAAAACACCACACCACCCTCCATCTGCATATTGACGACCCACAACACGCGCACATGGACGATCAAGCACGCGCGCCTACGCCCTATAAAAGCTGGGCCCAACAAGTAGAAGAGGCCGAACTGGAAGCAGCTACATTGGACGCGATTGAGGAGGAGATGCTGTCACTCCATGCATCGGAGACAGCTTGGTCACCAGAAGAAGGCGAGATCACCGAGCCGGTACCGGAACCACGGGCGTTCCGACCGGCAGAAGGGGTATCGGAGTCACTGCCGTTCCGGCCCCTTCTAGCCCACGAGCGGTCACCGCAACGCAACACCCACAACGCCGGCCATCATAACAACACGGGCAACCGTACTGCACGACGCGACCACCGAAATAGCGGCAAACGTCGACTGGCCACTCAGCCGCGCCAGCGAGGTCTCACCCACAATCGCCGAACACCTACAGACGAGCGTAGACTGGCCTCCCAGCCACGCCAGCTCCGCACCAACGCTCCCATCGACGGTAGACTGGCCCTACAGCCGCGCCAGCTACCACAAATTACTGGTTTCCGGGACGGTCTCAGCCGCGCTCTCGCCCGGGTAGGTCCACCGCTACGCCCCACTATTGCTCTTGCGCCGACCGCGATCGTGAAACTGGAAGCCGGGGGGGGGGACTACTCCGCATCCGTGCGCTTCTCGATGCATGCTCCCCTCGCACAGTCATCGACCGCGGGCTGGCGGAAGAGCTAGGGCTGCACAACACCTACTCGGGCGGAGAGCGCGGTTGTTTCCTCCGAATCCGCGGCAACCACAGGAACAATAAAACGGTCACCGTTTACGCATTGTGCGTGAACCATATGCGCCGAATAAGTCCGGTGCATAACGCGGACGCCCAGCACATCCGGTTGGCAGATCCCCATTTTTACAAGGCGGCGCCGATACAACTCGTGCTCGGGGGCGACGTCTATGCCGACGTCGTAACCTCGGGCACGCTACCATCGTCTTTCAGTTCATTGCTTGCCCAAAGCACTATTTTTGGCTTTGTGCAGTCGGGGGCCTGTAGCATGTCAGATTAGATTTAAGTGTAAAATTAACATATTTTTTTTCTTGTTTTGTTTAATAAAAATAAATATAAACCATTTTCTGGCAAGAAATATACAGCGTTCTTTATTTTTAAAGTTTCTTCCTCCTATTTCTTAGCTCTAGGTGTGACACGATGGAGCCACCAAACTTCAAACGTCGGGAGGCCGTTCGGAGGCATACGGCTGTGTCAGCGCTAGCCGGCACTCGCCATCCTTGTTTAAGTCCGTAGCTTAAGAGGATGCGTGGTGGGAAATCCTGTGGCGGGGTAAGATGTTGCGTATCGCAAGGGGGGCGGCATGTTTAGGCGAGATTCCTAAAGTCTTAAAAAATGTGCCACCCTAATGTAACTTTAGCGCCCTTCCAATCACTCACACCAACCCACCCACCTGTGTGGGCATGCATGCATATTCGTGTTTTGTCAGCACACATATACATGCATGGGGTGTGCATGTGTGGGTCACCTCCCCTTAAAACCGGAGGATAATTTTCAGGTTCAACGGTTGTCCTCGATTGCAAAACCGTCTACTTCTCCAGCGACACTCGACGCAGCAACAGCATCACGGCCACCCCAGGATTTTTGACCTCATCAAAATTATTCGTAAAGGTAAACTAATTGCTTGTAATAATATTTTATATAAATATACGGCGACTTTATTATAACGAGGATTCTCGCTTTTTTTCTTATTTCTTTTATATTCACAATTCGACCGCGGTGCTTTTGAGCCACGGCCGCTCCAGCGAAGCACCATTGTCGACTTATGTTCAGGATTATTATAAGGAGAACGCGATGGTCTTATTATGCCGTCACTCAAGAGATTCGAAACCTCCTTATTGACAAACTCGGCTAAAGCTATGGGGTATGGGTTGCTCCTTGAGTAAACTAGAAGGTCGTCGGTGGTCCTTATTGTTCCTATAATATTTGTGTTATAGGGCAGAGCTTCGTTGGGGTCCGCGAAAACTTTAGCGTGTTGTTGCAATAGTGCGGGAATATCCAACTATATTCTATTAATTTATTAACATCCGGGCAATAGTAATGAAAGAGTCTTTCCCGCCCACCGTCATAACTAAGAAGTCCATTTTTACAATCTATTTTACCGTTCACTTCCGATAATAGGTCAAAACCTATAATACCGTCGAATGTGTCCAAGCTGGGTAGGATAAAGAATCTAGTATTTTTTTTTAAAATTGTGATTGTACAATATTTGTCAATTTCAGTGGTGCCGTGGATAGATTTGACGGTAAAGATCCGGTTTGCGGGTTTGATTCCCCTTAGGTCGTTGAGTTGTTTTATGTAGCTCTTCGCAGCACCAGTGTCAATAAGGAATTTTATACCTCTTCCCCCGATTGTTCGCTCGATATAGGGCAAGAGGGATTTCGTCCTAAAAAATTCACATCGTCCTTTGCTCGTAACCCTCGCTCTGGTAGTAATTGTCATAACTGGCGTTATTCCAATATTCTTCCTCAGGCTCGTCCTGTTCCTGGGTAAGGTTGTTTATCCTTTGTACTTTTTGTAATGCCTGCTGGCCACTCCCGTGTGGTCTTTTCTCTGGCCTTTCCCTACTTAGAGAAGCTGGTACCTGTTTTCCGAAGGTTTGGGTGGTGTTTCGGTTGGGCAAGCCACCCGGGTTGCCAATATTTGGACGAGGAGCCCTTGGATAGGCTTCTTGATGGAACCTCTCATTATTACCATTTATTGGTTGAGGCCTATTCTGTCTGAACCTTAAGAGCGATGGGTCTACATCCATTGGTACGAGCCTTTGTGTCTGAGTTTGTCGCTGTTGGTCAGGTTGAATAGTTCGGTACTGTGGTAAATACGGATACCGGTTGGGATCCTGAATTGTTTGCCAGTTAAAGGACTGGGCAAATATGGACCTAGCTTGATTTGACTCAAGCTCCTGTGCTAAAGCTAAAGCGGATGGGAGATCATTAGGTCTGGAAGAAAACAGTATATCACATAAATGACGATTGAGTCCCGAAAAAAAAAACACGGAGAGCGTCCTCACGGTATTTACTATTGAGTGATATTTCCACCGTGAGTCATGATCGTTTTGTTTATTATAAGGGTCCGTGTCTATAAGTGTTTCGTCAGCAAAATCCGTGGTAGCGGTATTTTGACCGGATGAGTGGTTACTTGTGCTAACTTATACGCATCTTTTTAATCAAACATGACAAACCATTTATTTATTAGGGTAATTGTTTCCTTTAGGAGACAACTGCTGAAACACGTCCAAATATATCGGGAGAGGTATCAAACAACGCGTTTTGGCTTCGGTATCAACAATGCGGAAACGGATTTTCAATTTTTTCTTTCAGTGATAAGTTATTCGCAAAAAACTCAAAAAGGACCCAGGTCCGATTCCAAATAGGGCTTGATCCAAGGTATTTATGTGCAGAACACTTTTTTGCGAAGGCGGCCTTCGGCCGCGTTTCAAAAAAATACCCCTTAGTCGGTCCAACACCGGCTAAGCGGTCCACAGTATTTCTGCGCAGAACACACTTTTTGCACTTTTCGGTACACCCTAATCTGTGCTTACAACAACCACATGAAAATGACAGAAAATTTTCAACTTTGATTGCAAATATATTTTCACTGAAACAAAAACTCGAAAAGCCGCTTCCGGATTATTGTTACTGAGGTCAAAACGCATCTTTTAATACCTTTCCCGATAATTTCGGAAGTGTTTGAGCAGTTGTCTCCTAAAGGAAACAATTACCTTTATTAGGACAGTTTGCTTATATATACTGGGTAATTAGTCTAAGCATTACACCTAGAAAAAAAATAAAAATAAAATGCTGAAATAGTTACTAATAAGATCCAAAGTTGCGTACACTGAAAAAAAAGGAATTCAAAGGTTAAGTAATTCAGCTTCGATAGCCAAAGTAACTAGCCTAAGTATTGTGTGTATGTATTAGGATCAAATTGAAACTACCTAATTTGCGTACTGCCTAATGTGGCTTCTTCTGATCAGCTGTTTGCCCCACTGACCCAGATACGAGGTGAGTTCAAAAAGTATCGCGAATTTTGTGTTTTGTCAAAAATTATTTATTTATTCATGAATATCTATTTTGTCCCCTTCAAAGTTATCCCCATGAGATATTATACACTTGTGCCAACGGTTTTTCCAATCTTCGAAGCACTTCAAAAAATAATTTTTTTGTATCTTGTTCAGCTCCTCCTTCGATGCCGTCTTTATCTCGTCAAGAGAAGCGTAACGTCGTCCTTTCATGGGCCTCTTCAGTTTAGGGAGCAAGAAAAAGTCACAGGGGGCCAGATCTGGGGAATACGGTGGCTGCGGCATCATTAGTGTGTTGTTTTTGGCCAAAAAGTCGCGCACAAGCAACGATGCGTGAGCAGGGGCGTTATCGTGGTGCAAAAGCCAATTTTTGTTCTTCCACAAATCCGGGCGTTTCTGGAGGATTGCTTCGCGCAAATTGCGCACAACTTGCAGGTTATATTCCTTATTGACCGTTCTTCCCTGTGGGAAGAACTCATGATGCACCACGCCCCTGCAATCGAAGAAAACTGTCAGCAAAACTTTCACATTCGACCGAACTTGGCGCGCTTTTTTCGGTCTTGGTTCATGCGGCAGCTTCCATTGAGATGATTGAGCTTTGGTTTCCACGTCATAACCATAAACCCACGATTCGTCACCAGTTATGACCCTCTGGAGCAAATTTGGGTCGTCGCGGACAGAGTTTAACATCTCATTAGCAATGTTCATGCGATGCCGTTTTTGGTCACAATTGAGCAATTTTGGTACGAATTTCGCGTAAAAATCGAAGACTATCCAAAACACGTGCAAGCAAAGCAGCTGTCAACAATTAACTGAACATTCAAAATGGCCGAGCTTGTCGGCATAAGTGAGAGACATGAGTATCAACATAACGCCACAAAAAATTCGAATATACGTAACCAGCGAAAATTCAAAATTCGCGATACTTTTTGAACACACCTCGTATATAATTCAAGATCAAGGCCAAACTACCTATGTGTGTAAATATGTATAAAAAATGTAAGCAAAAAGATTTGCGAACCTATGTGCGTGTGGTAGTGTGTTTTAGGCAAATTTATATTCGTAGATATATTCCTTCGCTTTTTTTGCTCTTTCTACACTGAACCCTATTCTAACCTTGTGAGCAGGGTAAGATTTGGTTCTTAATACAAGGTGGCGCAAAAGTAAGCCTCCGATGTTCAGCATATCGGTTGTGGCATGTGCAGTGTGTGCTGTTGCACCGTCTTGTTGGAACCACATGTTTTCCAATCCCAATTCATCAAGCTGCAGCAAAAATAACTCGTTGATCATTGCTCTGTAGCGCTCACCATTCACAGTAACCGTTTGGCCCCGACCGATTATTGGTCAAATAAATAGTCAGCAATATTCCGCGTTCTGGAGCAGTGTAGCGTAACATTGTTTATTAACGTGTATTTCGCATGTGTTTACTAACAAATGTCAAAACAGAACTGACTTTAGGGGCCAATCGCAAAATTTATAGCATTTCCTGATAGGAGGATTACTTTTGCTGTATATGTACATACTTAAGAACACCAAAAATTTTATAAAACAAACGATAATGAAGGGAAACGGAATGCGAACCAAAATGGGTGCAAAATTGAATTTTTGTGTACGGAAACCAAGCGTTTAAAAGATAAATAATTTTATGTTTCCATCCTTTACCCCTAATCTTAGCTTGAAAAGCCAGCTTTGAAACAAAGCTTTGAAAAAAAAGGTTAACCGGAATAGATGGGAAATAGAATGGGCACAAAGAAACTCAAATAAATTTTAAAACGAGCGTATATAAAAAGTAAATTTGCAAAGAAAGGTTAAGTAAAAAAAAATAAATCGATAACTATCCTTTAATGTAAATAAAAACTGCGCGATGGGTTATTCTACCCCTGTGTGAATATCTACTTATACCTATATCTTATCTAAATATCCAAATGTAAAAGAATAAAGTTCTCCAATGGTGTTGATCCGCTCCGAAAAAATGTCGGTGTCTCCGGGTGTTCCTTGTTTTTTTTTCTTCTGTGGTTGTTTCGGGTCTTCATGGGTCATCTACTTCTGATATTGCTGTCGTCGTTGTTGTGGTTGCTGTGCTGTGTTGGCGCTTTGTTCGTTGGTAGCACGCTTATTGGGTTGCCACTGCCTGTAATTACATTTGATGCTGGTATATGTGCCGCTGGCCTTTTTAGGGCGGTCTCTGCTGAAGTTATTGAGATTGCTGTAATATCGTGGCGCGTTGCAAGTGCTGGGTGGTGCCAGTGTAGGCGTATCAGACCCAGGCTTCACCCTCCTAGGTTTTGTTGGTGCGGTGATCTAAACAAAAAACAAAGAAAGTGGAATTTTGTAAAAAGTTTCATTACCTACATATGCTGAATGTTTGCTCAGATATCTAGCACCTCCCAGATATCAGCCTTCCGGTACGGATTGGATGCTTTATTTGCCTTGCTTTACCGTGGAGCGTTTTGACATCGACAGCCCCGTTAGTAACCCAAGAGAAAAACTTTCATTGTCCTACTTAAGCTAAGCAGACTAACCTCGTACTCGGGCCTGTGTCCGTAGTTCACAAAATCTGGGGAGGATTCCCCTCAACGCTCCATCGAACGCTAGTTTGCTCGTCGTTATTGCGATTCGCGCTACTTTGTTTTTATGCCCGCATACGAAATATAGCCGCGCACCTTTTTTTTTTTTAAACTGAGTTATTCGCTTACCATATCACTTCACGCACTTTACTGACACAGCCGTTTGCTTCAACTTTGATCCGTTGCCTTGCTAAATCCCCTTTTATACCTATGCACCAGCAAAAACATTAAGTTGAAAACGGAATAATTCACCAACACAAATGTATCTTAACTGTCGGTAAAATTTTTTTTTTTTTATTAACACGCATCCGCTTATTACACCCTCACACACTCACACACGCCTGTAACTACATGATGCCTAATGCTGCGCATCCAATGTTGCTAAGACTTCTGCAACATTATTGCGGACACCTAGCTATACGTTGCGTGCCACTATATCTAATGCAGAAGAAGGCTGGCGTTACAGGCTCGCGTCCGCCGATGGTGCCTGCACTATGGAGCGTGTGCATAAAAGAATCAGACTGCAGCCTCCTCATAACCTTAACTTTGTCACACGGGTGGCCTCGACCCACGACTAAAGCCGGACAGTATAACTTTGTCTTCTGCGGTTGGTACTTCTGGAAGGGAAGCGGAAGCGCAAGGATAAGATCCGTACCGTCCGATGGAGTCTACCCACCATCTTTAACACAACTTGCGTTGAAGCCATGGGCGCTGAGCTATTGGATATCAGTTCGTCCGTTTATCAGTCATTTGCGGACTTACCTTTACCTACCCACGCACAAAAGCAGCACCCCCACCAAACTATTAGCCCTGCATGTTTCCTAATAAATTAAAAAAAAATATATTTTTACACGGACTTTTCGCTTTCTCTTCCCTTCATCCTTCTTGACTGTTTTATTTGTTATTCAAACACTTTGTTTAGACTTCCAATCAAATGCAGGTATGAATCAGATTTTTGTCTATGTAGCTGTAGGTGAGGGGGGTGGAAAGACTCCGCCGAGGACGACGAGCTAGCTGGGGCACGCGAGCATACCTGCTTGCCGGCACCCCTCACCAACGGAACTGCCAGCGACATGACAAGTTCCCTACCCTTTTCTTAAAATTTTCAGCCAAAATGCAGTAAAAACATAAGTTTGTATACAAACAAATTAAAATAAAAAATTTTATAAAAGATATATGATAAGCCGGCTCATCGCATCCGTATCACGGAGTAGACAGCATTACTTAATCTCGATTTGCCGCCAAGTTTGAATTATGTTGATGGTGCAGTAAGGATGTGTAGTTTTTATTGTTGTTGTTACACTTGCCTTGGTCTAGTCGGTTCTGGCAGGGGCATCGGCGCTTTGAGCAGCGTGTAGTTTGTGTTTGTTGTTGTGCTGTGGATGTGGTGGGTGCATATGCAATGTTTAGTCGTACTAATTTATTATTGTTGTTGCTGTGCCCTTATACCCGTGTTTCACAGACTGCGGGTCTTCTCAAGGGCGATTTGACCTGGAATTTATTCATAAATGAAGATTAAAAAAACCGCAAGGAATATAGGAATATTTCAAAGTAACGAAAAATGGGTGAGTATTTAGACAGTTTTATGTTTGCACGATCTTAGATGCGCATACGGACACACCTGTGTGCATATGCATATACGTGAACGAAATTTTTCTGTTTGGCTTGCCTGGGGGGATCACTCATAAATGAGCCAATCTCACCATGGGTTATGCCAGGATGGGTATTGTGGAGTTAGGGCTTACCAAGTATTCCAAAGATTGGGTTGTGGCTCTCAAAGTAGAATGGTTGCGGGGATGCGTTCCGCGCGGTATACAAAGCAAACGTCTACTGTTACCGCGGACCGTTCACGGATTTGAAATCCGCGCACTTGCTCAGTACTTACAACTTTTAACTATTTGTATCTCTTTAATATACTTTGTGCTGATAAGTGCTCACTTCACTTCACAGGGCACATATTTAACGTCACTTTGGCCCGTTGCCTACTTCTGCGCCCTTTTATACCCTTCGCCGTGGCAGAGAAAGTTACCAACTCGGGAAACCTTTCACACATGCGCGCAACCAAATATTCGTCATTCCCGTACTCACACCTACGCACACACAGATTCATACAACATGTCAACAGATGCATTTCATTCCCGCCTTACACAAAATGTTTCTGGGCGTTCATCAACATTGCAGCTTTTACAGGCTCAATGTTGCTTACAGCTTTTGCAGGTACAACGATAATGGTGCCTGGGTGCAGTGTGTTGAACAATTAAGCTAACATGCATAGCTCCATGTTGCAAGGCATTTACGCCAGTATAGTGAAAGGCTGTCGTTACAGGTATATATATATATATATATATAACTTCCCTATTGCAGTAGGGTATTAAGTACTTGCCCGGATATTTTGCTTGTGTGTTACCCGATTTGCCTAATTTTTAGCATGCGTATACCACATACTATTCAGAAGAAGCTGGCCAATTTGCATTGAAATATCTTGTTGAAATTACAAGCAATCGCCTTTGAAAATAGCAGAACTTTAATGCTAAAAGTTGACGGCGCCACGCCTACTTCCTCAAAATTTACAAAACTTTTCTGCGGTCTAGTTTTGCTTAAACAGCTTCATTCGTGTGCAAGATCTTATTTATATAGTTTGCATAGGTATAGAAATATCGCGTTTTACATTTTACAAACAAATTTTACAGAACTAGTTCAAAACCGCACATTTTTAACTTTATATATTTAACATTTTCGCCAAATTTCTTTTCGACAAATCATGTTGAAGCAAGAAGCTTTTTTCTTGCTGACGAAAAAAGTACTTTTGGGGGTGTATAGTTGCACGAAAGTAAAAAGGTAGAAATAGGGAAAATTACAAAACCGGTCCGCTTAATGTGAGCGATAATAATATTCTGATTAATTCAAAGTCAATTATGTATTTTCAAAGCATAAAGAAAAGGTGAGCGAAAGAGATTTAGTACAATGGTAAGTAATTGTAGTGTTGTGTGTATGTTTGTATTACAAGAGCAGGTAGTGTTTTGTTGTGTAGTTAGTGTACTTAGATTTAAGTTATTAAGTAGCGGTAAATAGTGGCACAGGGTGTCCCATAATTGTATGGACACAGTGACTTTCACGTTTGATCCAACATCCCGGCCCCGTTGAAAGTATCCACTTTCAAGAGACTGGAAGTGCTGCAATTTTGTGTATAGGTCGGCAGCAATTTCCATTGGCAGTGCGAAGATGCACAACACGGACTTGACCATCTCGTCCTTGTACGGTTGACTCTACTCGCCCAAGCTTCCAACGTTGCGGTGGCAAATTATCATCATGTATGAGGACCAAGGTTCCTTCTGTAACATTGGGTAGAGGCTTGGTCCACTTGACCCGTGATCGTAATTCGTTTATATAATCTGCTGACCAACGGCGCCAAAAGCGTTGTTTGATGGCGGTGATTATATCATAACGATATAAATGCGAGAGATTTCTGTCTTCGAATGAACGTTCTAGTAAGGCGCGCAGGGAAGATCCCACCAAAAAGTGTGCTGGAGTAAGTGGCTCAAAGTCGTTGTCATCTGATGAAATTTGCGAAAGTGTTCGAGAGTTGAGTATAGCCTCCACTTCGACAGCTACTGTGCTGAGTTCCTCAAATGTCAATCCTGTATTTATTAACGCCCGATTTAAAAGTCCCTTTGCGCTTTTGATTGCGAATTCCCAAAGACCGCCAAAATGAGGAGCCCTGGGAGGAATAAAATGAAAATTAATAAATTCAGATAAGCAATATTTATAAATTTCTTTCTGAGTATTAGGTTTGAACAAAAATTGTTTTAGTTTTTTTAGTTGATTCGACGCTCCAACGAAATTTGTAGCGTTATCGCAAAATATATCGCAAAGCACTTTTCTGCGACCACCCATTCGCTTGAGAGCGTTGAGAAACGAATGTGTCGAGAGATCAGATACAACCTCAATGTATACTGCTTTTGTAACTAGGCAAACAAATACAGCCAAGTACGACTTCATAGGAGCCCTGCCCCGGATTCGCAAGTAAGTGTTTATTGGGCCGCAAAAGTGGACTCCACAGCGTTGAAATGGATGAGCGTGAGTCAGACGTGTGGCTGGCAGTGGTCCCATGACCTGTTGAGCCAGTACAGGCTTGTAGCGGACACAGTGTACGCAAGATCGAACGATTCGGCGTGCCAAGTCCCTGGCGTTAACAATCCAATACTCCAATGCTTTAGGGCCGGCATGATAATTTCCAAGATGCAAGTGTCGAACATAGTTTAGCACAAATTGTGACTTGATAGGCAGCAGAATTGGGTGTTTCTGAGCGTCTGGTAGATCTGTATAGTCCAAGCGGCCACCAACTTTGATGAGATCGAATCCGGTTGATCTGTCGATGAAAGGAGTAAAAGATCTGAGATTACTTTTTAAAGTTTGATTTTTATTTCAACGTACAAGATCTTCAGAGAAATACTGCTGCTGCAAATTCCAAATAATGCAATGTAATGCGCGTCGTAATTCTTCGCGCGATGGAGTAATGACATATACTGGTTGATTTCTGCACTAATTGTAAAATCCAAATAATAAGGCGACGAGACGTCAGCAACGGGAGTATGAGCTGATGTCATTAGAATATAATTTTTGTCCTTTATGATTGTTAACACTGTTTTGCGTTTTTTAGCGTTAACAATGTCCATGTCGAGATTTACTGCTTCCTTCCTCGATGGCCATTTGATCTGATCTTGCAGCAGAAATTCTGGGCCGGAGAACCAATTTCACGCCTGAAGTTCTGATGTGGAACAACCTCGGGAGACAAGGTCCGCTGGATTGTCTTTCTTTGGTACATGCTTCCAATGTGCACCCGCTGTAAGTTCTTGTATGTCCGATACTCTATTTCCGACGAAGTAAGTCGTTACCGAAAAGTAAGTAGTTACGATGTGGTTCGAGAATATATGTTTTATTTTGGCGTAGAGACAAGCTAAGAGATGAGCACCGCAAAGCTCGAGTTTGGGGAGGGACTGCTTCTTAACTGGCGCGACTCTAGACTTTGATGTAAGTAGTTGAACTTCGATATGACCATCGGGGTCTTTGATGTAAATAGTTGAACTTCGATATGACCATCGGGGTCTTCAGTACGTAGATAGAACGAGCAGCCATACGCTCGAGTTGATGCGTCGCAAAATCCATGAATTTGCACAATACCTGCGTTAAGCTGCAAACAATAACGTGATACTTTAAGTGATGAGATTGATTTCAAAGTTGATAAGCAGTTGATCCAAGCTTGATGGACATGTTGGGGTACAGACTCATCCCAGTCGAGTTTCAATAGCCATACCTCTTGTAGAATTATTTTCGATGAAATTATCAATGGCGATAGCAATCCAAGTGGATCGAATAAAGATGAAGCAATAGACAATATGGTTCGCTTGGTGACTGTATTTGTTTCTATTTTGGGTTGAAATGTGAACGAAAACACGTCAGTACGTTGATGCCAAGTTAACCCCAGTGTACTGGTAACAAAATCGTCGGTAACGTTAAATTCCTTTGCAGCTTCACTCTCCATAAAGTGATGATTTGAGTGCCATTTAGATAATGGAAATTGTCCGCGTTTCAGTACTTCTATGACTTGGGACTTAAGCTCATGCAAAGCAGCTACCTCGTCAGCTCCGCATAGGAACTCGTCCAAATAAAATGATGATTTTACTGCTGATGCGCCGATTGGAAAATCAGTCGTGCACTAATCTGCCAAGTAATGAAGGCTACGTATTGCGAGATACGGGGCTGAGGCTGTGCGATATGTGGCCGTAATAAGCTGATATGTCTTGAGATCTAGGTCGGGAGAATTTGGCCAAAGTATATATTGATATTGGCACTCAGTTTTATTCATAAGTACTTGCCTGTACATTTTGGTAACATCTGCGGTGACAGCGTATCGATATAAGCGAAAACGAAGTAACAGCAAGTATAAATCTTGTTGAATAGTTGGTCCCACCAACAAAATGTGTTTCAAAGATGTTTCCGATGATGTTCGACACGATGCGTCAAATACCACTCGAAGTTTGGTCGATGTACTGCTGGGTTTGAGTGATCCGGTATATAATAATGCGGTTCATTAATTTTTGGATGTTCTACGACGGACATATGACCATAAACGAAATGTATTGAGGGTGAATTTCGGGTGAATGTTGAAGACGTTTTTCAAGTGCGAGAAATCTTCGACGAGCGATATCGAACGAGTCTCCGAGACGGGTGGGATCATATTTAAATGGTAAACTAACGATTATCCGAAAACTGATATCTCGTTGTGTGGTGTTTACGAAGTGATCCTCACAAATACGGTGATCCGGTTGACTCGGTTTTGGTGTTGCGTCGATGGTTTCCAACTTCCATAGGCGTCGTAGATTCTCGTCGATGGAAATTTCGCTTGTCATTAGACAAGCTGATGTTGCCACGTCATGCTCACCACGATACCTTCCGGAGACGACCCAACCAAATAATGTTTTTTGAAGAGTAGGTAGATTTGGACCAAGACGAATCTGGCCTACAGCAAGTGCTTCGAAGAATGCCTCCGTCCCAAGTAATAAGTCGATAGGACATGGTTTGAAGAAAGTCTCGTCGGCCAGTTTAGTATTGGCTGCCAAATTCCAAGCAGAAGTATCAATCTCAGTATCGGGTTGGTATGCACTATGAGACGTGACTCCAAACTGCAGTGACAATTGAAACGCTGATGTACGCGATTTTATTGTTGTACTGGTTCGAGATTGTAGATTTGTGAGTGACTCGCCGATGCTGCGAATTCCGAGGTGATGTTTTTCTCGGTGAAGACGAAGTTTTTGAGCAAAGTCGTCAGTAGTGAAGTTGACTTGGGAACAAGAGTCAAGTAGAGCCCTACAGATTGACTTGTCCACAATCTGATGCATCCAGGCTTGCTGATTGCCTGTTTGAGGTCTGCTTGACGAATTCGGTGCAAACGACGGTGGTTGCCATGAAGTTCGAGGAGCTTGCTATGAATTGGTTGTAGTAGTTGGCGTTTGAGGCATAGCAGGTACCTGTGAAGTTGTCGATGACGATTGTGGAGTGATCGCACGTTGAAAATTGTTGTCGTGATGCAGTAGGGTATGATGTGTCCGATTACAGGTGTGGCACCGATGGTTTGAAGGGCACTGAGCCATCCTGTGACCGCTACCCAAGCAATTAATGCATAAATCGTATTTCTTGTATATTTCGAACCGCTGATTCGTATTTTTCTCCAAAAATGTTGAACAACCTGTTAGCTTGTGTTTTGAGCTAGAGCAGAGGACACAGTTCGATTTAGTCACTGCAAAAGACGAGTGATGATTATGGGAATTCAAACGATTAGTTTTTACAGGTTCGGATTTCCGATTGTCTGACGAGTCAGATGAATGTAGAAATTGACAATAACGTTCCAATACTTCGGTACATTGGGACCAGTTAGGAAGGGATTTGTAATCTAGGGACTCATTCCACTTTTTTCGGGCTTGTTGATCAGACCTGCCTATAACGATGTAGGTGAGCATTGCCTGTGCAATGTTGGTACTTGTACCCAATTACTGCAACGAGCTATAAATGGCTGACGCCTTGTCTACTAAACTACGCAATTGTTGAGGGTTTGGCTTGCCGACAGTTTGCAATGTGAATAGGGAAGCTATGCCCTCCAAGAAAATGAGCGTGGGGTTTCGAACCGTTCTTTGGGTAATTTTCACTAGTGTAACCATTAACGTAACCAATTAAAACGCTGATGTTTAGCGTATGATCAGAATTTCAGAATTGATTCTTTATTGAAAATTACTTTCTTTTTATAGGAATTTCTTACCCTAATTTACACTAATACTTACAAACTACTTATGTGTATCAACTACAATACTTACAAACTATTTACTTACACACGATATGCTGTGTCAGCATATGTGTTTCATAACTATGGAATGGTTTGTCAGTCGCTCTGACGTAGTGACTTGACTCATCATAATTGTAACAAGATATGCGGTACGCTCGTTAGAAGTCAAGCGCCCGCTGTGCAGTTTAATGGCATTTAAATGGGTCACAATATTTTGGCATTGTGTGTGGTCACTGAACATGTGCATACCAAATGTTTGTAAATGCAATGTGTTCAATAGTGATACTACAATACTACACCTTCCCCCTTAAAAAAAAAATAGACATATATATTGATGCTTGTAGCTACCTATATATATGTTTATTTTTCTAGACATGCCTTATTGTTTGTGTTTACAAAAATTTAATTGGTTTTTTGTTTTTTTTTTTTTTTGGCTCTTATTGCCATTATTGCATAAAGCGTTTTTCATTCTTTTCTTTTCATTTGTTTACATTTGTTGGGTTCATTTTTTTTTTGTATTGCACATGATATGTGATATTTTTCTTTTGGCTTGTGCCGTTATTAAAATGAGTAAACTGGAGTGATTATTGTTGTCGTTGTAATTCTTTTTTTTTTTCTCTTGTTACTATTGTCGTTAAACTGTTTTAAGTCTATTCTTATGAATTATGATTTCTTTTTTGTTTTTATTACTATTTCCTATGCTATGTGGGATTAAAGTGAAATTGTTATTCTTATCTATACTTTTAACTTTGTAATGTTCACTATATCTATTTTCTAACTTATGGGAGGCCTCCTCTTTAACTAATACTAAATCTCCTATTTTAATTTCTTTACTATAGCTAGTTTTGTCATAGTTGGTTTTTTGCTTTTCTTTAGCTTCTTGAATTAATTTTCTTGCTCTTTGCTGTGCTATTTGAAGTTTGTATTTTACTTCTTTGTCATATGCCTCATGGTTGTATACCGGGCTAATTTTATCTTCTTTCAAAAATTCATAATTTGGTGGTTGTTTTGCGAATATTAGTTCGAAAGGACAATAATTATGTGTTGTTGATGGCGTTGTATTGTAACAATAAGCGAAATACCTGAGGTATTCATCCCAATCGTCTTTGTCACTGGATATGTATGCACGCATATATTCGTTGAATGTCCGGTGACTGCGTTCTACAGTACCCAAAGTCTGGTGATGGTATGGTGTAGAAGTTTTATGCTCAATTTTTAACAATTTACACAGTTCTTTGAACAGGCTATTTTTGTATTCTGTTCCCATGTCTGTTAAAATTGTTTTCATTTGACCATAAATCAGGATGAAATGCTCGAATATGGCTTTAGCAACAGTTGTTGCATGTTTGCTTGGAACTGGAATTGCTACCAAATATTTGGTTAGATCGCATATAATGGTAACTGCATATTCGTTTCCATTTATCGACTTTGGCAATGGACCGACTGTGTCAATTTGTATAATATCAAATGCCTTCGGAGGTGTCTCCGTTATTGTCATTGGTTCTTTGATATGTTTGTTAATTTTATTTTTCTTGCAGTGGATGCAGTTTTTTACATATTTTCGTATGTCGTTTTTCATATTCAGCCAGCTATATTTCTGCTTGATTTTATCTGTCATGCGATTTATTCCTGGGTGGCCACCACTAATAGGATCGTCATGATATTTATGCAGAATTTCCTTTATTTTCCCGGGATTTGTCACGTATATAACCTCTGGGGTTAGAGCGATTGTTAGTTTTTTGAGAACTTTATTACCCATTTCAATAAATTTGCCTACTGCAGTATAATTCTTTTTAAACAATTTGTCCCCTAAGGACAACTGTACTTGTACAAGTCCTAAATTGCCGGCTTCTCTTTCGAGCCTGGTCAAGAATTGTCCTAAGTCAATCTTATCCTTAACAATTAGGTTGCTTGTATCAAAATTGCTACAAATTTTCTTTCCTTTTTTGAAATAAAATTTCGGAGGATTGAAAACGAGCTCGACATGTCTTTTTACTTCAAATTTATTTAGCGCTTCGTATATTTTGGGGTTCTCTTTGTGACTTTCTTTATTTTCAATATTATTGCTGTTCCTGTTTGCTGCTGATCTGGTAGTTATTTTTAATATTTTGCTTGCTTCCACTGACATATCTTTTAAATTTGTAATAGTTATGCGGGATAATGCATCCGCGATATGATTTTCTTTACCAGCTATATACTCCACTTCAAAATCGTACTCTTCTAAATCTAGTCTTACTCGTGTCAGCTTTGAGGAAGGACTTTTCATTGAAAATAGGTATGTTAGTGGGCGATGGTCGGTTTTAACTAGGAATTTTCTGCCATATACGTATGGTCTGAAGAAGGTTATGGCCCAATGAATTGCTGCCAATTCTTTTTCTATTGTTGCTTTGTTTATTTCACCCTTTGTGAATGACCTGGACGCGTAGGCTATTGGTAACTGTTTGCCATCATGTTCTTGGCTAAGGACTGCTCCACAAGCATATCCACTAGCGTCTGTTGTTATGCAGAATTCTTTATCGAAATCTGGGTATTGCAAGAGTTTTGGACTAATTAATGCTTCCTTTAAGTAGACAAAAGCTTTTTGACATTCTTCTGTCCATTCGAAGGCAACATTCTTTTTGCATAGCCTAGTTAATTTTCTTGAATGTTCTGCAAAATTTGGTACAAATCTTCTGTAATAATTACAGAAGGCTACAAATCTTTTAACTTCGTCGGCTGTTTTTGGTGTTGGGTAATTTTGAACTGTTTCAAATTTGCTTGGGTCGGGTAATATTCCCTCGTTTGTGCATTTATGTCCTAAATATGTTACCTCTTGGCTGAAAAATAAGCATTTATCTGGATGTAATTTTAAGTTGTATTTTCTGCAGGTAGAGAAAACGTCTCTTAAATTTTTTAGCATATGGTTTTCTGAACAACCTAATACAACTAAATCATCCATGTAGAGAAATGCTTGAGATGGTTTAAGGCCAGCGAATGCTAATGTCATCATTCGTTGGAATGAATTTGGGGCTACTTTTAAACCATATGGTAATCTTTTGAATCTATATGTGCCATTTTCGGCAGTGAATGAAGTAATGTCCCTAGAGTCTGGGTGTAATTCTATTTGATGAAAACCTGACATAAGGTCTAGGCATGAAAAATATTTTGCTCTTCCAAGTTGATCTAAAATGTCATCAATTCTTGGGAGTGGGAATTTGTCTGCTGCTAGCTTTTTATTTACCTGTCTGTAATCAACCACTAGTCTCCATCTTTTTTCTATTTTTCCTGGGAGTGATTTTTTAGGGACTAGTAGGATTGGGCTATTATATTCCGATATGGAGGGTTCTATTATGTCATCTTCTATTAGTTTATTTACTTGTTTGCTGATTTCTCCCTTCTGGGTTTGAGGCAATCTGTAATTTTTTATGTAAACGGGGGTGTCATCCTTCATGTATAATTTCTGTTTATAGAAGTTATTAGCGGAGATTGGTTCGGTTTCTAGTGCAAATATATCTATGAATTCTGTGCATAGTGTTGTTAATTGAGAATTGACAAATTTTGGAAAATTTTTTGTTAATCTTTTTAATTTTTCTCTATCTATGCAGTTTTTACTGTGTGTGGTTGCTTTAACTAGTGTATAGTCGTCTAAATTTTCAGTATTAATCTTATAATTTTGAATAATTGCGTTGTTTTGTGTCGTATTAATAATTCTAACGAAAGTTTGTTCGTTATTTGTAATGGTATTTGCAATATAAATACCTTCGGATAGTTGCTGGTGTGGTATGAAAATGTTTTTATTATTTGTTTTTATTTGAATTTGTCTAATAACTTCCGATCTAGCCGGAATTGTGATTGTGTTGACGGACAGACAGTTTGTTAGGTTCATTGTTATTGTTTGGGGGAAATCATATGGTCTTAGGATTAGTTTATCTTCTGATTTTCCATAATCTAGAATACAATTGTATTTCTTTATGAAATCTAGACCTATTATTCCATCACATGGAATTGGAAAGTTGTCTTCCACAACATGAAATTTATGATAAATTAGAAGGTCATCGCCTTTTAGGTCTGCTTTGATTGTGCCTAAAGTGCTAGTTATTCCCTGACCAATGCCTTTCAAATCTGTGATTTGTTCAGTATTTATTTTTTCTTTATTATCTATTTGCTGTTTTTTAATTATGGAGATATCGGCTCCAGTATCAATTAAAAAATTTGAGTATGAATTGTTTAATGATGTCCTTGTAGATATATAGCTGTTTAAGTTTAGATTAAGTACGCATATTTTTCTTTTTGTTAATTTTGAAGTGGAGTTTCCTGGTTTTCCGTTTCGGTACAACTGCGCACGTTACGGGTTTGTGTGTATGGTCTGTTTGTATTTCGGGATTGTGATCCTCTTTGATTATTATTGTTGTTGTACGACCTCGAGTTATTGTTATATCTCGGTTGTGGTCTAAATCTTCTATTTTGGTAATTTCCATAGTTGTTACTACGGTAACCTCCACGGAAACTACTCCTGTACTGACTTTGCTGTCGTACGTTTAGAATCGTGTTTGAGCTGCCTGTAATTTCGGTGCAGCTGTTTGTAAATTTAGAGATTGCGTCGTTCATCGTTGTGAACGTTCCTGCTTGCATGATCATTTTGACCTTGTCATTAGAGCAGTTTTTACACATGGCTTTAACAGCTGCTTGTGTTGAATATCTCGTGGCTAAGTCTGGGTTTAATCCATCAGAGATATATGCTCCTTCTAATGACCTTGTGATTTTTTCAATTTCCGCTGTGTATTGGTTAGCAGTTTTGCTACGCTGTTGGATGTTCAGTAGTTTAGCGGTTAGAACTTCAACTGATTCACCCTTTATTGCGGTTTTTAATTTGTTTTTTATTTGTTCAACCGTGGACTCATTACTAATAAAATTCCTTGCTGTACCTTTCAGCTTTGTTTTTATCATAGTAATGGCCAATGCCTCGTGTGTATCCTTGATTTGCTCAAGTATATCGAGTGCATCTAGGAAACTATGTAGATTTTCTGGTTTACCATCAAACTCTGGTAATACTGACGAAGCAGTTTTGATAAATTCAACTACTGTTTGTGGCATTGTGATGTTTATTATTGGGACGTGTATTGGTTGAAAATTTGGTTTGCTTTCCTCTATTGATTGAGTCTGGCTCGTGGAATGTGTCGGAGTCGGGCTCTGAGCGCGTTCTGACAGTAGTAGATTGAAATCTATTTGAAGTTTTTCCTCAATTGTGGTTGGTATATTAAATTCTATACTATATCTTGATAAGGAAGATACAAGTTTATCTCGTACAGCGGAGAAAAATTGGTAGGCTTCTATTTGGTGTTCTGCGGTAAGTATGTTATTTACTGATTTAATTACCTGTCCTATGCTGTTTAGAGCTTCTAGAATTATGTTCAAATGCTTGACTATGGTTTCTGTTGTAATTGGGATACTTTTATTTATGCATTTGTAAGACTTAATTGCTTTTGTTTTTTCCTCATATAATTTTTCGTGGATTTCTTCCCATTGAGTCATTTCTTGTTATAGGGTGTTGGTTCATACGCGTTGTTGTACATTGTTTAATCGTCTCAATTTATTTTTTATATAATTTTTGATTAAAATAATAATTGCGATAATTAAACATGTAACCATAAATGCGACCAAAACTAACCATTTATCAGACAGTTCTTCTTTATTTTCAACAGGTATAGGGTGTGGTTCGTACTTAACTATTCTATTTTCAGAGTTTTTCTCTGCTGAACTTTCTTTACCAACTTCATATCCTGCTATACCTACTAGAATGCTGTTTACAGCAATTTTCCACCATGCTGCCATTTTAAAAGAATTCAATAGTAAAATTTTCTAATTTGAATTTTTATTTTTATTTATTCAACTTCCTTATTAATCTATTTATTTCTTCTTCTAATGTGGAAGGGTATAATAAGTCTTTCATTGTGGGTTCTCTACCCATTCCTATATAGGACCAAACGTGTTTTAAATATTCTAAATTTTGCCTGTTGCCTCCCTTGTTACGAGGTCTTGACCTTTGTATTCCTATTTCTTCGTTTTCATGCTCTAGCTTATCAACCATATCATTGATTAATTCATAATCAAGATCAGGTGGTAGTGCATTATCCATAAGAAATAGGTATTTTCACAATCCAATTTACTCAATTTATTAACATTTGTATAATTTTTATAATTTAGTATTTCTTAGTTCTTTAATCTTTTCTTTAAGTTTTAATCGCTCAATTGTATTAGTCGTTAGGTTAAGTAGCCTAAAAGTTTTGGCTATTTCTATCTGTCTCTTAACTTGTTTGCCTGCCCTTTTTCTCTTATGTATTATTGTAGGGGCCGGTATTTTGGGAATTTCTTCCTTTTTGTTAGGCTTGTTCCTTTGCCGATACTCTTCTATAGTAATCGGTGTCGGACCTTGTTTTTCGGATTTGCGACCCTTAAGAATTTGCTCCGTAGCTTTTTTAATAGTGTCTACACACTGTTGAAAGATTTTGTCAAATTCTTGTTGAGTCTTAATTTCTTGCATTATTGATACTAACATGTAATTAAACTATTTATAATCCCTAAGCAAATTTAATTGCTACTGGTTTAGCGGCCATAAGGCGTGCTCAAATTATTCTAAGTTATCATACATAATATTTGTAATTATTATTATACATAATATTTGTAAATATTCGCCGCCAGTCTTGCCGCTAGTTTTGTCTCCAAATTACCAATATTTAACGCCAGTCATATTACCAACTTATCAATATTTGCTGCCAGTCACGAGATTATCAATATTCCACTTCTTTTTGCGCGCCGTCGATGTCATCTATTTTTGGGGTTCAATCCTTGGGTTGATATCCTTAGTGTATTTCCATGACGTACCTCATAAATTTAACCACCAGTACTTTCATAGGCTAACTTGTTTTGCCTTTGGATTTTATATTTTCGGCTGGTGGTATCGCTATGAGCCACATAAGTTATTTTATTTAACTATGGCTGGCGATTTCGCTATATAGAGCGGAGTGAATTGTTATTAAAAGCCTGGCAGGATCGCCATGTAACCATTAACGTAACCAATTAAAACGCTGATGTTTAGCGTATGATCAGAATTTCAGAATTGATTCTTTATTGAAAATTACTTTCTTTTTATAGGAATTTCTTACCCTAATTTACACTAATACTTACAAACTACTTATGTGTATCAACTACAATACTTACAAACTATTTACTTACACACGATATGCTGGGTCAGCATATGTGTTTCATAACTATGGAATGGTTTGTCAGTCGCTCTGACGTAGTGACTTGACTCATCATAATTGTAACAAGATATGCGGTACGCTCGTTAGAAGTCAAGCGCCCGCTGTGCAGTTTAATGGCATTTAAATGGGTCACAATATTTTGGCATTGTGTGTGGTCACTGAACATGTGCATACCAAATGTTTGTAAATGCAATGTGTTCAATAGTGATACTACAATACTACACTAGTGACTTGAAAAGCCTTGACAGTTTCTAGTGATAGTAAAAGGGCCGAAAGAAGATAGTTAAAATTTTCAATATTCGAGAGTCGGGTCTCGCGAGCGATAAGTTGGGTAAACGATGTTAATTGTTGGCAATGACAATCGCGGTAGATGGGATGATTGAACACCAGGGGCTGCTGGAGGGGTTTGCGGAAATTGCATGGTGCTATTTGGATCAAATCCTAGTTGAGATGGAATGCTTACTTTTACTCCTACGAAGTTATCCTCCAAATCTGCGCGGCCATTGTCGGTGGCATCTAAATCTTCAATCTCGAACAGATAAGGCTTGCTTGAAGTAGGATTCTAAAATTCCTAACCGGCACTGTAACTCAGCATTAGACAGCTTTTCATCTGCATCCTTTTTTGCTTCTACTATTGATTTAATGCGTGAAATATTTCGCTTAGTATTAGAGCGCTTACGCTTGCACTCTTCCAACCAAATTTTTTCGGGGGGTATGCTGTGCTTATTTACTGCTGGCTTAGCGAACTGCAAAGTGATGACAACAGCTAACGGTGGTCAACCAATGACGCTAACAACGGCAGCAACGAAAACGAAAATGTGAGCAACACAAAGCAATATGCGCGGCCAGAGAAATCTTAGCGAGAGCAGCGAATGCAATAGCAGCTGAATGCAATTGGTGCTGGCAGATAAACGAAAATAGCGACGGCAGATAAGCAGCGACGACAGTGACAGTGGCTAATAAAAGCAGCGCAGTGGGCTGCTAGCAAAAAATACTGACTTAACGGGAGAAGAACCAGATCACGGAAGTTTAGGGGACAGCAACAATGACTGGGTACAGGGCGAATGAACTTTGCGTTGTAGGGGAAATCAGGGAACTGTATTTTTTTTTTTCGAGAAATTTCATGCATACTTACCAAGTGATGAACCTTTGTTTTACCGTACGTATATGTATCAGCAAATTGTTGTTTTTCCAACCGATGACTTTGATAGTTACTGCAACAATGTGATTTCCACTACTTTTGCAAATATTCCCAATGCCTTGTTGTCCAAATTTTCCCAATATGTATGATGTCTGGTTGATTGTTGTTTTGTTCTTCCGAGAGGTTGATTGTTGTTAAGCGAAAAATTTTTATGTTTTGCGAACGATAATTAACTTTAACGAAACCGATTTTATTTAATGTTTTGACGCTATTTAGTTTGCAAATAAACACTTTACAAAATTTTCAATATTCGAGAGTCGGGTCTCGCGAGCGATAAGTTGGGTAAACGATGTTAATTGTTGGCAATGACAATCGCGGTAGATGGGATGATTGAACACCAGGGGCTGCTGGAGGGGTTTGCGGAAATTGCATGGTGCTATTTGGATCAAATCCTAGTTGAGATGGAATGCTTACTTTTACTCCTACGAAGTTATCCTCCAAATCAGCGCGGCCATTGTCGGTGGCATCTAAATCTTCAATCTCGAACATATAAGGCTTGCTTGAAGTAGGATTCTAAAATTCCTAACCGGCACTGTAACTCAGCATTAGACAGCTTTTCATCTGCATCCTTTTTTGCTTCTACTATTGATTTAATGCGTGAAATATTTCGCTTAGTATTAGAGCGCTTACGCTTGCACTCTTCCAACCAAATTTTTTCGGGGGGTATGCTGTGCTTATTTACTGCTGGCTTAGCGAACTGCAAAGTGATGACAACAGCTACCGGTGGTCAACCAATGACGCTAACAACGGCAGCAACGAAAACGAAAATGTGAGCAACACAAAGCAATATGCGCGGCCAGAGAAATCTTAGCGAGAGCAGCGAATGCAATAGCAGCTGAATGCAATTGGTGCTGGCAGATAAACGAAAATAGCGACGGCAGATAAGCAGCGACGACAGTGACAGTGGCTAATAAAAGCAGCGCAGTGGGCTGCTAGCAAAAAATACTGACTTAACGGGAGAAGAACCAGATCACGGAAGTTTAGGGGACAACAACAATGACTGGGTACAGGGCGAATGAACTTTGCGTTGTAGGGGAAATCAGGGAACTGTATTTTTTTTTTTCGAGAAATTTCATGCATACTTACCAAGTGATGAACCTTTGTTTTACCGTACGTATATGTATCAGCAAATTGTTGTTTTTCCAACCGATGACTTTGATAGTTACTGCAACAATGTGATTTCCACTACTTTTGCAAATATTCCCAATGCCTTGTTGTCCAAATTTTCCCAATATGTATGATGTCTGGTTGATTGTTGTTTTGTTCTTCCGAGAGGTTGATTGTTGTTAAGCGAAAAATTTTTATGTTTTGCGAACGATAATTAACTTTAACGAAACCGATTTTATTTAATGTTTTGACGCTATTTAGTTTGCAAATAAACACTTTACAAATTGCACTTATACAGTGCCCCACGTTGGGCGCCAAAAATGTTAAAGCAAGAAGCTTTTTTCTTGCTGACGAAAAAAGTACTTTGATATTTTGGGGGTGTATAGTTGCACGAAAGTAAAAAGGTAGAAATAGGGAAAATTACAAAACCGGTCCGCTTAATGTGAGTGGTGAAGAATTAAGAAGCGTTTTTCTTTTCTTTAGGAAATTCAAACTCAATTTTATTTTTTTGTTTTGTTACTTCACTTGTAATTTCACCTTAGTTGCTAAGTTAATTTTTTTATCTTATTTTTAAACTTAATTTATGTATAACTGTAGGTTTGAATTCGCATTTAAATTATTTTCCCATGTAATACAAGAATAGAGGACTGTGATTTTACTCTAAAAACGAAGACGACGATGTGTACGCGATGTTGATTGATACAGAACTGACTTGGTGTCCTTCTTTTTAGTTGGAGTGGAGTTGAATAGGTACCATATGATAGCACAGAGCTTTTTCGAAGATCGTGAGTGTTGTTTTTGGATTTGCGGTTACCACAATAGCAATTGTAGTGTGCAAAGCGAAGCTGGCCAGTGGTGATGACGAAGACGAAGAAAGTGGAGTGAGGTGGTGATCGATTTGCTGCAGCTAACGACAATTGGTTATGTATGTATATTAAACGTATGTGAATATTTGCATACGTTGTGACAAAAGAGTAACAGTTGTGTGCTGTTGCTCTGACAACATATGGTATGCACTTCGTCGTGCGTTAGAACGTTAGAACCAATAGCTCGGCGTAAGTAGTGTATAGCTTGTTTCACTGCGCTTTCCCACAGGCCACCGAAGTGGGGAGAGCGAGGTGGTATGAACTTCCACTCAATGCCTACTGCACAGCAAGCCTGGTGTACATTATCGTGATGCTGTTGTGACATACATTGTTGAAGGAGATTTCGAAGTTCGTTCCGACAAAGTTCGTTGCGTTATCTGATTAGATGACCCGACATCTTCCACGACGAGCTATGAAACGCTTTAAAGCTGCGATGAATGCTACTGATGTGAGGCCGGGTACCAATTCGAGATGAACTGCCTTGGAGCTGAAGCAGATGAACACTGCCAGATAAACTTTAATAGGTGATTTTCCTCGTATTTGTTGTGTTTGCCTTAAGAGATTTTCATTGGGATCCCTCGTACAATCTGCCACCCTATACGAATCGTTTAAAACTCATTAATCTACACACACTTTCTAGTCGGAGGGAAATGCTTGGAATTATTTTTATGATTAAATTGCTAAATGGCTCACTATCCAGCCCATTTCTTCTAAGTGAAGTGAACTTCAATGTACCGTCTCGTCCTTCAAGGCATTTTAAACCTCTAGTCTTAAAACAGTGCCGAACCAATTTTCAGTTAAATGAGCCTTTTCGCTGTTTGTGTCAAGACTATAACTCTCTTTCTGGTAGATTTGATATTTCAGACTCGCTTTTCAGCATAAAAAAATCAATTCTTTCTGTCCTAAATTCATAGCTACTAATTGTTTTTTATTCTTTGACTTCTATTTTAACTTTTAACAATAATTTTATTCTGTTAACTAGTTATTTCTTAATGTATAATCTATCCTATATCTACTTTACTTAGCTGATGAGGTTTTCTCTGTAGCTGAGCAGTTTTAGATCTCGACGATTAACAAACCAAAGCCTTTCAACGACTCGGCACGAACGAATAATCCGCGCGTTATGCGGATGCGCCCCTCGCGCCGGTCGGGCGGGATATGGTGAGTAATCCGTTGGGAATTATTATTATTATTATTATTATCAGGACCGGACCACAATAATCCACCCCCGTTACTTCGAATGGAGGAGATTTAGTTACTCTGTCCTTTGGAAGGCAGCCCATTACCTGTTCTGCTAAAACAGGACGAAATCGATAACATGTTAAACATTTGTGGGTTACCTGCCGTATAAGCTTTCTCGCATTGATAATCCAAAATTTTTCTCTTATGATGCTGTGTAAAGCCTGATTGCCAGCATGAAGATGCTGCCGATGAAAGTGCAATATGATTGACGCAATAAAGGGATGTTTTTTTGGAAGGAGAATGGGATGTTTCTCCTCGAACGGAACTGTTGAGTTGCTGAGGCGGCCTCCGACTCTGATGAGACCGTCGTGAAAGAAGGGCGACAATTGTGCCAGTGACGACCTTTGCGATAGTGAATTACCTTTTTCGAGTTGTTTCCGTTCATCAAAAAATGCCTGGCATTGAAGAATGCGGCAGACGGAATGTAGCGCGTTGTTCATTTCTATGGTGGTGATGTTACCGTGACGCTTATTTCCGCGACTTGCATCAATGAATCGTTGTACGTAGCAAAATGCTCGAAGCACCTTTTTGTAATTGTTGATAAATTTAAGTTCAGCGATAATGTCTTCAATCTAACTAACACCGTTCATTGCTTGCGTTGTTCTGGCAATTAATTTGGACTAACTGCCCCTTGTGGCCAATGCTTTTCTGGTAGAACCATGAAATGCGGGCCATTGAACCACAGGTTGTTGTAGAGGAGGTCCTTTGGGAAATCGCCGCGGGATAGAATAACTGCTGGGTGTAGCTCACCCGGAATATGATGCCACCTTAATTTCTCAGTACGCGTTTGGATCATTGAAACCCTATTGCTGACGAATGTGGCCCATTTTGACGGCTCACCGCTAATCCATGACAAGGCAACCATTGAATCTGTCCAACAATGAACATTGGGTGGGTGCGGAAGAAGGAGGTTGGAGACCGACTCCAACAGTTCACTCAAGAGCAACGCCACGCAAAGCCCTAACCGTGGTAGACTGATTTCTTTAGTGGGCGCCACTCGGGACTTCGCACACAAAAGGGACGCGCGATATAATCCCTCTGACTGGGAGACCATATATATACAGGCTCCGTATGCTTTAGTGCTTGCGTCGGCAAAGGCATGGATAGTGAATTAATTTCCAAATTTTACTAACTGGTCACTCTGACGGTTTTGACTAATGGTAATTGAGCACAGAGTGACTGCCAGTCTGTTTGTAAATCGGTGGGTACACTTTCATCCCAGTTCAAGCGAAGCTTCCATAATTTCTGCATTAGAATCTTGCAGCTGACGACAATAGGGTTGAGCGACCCTAATGGATCGAAAAAGCGAGTGATGTGTGAAAGTATACTTCTTTTGGTCACCCCTGATGATACGGGGGGTGGTGCAGACTTAAACAAAAAACAATCTAACGACGGTGACTACCGTAGGCCCAATGCCTTTATGTAGTCGATGTCATCCAGCTGAATTGTATCTTCGCGGTCAGTTGGTGGTATGTCTGATATTGAACGAGGATCATTTGAAGCCCACTTTCTCAAGGGAAATCCACCACGGGCTAGTATGTCGATTACTTGATTCTTGATTTCTATCACTTCCTGAACGGTGGGGGCTCCGGTCATCAGATTGTCGACATAGAGATCGCGACGCACTACTAGAGAGCCGACGGGGTGCGTTGATGTGTTATCATCGGTTAGTTGCTGGAGACATTTGGTTGCCAGGTAGGATGCACATGCCGTCCTGTAGGTAACCGTCTGCAATTGATAGGTCCTAATTGCACCACTCTCGGCACCTCTCCACAATATGCATTGATATTTTGCATCATCTTGATCGATGAGAATTTGCCATACATTTTAGCAATATCGGCCATCACAACGATAGTGTGGATGCGAAACCTAACAAGGATCGAGAAAAGATCACCTTGAATAGTTGTGCCGACGCGTAGTAAATCGTTAAGGGACTTTCCATTAGATGTCCGGCATGATGCATCAAATACGACACGTATTTTAGTTGTGCTGCTATCTAATTTGAGAACAGCATGGTGTGGAATATAATTTACGAAGCCGCTAGGAAATTGCACATGTATCATGCGCCCGATATCGGCATATTCGTGCATAAAGGCGGTGTAGTCAACTTGAAGATCCTTATTACGACGTAGATTCGATTCAATAGACAAAAGACGAGGAAGATCATGTCATATGAACTGCCTAACATTTGAGATGCTTCTTTGAATGGAAGCCTAACAATAAATTTACCTGTGGTGGGACATCTTTTTATTGTGTCGCGAAAGTAGTTTTCGCACTCCATTTCGCTTGCGGTTAGCTGCTTAACGTGTTGTGATTGTTGGTCCAATTGCCAAAACCGTTCCAATATTTCCTCCAAGGATGCTTCGAGTGAGATGGATTCTGATCGGCGTTGAGAGGAGTAAACCGATAATTGCGATGACCTTGTAGTGCATAAGAGACAATCTGTGCCAAGTGACTTATGGTACGACGAAATTAATGCTGCCGACGATAAGCTCGAGGGATTGGTAATAGCGCCCGCGACTATCCAGCCCAATTTGGTTTTCTGTAATAGCGGCAGTGTGTCACATAATCTAATCTGACCGACCATGAGTAGCTCGTAAAACACGCTCGTAAAACACGCTAAGCAGGTCTACAGGGTCTGGCCGATTAAAGCCTTCGTCAGCTAAGGGAATATTCTTTGGTATTTTCCAGGCACTGATATCTAAAGTCGTTCTCGGCTGGAATGGTATTATAGTTTGTACGATGACAGCGTCAATATTGGATGTACATGATGCATAATGCGATCGCAGTTCCACCTTGCATATGTATTGGGAATTGGTTCCGCACAAACCGATGCCGCTGATTTCCAGTGGAAGTCTTTTGCGATTCAATCGCAGCAATTGTGCCATGCGTTCAGTTATGAAGTGTAACTGCGATGCTGAATCTAGAAGTACCCGAGCTTGAATTGAGATCCCTGACGGATTGCTCAGCTGCACCATGGCGGTGTCCAATATAACTTGATCGGTGTTGTAGCATACCTGAAGCACTGTTGGTTTAGACGACGAATGTAATGCCGATGTCGATGATGATGACGATGGGTGAGCTGGAATTGAAGTTTGTGGTGACGATGGTGTTGTTGGCTGACCTCGATGGAGTAGTGTATGGTGACTGACATGGCAGATTTGACACTTACGCGACGAAGGACACTCCTTTGACATGTGATTTATTCCTAGGCAATTCAGGCAAATACCCTTTTTCTTTGCTACCTCATACCTTGCAGTTGGTGTTAGTTTCATGAATGTAGTACAGTTGAAAGCGTTGTAGCTTGCAGCTTCTTTGCACAGGTTGCATTTTTGTTGCTGGTGTGTAGTGGCAAACGCTACTTGTTTTGTGGGTTTGTGGTGCTTTGCTGCCGGTGACGACGATGAATGCCCTGCGGTACTATTAGGAAGTTTTGGTGGTTCTTTACTAACTTCAACAATTTCGATAAGTTGGCATCGACGTTCCAAAAATTTGACCAAATCTTCCCATGTTGGAAGCCTTAGCGTTTGCGATTGTTCTGCTCTATCCCATCTTTCAGCTATTTCCTCCTCCCATTTCATTTGCGTGTTGTAATCTAATTTTGATACGACCAAATATAAAATGAGACCATCAGCGATTTGTGTTGTGTTAGCCATTGTTTGCATTGCACGCATGTTTGAGCTCATTTTGTCAATGAAGTCACGTATATTGGCAACGTTGGGGTTTGCTAACCATTGGCTATCGAAGATGTGCTGCAGGTGAGATTGGAAAATCATACGTTTGTTGTCGTAACGGGCTTCGAGCAGTTCTAGCGCTTTTTGATAATTAGCACTAGTTACCTCTAACGATTGTATCAACCTAGCAGCGCCACCTGTTAAGTTTGATCTCACATATTGAAACTTTTCAACCTCGAATAGGTCAGGATTTTTGTCTACCAGCACTACAAACATATTGTAGAAATCTAACCACTCACGTCGGCACCCACCGAAAGTCGTTAACTTCAATTTTTGAAGGTGTATTTGAGGGCGAGGAACATACGAGGTTGTACACCTACTTGAGTACTGCTAAACGCTGGATCTAATGCACTTGTACGAAGGTTTGCTAATTTGCCTGCATATAGTGCCTTTACTGCACAATAACTTTCATATATTGCGGTACAATGATCTTCTTGCAACTGCGTCCCATCTAAAATTTCTATTTGCGTTTGTAGCTCGTCATATGAATTGTAGTAACGCTCGATAAGGGACAGCTTTGCTTCCAAATGGGAGATGGTTAACATGTTGAGTTGACTGTTCTCAACGTTTAGCGCTTCTAACGTCACGATAGAATCGCGCTGACAAATCTTTGTACGCACGTCGCGATTAACTTCGACGCGGTGTTGAGGAATTTGCACCTCAACATCTTCCGAATTGTTCATAATTTTATTTCAAACGATTTTAAATCAACAGGTGTAACACGATAAAAAGTCTCTTGAGCCGTATCCGGCTCGAAGGACCAGAAAAAGGGTGAAGAATTAAGAAGCGTTTTTCTTTTCTTTAAGAAATTCAAATTCAATTAAATTTTTTTATCTTATTTTTAAAACTTAATTTATGTATAACTGTAGGTTTGAATTCGCATTTAAATTATTTTTCCATGTAGTACAAGAATAGAGGACTGTGATTTTACTCTAAAAACGAAGACGACGATGTGTACGCGATGTTGATTGATACAGAACTGACTTGGTGTCCTTCTTTTTAGTTGGAGTGGAGTTGAATAGGTACCATATGATAGCACAGAGCTTTTTCGAAGATCGTGAGTGTTGTTTTTGGATTTGCGGTTACCACAATAGCAATTGTAGTGTGCAAAGCGAAGCTGGCCAGTGGTGATGACGAAGACGAAGAAAATGGAGTGAGGTGGTGATCGATTTGCTGCAGCTAACGACAATTGGTTATGTATGTATATTAAGCGTATGTGAATATTTGCATACGTTGTGACAAAAGAGTAACAGTTGTGGGCTGTTGCTATAAAAAACGTTTACCTTATGTTCGAGGGCAAACGACAAAAGCAATTAATATACATCGGATGTTTCTCCCGTTACGCATGTTTAACCCTTTGTGGGCTGTGGAGCTGCAACAGTGACCGATAATAATATTCTGATTTATTCAAAGTCAATTATGTATTTTTAAAGCATAAAGAAAAGATGAGCGAAAGAGATTTAGTACAATGGTAAGTAATTGTAGTGTGTGTGTCTGTGTATGTTTGTATTACAAGAGCAGGTAGTGCTCTGTTGTGTAGTTCGTGTACTTAGATTTAAGTTATTGAGTAGCGATAAATAGTGGTACAGGGTGTCCCATAACTATAAAGACACCGTGACTTGCATGTTTGATCCAACAAATCAGTTTTTGGCGAAGTTATGGCACCAAGAGTTTTGTGAAATAAGCCACTATAAAAGGGGCGGAGAAACGCGCATTTTCGAAAATTTATATTTTTCTAATTTCTTCGTTCACGGGCACTTTGAAAATGAAATGGAAAGAATATAAAGCTATTTTACGCAAAGTTACTGCCTATTAAATATATCTATGATCCATTTCAAAATCTTTCATATAAAAGTGAGCGTGGATCTTAACTGATTGTGCCCATTTTTCCCCGGAACATTCCTTGAATTCATGGAAATCTGTGTATAAATAATAATATTTCCAAATTTGACTTTAAGAAAAGTGGAAATGAAACATTAATGATCTGCCTTAAAGTTATGTACACACCAAATTTTGTCCATATAAGTGTATAATGTACTGAATAATAATTTTTTGGTATTTTCGAAAATATTCTATATATGAAAAGTGAGCGTGGCTATCACCGATTTCGGCCATTTTAAATAGCGCTCGGAGATGAGTGCCAAGGAACCTTCATACATAATTTCATTAAGATATCTCAAAATTTACTTAAGTTATCGTGTTCATAAACGGACGGATCTATCTCGATTCATTTACGGTGTTACAAACTACCTTTAGACGAATGAAGTTGTGTGCATAGCACTACTAGATATAAAAAGCCACGAACGTAAACTTTTGCAGATTTGGTACATTTATTTACGTAATGTGATAAATGAAAATCAGCCAGATCGGACCTGAATAACATATGGCTCCCACACATTCGATTGTTCCGATAAATGGGGCTTGGGCTATAAATATTGCAATTTAATAGCGATGAACACAAAATTTGGCAGCTGCAGTTTACATATACGTATAGCGTGTGTAGTGCAAAACATCACGATCGGACCAATATATCGTATAGTCCCATACAAAAAATGTTTCCTATCAGCGGGGTTTAGGCTATATATCTTTAAAATAACAGGGTAAGACCATCAAATTTTGCAGAGTTTGTACTTATTGTAAGCAAGGATCGGACACTTAAAACCGTGAAGCATTTCATGAAAGGTATAAAGCTTTCGCACAGCCAAGACAGCACTTTCCTTACTTGTTTTTCATTACATTTGTTAAATTAACTTAAACATACCCAAGGTACAGGATTCATTTCCTTTTTTTATAAAAATAAATTTGAAAAAGCGTTCATATGGAACAAAATTATTTTCTGTACGAAAATGCTTTTGACAAAAATTACAACGATATGCACAACGATGGTATGGGGTGACATGTTTTGAAGTCACCAATTTCTCATCAGACCCCTTCTCGGACACTTTGATACGAACCCAAGTGCCGGCACCAAAGCCGCTGTTAGATTACTCTAACAGTTAAGGTATGATGCCCTGCAGCTTCACAATGCATTTTTCCTCTAATGCGCCATTTTTATTTATTCCTTTTCTACATTCTTTGGTAAATATATTTTATATGTTAAGTCAAGGAAAGTGGAATACTTTTAGGCGTGTTCATGGAACAGTTTAGATATGGAAGGGCTTTTTGCATATCAACACTTCCGTGTTATTTGTTATGCACCCACACTGTACCTGTATTCAATTATAAATAGTTATGGTAATTGTTGTTGAAGCAGTGCGTGTCATTGCATACCATCGCTGTGCATATCGTTGTAATTTTTCTTAATATCAATTAACCAACATACATAAAAATTCGAGCACAACAGAAGCATAAAATGGTATTGGGCGGATATATCCTCCCTTCCCCCCCACTGGATACGCCACTGTCGCGAAATATCGTCACCGACACGGAGTCTGGCGTCTACAATACATTTTTATACTAGCTGTACTAGTCCATATAACGGGGTTTCCAACGGTATAAAATAATATAAAGCTCCACATAGCAAAGTTCTTAGAATCAACAGGGGAATCGATTAACACTTGTCCGTCCGTGGACATGATATCTTGAGTAAAAATTGAGATATTTGATTGAAATTTGGCACACAGATTACTTTCAGCCCAAGGTAGAGTGCTATTTAAAATATCTAACCATAATCACGCCCCTTTTTAGATGTCTAATATTACGAAAAACATATAAAATGAGATAATTCGATGATAAAAGCAGCTACAATAGTTAAATTTGTAGCTTTATTTAATTGAACAGGGGTGTGGCACCGCCAAGTTTGTGAACCAATTAACTATAGATAACTTCAGGATCGCTATTGCGTGCTACTGCAAAAGCTTCTTACAGCTCCCTAGCCTTATTTTTTTGACTGCACCAAAGTGGAGGTCATCATGGTTCCGCCAATACATGGATCTGAAAGACATGTCCAGCTCTCTGGTCATTACTTTTTTGTTTCCTTAAAGGATTTCGACGAATTCGGTCTCGCACGGATCGATAGTGGGATAAACTAACATCTTGGATATACCGTTTTTTTAACGACGTGAATAGCTGACTCGCGCTTTCCACATCTCCGATTTACTTTGTCACACCACTCCATCATGATTAAACGAAATTTCAAACCAAACTGATTAGAATATATTTATAACATTTAAATGAAATGGAAAGCATACAATTTAAAATATCAAAGCCTGCTGCTTTGAAATTTTTGTAACAGAACTTATGGCAATGCGAGTATATTATAACAGCCGATATATGTTTCGAACGATATAGTCAAGGTTTTGGCATTCTGTTGGATTTGTGGAGTCATAACTAATACTTGGAGCACACAAACTAACCAACCAAGAAAATACCAGGGAAAATAAATGCTGCTTTATATGCTACTAGCAGACCTATCAGACGTTGTCCTGCCCAAAAATTATGATCTCTTGGCGCTTTCACTTCATGTATCCATATATTTTCTTCTTTTTTCTTCCTTTACTTTTTCCCCCGCCCGGATACTCCCTTTCAATGCTTCACACTTCATTTTCCCCTAACACCTCCTTTAATCTTACCCCTTCCCCTAATGCTTTGCTGGTACTGATATGTTCATAGCTCCGAAGTTATAGCGAACGACTTGCAAGGTGTTTTTTTGAAATATTGTTTATATTAAATCTTATTATATTCACTCAGATAAATTCGTAGTTATGCTGAATTCCAACTTTATACAGCCCGTATCGTACCCAAAGGACCGCTGAACGCACCGCGAAATTATCACAAAGATCGGTGATGAAGTTTGGACGTCAATAAAGAACAAACCTCACACGCTTTTCCAAAATTATATATAGCCCACAAAATATTGGCATTTCCATAATTATACGTATATAGCTTTTGCTGTAACCAGTGAACTAGACAGTCTACTGTAAAAATTTCATAAAAATCGGTTCAGTATTTTGGACGCCTTGAAAAGACACAAGTTCATTTCTAGATATAAGATATGCCCACATGTAGTGGTAAAAGTTTAAAACCTCTACCGGTCATAACTCGACAACAATTTACCAATTTACTACCGCCACTTTTACACAGCTGGGTATTTAATGTTCGGTTCCACCCGAACTTAGACTTCCTTACTTGTTTAATGTTGCTGATGTCCCGCTGACGTCGACCACGGTGCGGATATATTAATACACATCATAAAACACAAAAGCTCAACATTGCTCATTTCTCTCTTTTCGTCACTTTCCCTTGTTTGTTTACATGCTTCTGCGAAATGACCGCGTTTACCAAAATTTGAACATTTAACATTTTTACGGGTTTTCTGCAACAACAAAGTTTTCATGAATGCTTCAAAATTCCTTTACGTTGTTTGCAACAGAAGTTAATTCTGACATTCTTAGATGCAATAGTTTCTTGAACAACAAAATCTTTTATGCTGGCTCTTTTAGCTGGTGGACTTCGCAAGGTATATTCCAAGTTTAATACATAACAAAATTGATGCTAATGCCTTTTCGTTTTTGGTTTCAAATCCCACTCTTCCCTCGCACGACTCCCCATAAACCGGAGTGAACCATGGCGCTTTTCATTTGCACCAACCATGACGCATAATTGGAATCGTCCAACACTAATTGTACTACAATTTCTTATTCAAAAAGTTATACCGGCACATAGCAAAAAAGTTAAATGCGCAGAGTTAAACCGTCTAACAGTAAGCCGCTGGCCCTGGACCCATAACCTGATGAGATGATTTATTTGCATCATAGTTTACTCCTACTAGTTTGGCATCTTCTTTTCCGAATCGGAGTGAAAGGTAGTGGATGAAGGTATTCCGAGTGAGTGGAATAAACGAAATCGCGTTCAGAGTTTCTGAGCGCGATAATTATTTATGAAACGTAACGCTATATTGCGTTTAATAAGTCGTAACATATTTTTCGGCGGGTCACCCTGACAATAGAAATGAGTCAAGGCAGCTGTCAAAGAGATGAGAAACGCAAGCCTGAGCTTCGGCGATGGCTCTGGCTTCCGCCTTTTTAAGTTTCATCGCCCGAAGAGTTCACACGTGTCCGGGAAAATAATTCAAAGAAAAATAAAAACGAGTTAACTGCTTGAGGGTTCCCTATAAATCTAAAGCATCGCGCGGTAAACTTAAACAAAAGCCGCGTAGTCCTCCAATTCAACGACAAATCAAAGAAAGTCGACCACCAAAGATTTAAGTCACGTTATTCCCATCAACAGGTGCACCGATTGAATATATTTCTGGAGTGAATTGTCTAAACTTATCACAAAAAGTACACCCATAAAAATTGCGACAAGCAATAAAATAGTCAACTCGTTACCTGTCAGTCATGATGACCACAGTTTCGCTCACGTAAGGATGTAACAAAACCCAGTTTTATAGCTGTAGAGAATGACTGCGGAATGGCATCCCATCTTCACCATTCCTACTCTTTACAGCTAAAATAAGTTCAGAACATTTCCAACAACTTTCACAGTTTTTCTTTTTTCGATATCGTTTTAGTAGCAAAAAATCTTCAATAAAAAAACTATATTTTCCAGTAATAAGCAAAAAATACAATTTTTATAATTTTAATGTAATTTATTTATAAAATAATTTTTTTACTTAGAATTGACTATTTTAACGTATTTTTCGTTTCATTTGTGGTTGTTTTTCACGAATTTCTGCTGTAACAGCCATAACATCTTCTGTTTTTTTTTCTATAACACGTTTGGAAACAGATGTTAACAACTGTGCATATCCTTCTGTTCCTTGTATATGCAAAGGAATATTAGGATAATCTAGTGTTGGCTCATCATAATCTAAGAATTGTACCAAGTGATCGTATGGAATATTTCTTGCGAATGCCGGTTCAGATAGTAAATTCTAGTCATTCAGATCAATCATATCAGTATAATCTGAAGCATTAAAATTGATATTATATTTTTTGTAAACTCTGAGTTTAGTTGGTATTTTTATTTTTTCTCGATAGCATAAAATTTTTTTGATAGCTCTATCCCGTATGGCTTTTCTATCACCAAATAACATTGTTAATAAAATGTTTTCTGGATGAGCGTAATATGAATAATTTTGGATTACACCATCTACAATATTAAGTAAATTATGTGGTAGGCATCGTGTCCAACGAATTAACTTCGATAAAAGTACACTGCCGTATAGAACAGAATTATAGCGTTTTACATTGAAATATATTGGCACATAAATTCTAATAATATAAACTGCTAGAGGTTTTAAATTTTCCGATGGTGTATTAGTGGTTGTATATAGACGTAATACCCTGCTTGCTTCGGTTAGCCATCGAGAATGTACAACTGGTCCTGGTTTTATGTTAGCTAAATCAACTAAAACAGCACCATTTGAAATTACTTTGGCCATTTGATATAAATATTTAACATTTATAGATAATTCTCGTAAAATAAAGTTTTTAGATCAATTAAAATTAGTATAATTTTCCTATTTTAATTTGATTGAAAAAATATTATAAAATAATTTTAACAAATGCATACCTGAAAATTTTCACAGTCTTGAATGGCTTTGAATATATTTCCACTTGCTGCTTTTGGTCCATTCGTGACTGTTTTATCTAATGCTCTGAATAAATGACTAATTGGTAATTCATTGAAATGGAGCAAATTTATAAACCAGTGCATTGGTCTATTAAAATGCTTTTCAAAAAGTCTTATAACACTGTTTTCTATTCCAGTATTAGCTGGTTCTTCATCGCTGCATATGCCAATTAATTGATCTATTGACATTTAATTTTTTTAATTTGTGCTTTGCATTTTCTTCTTCACCCAAATTAACATATCCAAGAAATTCAGCATTAGGCTCTTTTAGAACAACTAAATGGGGTTCTTTTACCATATTTTTATGAAATTTCTCAATAATTTTCTCTCTAGTTAATAAATCATTTTTTCTGCCATCGAAAGAAAATGCAGTTATGTTGGAATATATGTATCTTTTACGAAGCACTTCATCTCTAGCTTTAATTTTTCTCTTGCAACTTTAGATTTATCCATTATGACAAATGAACCACGAACATCTCAAAAATGTATATCTTCGAAAAGAGTTGTTGCGAAACATGAAGCAACTCTATCTAAAACACCGAATCTGTCACGCATCATAGCAATATTTACAGCATCGTATCGTCCTCGTTTTATCGTAACAGATACTTCTGCAACTGCTTCATTTGCAATTTGTGCTTCACCTGTTTCCATATCTGTTCCAATTGGTTCGTATGTTGGATCATCACTAACTGTTGGCATTGTTGGTATTGTTGTTTGTGATAGACCTTAGCTCACTAAAATTTTTTTTTTGGTTATTGGGGAGAGTAGCTTGATCCTCTTTGAAGGTGCCGCGCAATAGCTTCGTCAAGTTACACTCTTGGTGACTTCTTCTGTTTACTTCTGAGAGTCCAGCTATTCTCCTTACATGTTTGTTTGCTAACATTCACAAACTATATCAATATCTTTGATGGACATTTATATATATAGTTTAAGATAAAAATACCAAGATGTTCATGACAAATTCTTGCTTCATTAAGGTGACCAGATGAATGTGAAGAGGAAAATTATTGATAAGGGTAGTTGTAAGAAATTGTTCAAATAAATGAATTGTATAGTTTGAGATCCTAAAATGAAGGTATACAAGTTTTTCTTCGTCGTTAGATGGCCTAACACTTAGACTTCCGTTTGGGTGGGATAGTGATGCGTAAGTATCTCTATATGGTTCGGCAGGGAAGAGACAAACAGGAGGAAGGCAGCGTTGATCAAAGGATATTCCCACCGGGTTTATTTTTTTGTATCCGTCCACTTTAGGTATGTTTAAATTAATGTGTATGTTGCCCATGTTGTCAGATAAAGTGCATTCCACCTAATAGTTCAGATTATTTGTATGCAGCTCATACTAATAATATTTTAAACATCTACGAAAACCATGAAGATGACCATTTTTGCATTCTAGGCGACTTCAACTTAAACAAGCTCGTATGGTCCAGCTTACTTAGTAATGTTTTGTTAACAGCTACTAATGTAAGTCTTCCTCATGAGATACATTTCTTAGATAGTCTTTCCAGCATTAATCTTACCCAAATTAATTATATCCCCAACATGCTTTGTAATATCCTCGATCTTTTATTCATCGATCCGAACCCCATCTTTCAGCTACAGGAATGTAATTTCCCAATCTGAAAGTCTGATATACATCATGTACCTCTATACTTATCCCTTCAATTCTGTACTTTTCCTTCTACCTACATGCTTGACCCCAATCTTTAAATTTCAAAGATGCGGATTATGATTCCTTAAATACAATTTTTTGTGAGATTGATTGGAATTCTATTTTTCTTGGACGTAATGTCTCTGAGTGCTTTGAAGCTTTTCTCGACAAATTCTTGAAGTCCTAAACTTCAATTTATCTTTGATTCCTGCTCGAAAACATAAGTTACCCTGGTACACAAGGAGGCTGAAAACACTGAAGAATAAAAGAAACAAATATTTTAAGCTTTTCAAGTCCACCAATAATATCACCTTCAAGGAAAAGTACGTCAGATTTATGAATCAATTCAATGAGCTTGATACAATTTTGTATAATAACTCTCATATCCCGCTACGAAGATGAGTTTAAGTCAAACCCAAAAGATTTCTGGAACTATTTTCGATCCAGGAAAGGGTGCGCAAATATCCCTAACTGTGTGTATCTTGATGATGTTGCTTCTACTAGTTTGTCAGACACTGTAAACCTTTTTGCAGACTTTTTCAAATCCAATTTTGTATGTGATACTAAGAACTCTTCTAACTCATATGGTGATGGTTTTGATGCTCAACGTTTAGATTTTGGTGCCCTCTCCATTACTGAGCTAGATATCCAGATCAGAATTTCTTCCCTAAAACTGTCTCTAAAATGTGACCTTGACGGTCTCCCCTTGTCTTTTTCAAGAATTGCAGCTTACCCCTTTCTAATTATTTATCCCACATAATTAACCTTTCCCTCTCCTCTGGAATTTTTATCGACCGATGGAAGGTGGGTTCAATTACGCCCATCCATAAATCTGGTAACAAAAACGATGTCAGAAACTACCGACCTACCTCCAAATTAACTACCTTCTCAAAGCTTTTTGAAAAGGTGGTTAAGGACAAACTTTTTTTCACAGTTAAGGAATTAATCGATCCAAACCAACATGGTTTTGTCAGTGGTCGTTCTACAGTTACTAATCTCGCTGTGTTCTCCGAGTACTGTATATCGGCTTTTAGGAGTGGATCTCAGGTAGATACGATCCACACCGATTTCATTAAAGCCTTCGATACAGTCTCCCACGATATTTTGTTATATAAACTTGAACGATTGGGTTTCCATTCAATGTTTCTTTTGTGGGTTCGCTCTTACCTCACCAATAGAATATCGTTTGTTGAAATTGCTGGGACTCAGTCTTACTCTTTTTTGGTTACTTTCGGTGTTCCTCAAAGTAGTATTCTGGGCCCACTGCTTTTTGTCCTTTTCATAAACGGTATTGGTTCTTTTTTTTTTTTTTTGTTGTTTTTGCGGTCAGTTTCAATTTCATATAATGGGGTATTGTAGGCTAGTTTGACCTAATGGTTTTTGGTGCAAATAAAAACTGAAGGTTCTTATTTCACCATCTTGCCCAACGTTTCGCTGGATATTCCAGCATCTTCAGGGGCTACACTATTTATTTTTCAAAAGGAAGAAAACAAACATGATAAAACATATAAACAACATAACATGTAAATTACACTAACACTTGACTTACTTAACAATTAACATAAACACTTAGCGTCTAATAATCATTACCACCTTGCGTGGTAGTCTTGTCATAACTAAACTTATTATTATTGAAACATAGCATGTATGCAGCACCTATGCAGTCATAGTCTTCTTTTTTGTTGATCGTTTTCTCTCGGTTATTCAAAATATACAAGCTTTCCAGGGTGTATCTCGTCAATTCTCGTTTTTCCTTATCGATGTTTTTAGTGTTGTTGAAGTCAGCTGTATGGCCACTGTCTATTATAAGTTGGGAGAGAGCAGTGCTGGGCTTTTGTTTTTTTTATATCTGCTCGGTGCTCGGCTATTCGTAAACAAAGACTCCGCTTCGTAGTTCCGATGTACATCTTATCACAGTTTTCGTTGTCCTTCCCTTTACATTCTATTTTGTATATCACGTTGTTTTGTTGTAGCTTGTCAATAGGGTGATGTTTTGTTGTTTTAATGTGTCATGGTCTATTGCATTTAGTTTTGGAATATATGTGACACTGCAGTATTTCTTTACGTCTGTTGTTGTTGCATTTGGTCGTTTGTTGTGGGGGTTGCTATTTCTTATGATTTCCTGGTTGATCAATTCATGTATTAAGTGGTCGGGGTAATTGTTATTTTTTAAAATTGTATGTATTTTCTCTATGTTAGTGTCGTGGAATTTCTTATGGCTGATTGTCATTATTTTTCGAATAAGATTTTTCGCTGTATTAATTTTGTATTTGGTTGGTTGGGACATTAGGAAATTAATCAGGCGACCAGAGGATGTTGGTTTCGAGTACCAATTTAAAATAATACTGTTGTTGGTTTTATGTATACGGACATCAAGAAAAGGTATACTCTCATTTTCTTCCATTTCCATTGTAAATTAAAGTTTTGTGGTGATATTTGTTTATCGTTTATAGTATTTTATGCGCATCTTTTCTTTTCACTATTGCGAAAATATCGTCTACGTACTTGTTTATAAGTTTTATATCTACATTGTGTTGTTGTTTAAGCTCCGAGATGGTGTTGTCAATAAGGTCATCCATAACAATATCGGCTATTGTTGGCGAGAGCGGATTTCCCATGGGCATTCCAAAAGTTTGATTGTATAGTTTATTATTGCACATAAAGTAATTATTTTCTCTGAGGCAGAAGTCAAGTATTTGTTTGAGTTTTGCTTTTGTGATGTTAGTTGTGTGTTGAATTTTGACCCATTTTTTCATTATAATCCTAATTGCTAATGTTATTGGTATGTTTGTAAACAAAGAAACGACATCGAACGAAACTAGTACATCTTCTTCACAAACATTAATATTGCTTAATCTATCTTTCAAGGTGTATGCATTTTCCACATTATAACTTTTAGATATAAGTTGTTTAAGAGTTTTTCCGATATACTTAGATAGATTGTAACAGGGGACCATAATTGAGTAGGCAATGGGGCGTAAAGGCATATGTGGCTTGTGGATTTGCAGGTTAGTTGTTGTTTCTCTCTCTTGCTGATCTGTTTTGTTTTGTAGAGCTCTTCGACTATTTTATTGTTTTTCCTCTATAGCGTGTTAGTTGGATCTGTTCTTGTAAGTTTGTATGTTTTTTTATCTTCCAATAATGTGTTCATTTTTTCCGCGTATTGTGATTCGTACATTGCTACGGTCTTATTTACCTTGTCCGCGTCCGTTATTATAATATTGGTATGGGATTTAAGGAATGATTTTGTTTGGTTGAATGTTGCTAATAAGAATTTCTCGGCAGAGTTGTGTCTAATGTTTCGCTTGAAAAGTATTATGCTGTTGCTCACCTTGTTTCTTGCTATGTCTTTATCTTTTTCGTCTTTTATACCCATGATTATTTGTTCCATTTCCGCTATGATACGTATTGGTGAGAAACTCTTACTTGTTGTTGGTAAGGTGAACTTTTTCCCTAGTGAAAGTAACCACCTTACTTCTTTTGGAAAACTGATGTTGGTTTTGTTCACGAACCAGTTGTTGTTTTTTCCTATTCGCAGTTTCCTCATCTGTTCATCTTTTAGTCTCTCTAATTTGGAGTTTTGTGTGAGTGCTACTTTTTGAGCCGTTTTTTGGCTTTGGATTTGTTGTTTGTTAACAAACGCGTCGAACTCTAAGGGGCTTAAATTTGTTTTTAGTTGCTGTTGTGTGTGGTACAGTTGGTCTTTTGTTATTTTAATGTTTATATTTGTTTGTGTTATATCGATGTTCAGTATTTTAGTTAACAATAAAAGTTTCGTTTTTTTCATCTGTTTCCTGATTTTTTCGGATGTTGTGTTGATTGTTACCTTATTTATCGAGTTTTTCTGGTAGTTGGGTATTAGTCCATATTGCTTACATCGCAGTAGAAATTTAAGTTGCTCTGTCTGTTTTGCCAATTTGTGTATTTGATTGCTGTAGTGTTTTAGCATGATACATGTATCTTATCCGTGTTTTAGTTGCATATGCTTGTAGAAATCTTTCATCTTGAACCAGTGTTGTTGTTTTGGTTGGTGAAAAATAATAAACGGTGTACTTATATCGGCAGGCCTTCCGAGATTAAATTTTGTTGTTTTTGCGGTCAGTTTCAATTTCATATAATCGGGTATTGTAGGCTAGTTTGACCTAATGGTTTTTGGTGTTTTAGTTTTTCCCAATATCTACTCTACGCTGTTGAAACTGTTTAGTAGTGTGATCTGCTCGTATGGCGCTCTTTGGCTTCAAAACGAACTTGACAATCTTACTGAATGGAGCGTCAAAAACCAATTAT
Source organism: Merzomyia westermanni (assembly GCA_949987695.1). Taxonomy (NCBI): domain Eukaryota; kingdom Metazoa; phylum Arthropoda; class Insecta; order Diptera; family Tephritidae; genus Merzomyia; species Merzomyia westermanni. The sequence goes on along the minus strand of OX465292.1, from coordinate 52,612,989 downwards.
CGCTTAACATCCTCGAAAACCCGAAATCGTATCAATACAAGTTACTCTATCCTAAGCAATCAACTGTCTTCTTGGGTTCTGTTTGACTCTAGTTTTACCTTTGTAAATCATGTAAATAGTGTTATCCCCAAGGCATACTCGAACTTAGGTTTTTTAAAGCGTTATGCAAAAGATTTTAATGATCCCTATACTCGGAAATCCCTTTTTAATTGTCTTGCCCGATCTAAGCTGGAGTATTGATCAATTGATGAATTGATCTGGAACCCTCTGTACAGCTCCCACTCTGATAGAATTGAGCGAGTACAACGGAGTTTGACTCGTTTTGCTCTTTTCCCGCTTCACTTCGTTGATCCCTATCCATCTTACAATGCCCGTTGTTTGCTTATAAACTTAAAATCTCTTGCAATTAGGCGAACAATTCAATCAATATTGTTCATTTACGATGTGATTAATGGCTTAATTGATTGCGCTTTCCTGCTTAAGCAGTTACGCTTTAACGTCCCAAATTGGATACTTCGTACTCTGTATCCTTTGTATATAATACCAGTTAGATCGAATTACCTCTATTTTGCCCCCATTAATAGAGCTGTTAATGAACTTAATAATATCTATCAAAAGCTTGATCTTGACTTTGCAATGCCAAGATCTGAGTTTGCTTATAAGATTACTTCTTTTTATCCGTAGTATCTAATCAGAGTACATTTACTTAGTTAAGTTTAACTCCTAATTCAACTTGTTTTATATCTCTAGTCTGTAAGATATTGTTATCATAGACTGAATAAAGAAATTTCTATTTTGTAAGCAGTCAGGCATCGCCAAGAAAGTGCGGCAAGACTCAGCCCAATCCGACGAGCTAAGCACCAGAAATATACTAGCATGCACAGCTGTTTACTTTTATGTGCCACCTAAACAAGTTGTTTTAATAATTCCAACTAAAAACTTCAATTTAAACTAAAATTTACATTCTATTGTAACTGATAATACTGATGTTGCAGTATATAAACTTGATTGTTTCATTATAATAGAATTACAGGTATTATTAGTTCTACTACTTACTGGTGCTTTACGAGTATGTATGAGGTATTTCATCAATTGACATGCGTTAAAAAAATAATAATATTGTTGTTGTGAAATCAAATTTTAATAAATTTTATTTTTCTTGCGTGGGTCACTACTCAATACGGGACCGCTAGGCAGTTGGCTACTATGTGTAATAATTAATCCGCCACTTACTGGATGCAATAATGAAAGAATGGATTCTAAATCTTATGTTAGTTTAAAAACTCGTGAAAATGTAGGCCTCTCATCATTAATTCAAGCCTAGTGATCATGCTAAATTCACAATGTTTCTTAATCTTGTTTGGAATTGAAAATGTTGCCTGAATAATATGATCGATCATGTTGATACCCCGTCATCATCAGCATCAGTATAATCTGTACTATATTTATATGTCTATCATCTGTCCTCCTATTGAGTTTTTGACTGTGCGCGCATGTTCATAAGTGCGCCAGCGAAGGTGACTTCTATCATTAAAGCAAGCAATATTTTAGTATCGCTATTTGAGCTTTAGTAAACATATTTCATCTCTTTGTATGCATGTTCCTCTTGCAAATTTAAAGTGCTCTAAATTGAACCAGGGGCCTAGCGTTCTTAAAGTACAAAATCGTTGTCAGATAGGTGCGTTTTAAATTAGTTTTATGAAACCTTAAGAAGGGAAAACTTTCAGCATTTTGTAATAGAATTCATCGACGTTGTTGAAAGCTTTCTTGAATAATTTAATCTGCGTAGAGTGAAAACCTGCTGAGAACTTATAAAAAAAAAGCTATTTTATTCTTTTGAGGCTCTGGGTTATTTGTATACAAACAGAAATATACTTTTGTACATTCAAACACGTATATAAACTTCTAATACATGTTCTACTTTGCTGTACCCTTTCCGAAATAGGAATCCAAATATTCTTTTTTAGTTTGAAGGACAGAAGTTATAATACAATTTTGATTCATTTCGTTGCTAGAATGTTCATATTCGCACAAATTTCTGCGTGTATAAAAGTTTTAAAATCAGACAATTGCTTTTCATTATGCTCGTCAAATTTAATCTAGTCAATTCTAGATACATTTTCCTGGTATTGAATGTAATTTTGTGGTACATAGTTGTAATGTTCATCAAATCATCATTCCAGTTGAGAAGGGGGGGGGGAAGTAATTTATAACAAAATTTGCTTCGCCTGTGCCCATTTTTCGTATGTGCATATGCCGTTCTCTCAGTTATATATTTCTTTCCTACTCGTTATTTCAAGGGGTTTTCATGATTTATCAAAATTTAAAAAATAAACTTACTGTAGTTTTTTAATTAATTAGTGTGTAATCCACTTGTTTTGTGAAAGTTGTACATGTTTTTACATCTACGCGTTCATATATTTATGTACGAGTCAACAAAATATTTTTACTTATAAAGCGAGTTTTAATCTCCCTTGCTTAACAAACAGTTTTTCAATTGCTTGTTTTGCTAATCTTTACACATCTTTACGTACCGCCAACATCGTTAAACCACTTAACAGCCCCTTAATTGGATAAAGATAAGGGATAAACAAGACAATTTTAAAACAAAATGTACAAATAAATATTTTAATTACTTGGCCGTTAGAGTTACGTAGATAAGTTTTTAACATATTTAGAGTTTTTTTTTACAGAATTAACACCAACAATAATGTCAGCCTAGACATCCAAAAAAGAATCGCTTTTGCAAACAAGTGCTACAGTACACAGTACGAAGAACGAAAATAACATCCTGCAACTCACTTATCGTATCCGTTGTGGTTTATGGTGTTGAAGCTTGGCCACTCACAACTAGTAGTACGATTATTTTCGAATAATATTCGAATAAATACTACTCATGCAACTTAAAGTTCGGCCCGGCCGCGCTAAGTTTTTAAAAAACTTATTAAGCCTTTGGCTTTAAATAATAAAAATATCTATTTTGGCAGCATTACCGCTAAAAAGTGAACTGGTATCTTTATTTAATCCTCTTTTATACAAAAATTCCCTTAAGGCTAGATACAATATTCAAGATTACATGCTAGGAATTTAAGACTAGCTAAAAGTAGCTTAGTTTATTCTGAATTCTGTAGAAAACGGACCATAGGTGTGAGTTGATGGCCGCTGCCTAATTGCCAGTGTGCCAATGACATGTTTGGCGCATTTGCTTGATACCGTTTTTGTTTATATTATGCCTAGGTGCAATTGAAGGTTACCAAATAAACTCCATCTATTGTGTGATTATTAACCGTATGTGTTCCTGATGCTATTATAGCACCATCTTTTTCAATTTTTCTTGACTAATTTTTTAAATTTATTTTTGTAAAATTAGCATGTCCATTTTTCTACATATCTGACAAACATGTATTATTTTCTTTTATCATACAAAATGCGTCAATTAATTCCTTTTACTGAATAAAATTTATTTTCACACTATTATTTCATTTTAAATCAACAATTTTCCATCGTTTTGTGCTACGGCTATTGTCTTAAATAATTTACATACTTTTTTTACTTTTGGATACTTAATATAAATAACTATTAAATTGTTTTTTTGTGCAATTTTAAATTTTGAAACATCCGTATGATCTGGTATTGTTACATTAACTCTTTCTTCGCTTATTATTTCTTTTATTTCTGCCATATCCAAAATTAATGGATTCAATATTCCTACTTTTAACAATGTAATTGTTTCCACTGTGTTTTAATGTTCAGTAATTATTAATTTGTTTCTCTGTCTTAAAACAGTTTTCTCATTAGAGCTGCCTTGTATTTGTTTTAATATCTGTTGCGCCAATTCAAAGAATTAGCGCAACAACCGAATTATTTGTCAATAACCAGTTGCACGCGCATCCGGTAAAATGCAAAGTGCTGATGCCAGCGTCTGGCACATTTTCACAAGCAAGTTGTTGTTGCTTTCTTAATTAAATTTTAGCTTTAATATTTCAATTATTCAATTTGGATAGTCAGTCTCATTCTGTAGTGCGATCGGTTCGGTATTGAAAACCAAAATTTCCTTGTTTGGCGCCCGAGCAAAATTAAAAGTAGATACCCGGTAAAAATTAAGTTCAGTTATTTAAGCAAAGTAAAAAATATCCTGCAAAAATTAAGTGCAGTTATTTAAGTAAAGTAAAAATAAAAAATATCCTGCGAAAACTGAGTGCAGTAATTTAATAGGAAAAAAAAAGTGCCACTGAAAAAAAAGTGCCACTAAACCAAAAAACAAAAATAACTTTAAGTACAAAATAGACATAGAAGGAAAAGTGCCACTGGAAAAAAAAGTGCCACTAATCCTTAAACAAAAATAACTTTAAGAGGAAAAAAAGTGCCACCGGAAAAAAAAGTGCCACTAATCCTGAAACAAAAACAACCTTAAGAGGAAAACAAGTGCCACTAATAAAAGTGCCACAAAAGGAGGTAATCAATCACCAACCGACCGAGACAAGCAGTGTCCCAGGAAGGGACCCAAGTAGCAGCAGCAAAAGGGAGCAGCCCACAGGACCAATCACAGAATGAGGACTAAAATAATTTTGTAAGTTTAGTTAAGATAAGAAAACATTCATTAAAATATTACTTTTGACGAGCTGTCTAAATAAAGAAAAAAAAGAGAAATTTTTGAAGAGAAAAAAAGAGAAACTTCTAAGAAAAAAAAAAGACAAATTGTTAAGAAAAAAAAAAAGAAGAAATTTTATCAAAACAATTAAATAAGAAATTTAAATAAAAAAGATATTTCTTAGAAAAATTTTTTTTAGTGAAAGGGAATTTTTTATCATAACAATTAAATTCGTTTTTGGAAAAAATTTTCTTGTTTTTTCAAAGGAACTTTTTTTGAGGAAAAAAAAAGGAAAGGAAAGAAGGAAGGTTTTTTTTTTAGTCTGCGTGAAAACAATAAAATAAATAAATCATGGCAAACCCCAACAAATTAATTAGGCCACCTGTACTAGCCAACCCCAACCCACAACGAAAGCCTGAACCCATGGACGTAGATCCCAGCATCAGAACAAATGCCGTTAACTACGCAAACAGACCAAACTTTACATACGCTGGTAAAAGACAAGGCGACTCAAATTTAACAAATCCACCCGTAAAAGCGCAAAGGAATTTTCATGTGACCTCTAGCCCAGAAGTTAACGACCCATTAGACAGCATCTCACATGACACCCCTGAACAATACGATAGAGAGAGCCCCGAGGATTATCCATATGACGCAGATTTCACAGACATCCATTTTTTAGAATAAGGAACTCTTCACTGCCTTATTTCAACTGCAAGACGAGGAGTGGAGATATCTTAAAAATCCTAGTTGACACAGGATCAAATAAAAATTACATCCAGCCCCAGTTGGTAAAGAAGAAAATTCAAAACGAAAAGAACTTTTTTGCAAACTCAGTAGGAGGAAAAATAGAAATTACCCATCATACGTATGTAAATGTCTTTAATTTGCCAAATATTAACTTAAAATTTTATCTTCTGCCTTCCCTCACATCCTTCCATGCAATATTAGGCAATGATAGTTTAAAAGAGTTATCAGCAGTCATTCATACAAAAGAAAACTTCATGACCATTAACAATTCAGTCAGAATACGCCTCAAACAATTACTTTCTGAAAACGTGAACCATATCCCCATAAGAAATGAACATATGAACAGTTTCCAAAAACAAGTAATGAGCTCACTAGTAAACCGAAATGTAGACCTTTTTTCTGATCCCAACGAGAAACTAACCTATACCACCAAAGTTGTCGCAACTATTAGGACAAACTCCAATGAACCAGTTTACACAAAATACTACCCGTATCCCATGTCCTTAAAAGAAGAAGTAGAAAAACAGATAAAAAAAATTACTAGACGATGGCATAATAAGACCTTCACGGTCACCATACAACTCACCGATATGGATAGTACCCAAAAAACAGGATGCCTCTCAAGAAAAAAAATACAGGCTGGTGATCGACTATAGGAAACTTAACGCCATAACTGTAGCCGACCGCTACCCAATTCCCGATATAAATGAAGTGCTATCTCAGTTAGGCCAAAATACTTTCTTCTCAATAGTAGATCTGAAAAGTGGTTTCCACCAGATTCCTTTGAAGGAATCTGATATCGAGAAAACTGCTTTCTCAGTCAAAAACGGAAAATACGAATTCACGCGCCTGCCCTTTGGACTAAAAAATGCTCCTGCAATTTTCCAGAGAACACTGGATGATATTCTGAGAAAATTCATCGGCAAAATCTGTTATGTTTATATCGATGATATAATCATATTCAGTAAAGACGAAAGGTCTCACGCTCAAAACATCCAGACAATTTTCGAGACCTTACAGGAAGCCAACATGAAAGTCCAGATCGATAAATGCGAATTTTTCAAAAAAGAAATAGAATTTTTAGGCTTTTTAGTTTCATCAAACGGAATCAAAACTAACCCCGTTAAGGTTCAAGCAAAAGTAGACTTCCCATACCCAAAAACCCTTAAAGACTTGCGATCATTTTTAGGCCTATCCGGCTACTACAGGCGATTCATAAAAGATTACGCTCGAATCACCAAACCCCTCACTAACCTTCTCAGAGGAGAAGAAGGTAGAATTTCCAAAAACCTGTCAAAAAAGAAACTTATCCAATTAAACAATGACGCCATAGAAGCATTTAATAAAACAAAAAGTTCACTCATATCAAGAGAAGTAATACTGACCTACCCCAACTTTCAAAAAGAATTCCACCTGACGACGGACGCTTCAAAACATGCAATCGGTGCAGTGCTAGAACAGGACGGAAAACCTATCACCTTTATCTCAAGAACACTTACAAGGACTGAAGAACACTACGCTACTAATGAAAAAGAGATGCTCGCCATCATCTGGGCACTAAAATCCCTAAGGAATTATCTATACGGAAAGGCAAAAATTAAGATATTCACCGATCATCAACCCCTGACGTATGCACTAAGTAATAAAAATGATAACTTTAAATTAATGAGATGGAAAGCAATCCTCGAGGAATACGATTATGAACTCAAGTATAAACCAGGCAAAACCAACATAGTAGCAGACACCCTTTCTCGACCTCCAGAACTTAACACAGTGACAATAGCAATCCATTCCAACGAGAGTTCAGGCCAAAATTTTATCCCATCCACGGAAGCTCCTATCAATGTGTTTAAAAACCAAATCTAGATACTCACCGAACCAAAATGTTCATATAACTTCAAAATCCCTTTTCCAACCTACCACAGGCATACTATTACTAAACCACATTACTCCAACGACGACCTGAAAGACTTATTAAAACGCTACTTAAACCCTTCTGTTGTCAACGGACTATTTCTCTCTCTATCTCTATGGCGCGATATACAACAGGTATATCATCATAAACCTCCTAAGAGATTTTTGCGCCAAGCTTCCCTTCCAATTTGTTGTGTGCCGATTTGAAATTTCCCTACAAATTGGTGGGACCTACAGTTTTTTGCCGACTCCGAACGGCATCTACAAAGGAGACGAATTTTTGCTGAGAAGCCTGTCATGGCAGAAATACACTCGGAGAGTTTGCCAAACCACTGCCGAGGGGCGACCCCGTTTTTGAAAAACTTTTTTTAAATCACTTTTGATGTTACCTGTACCAGGCCTCGAACCATGGACCTTTGGTGTGGTAGGCCGGCAACACTACCTTCACACCACGGGACAAATACAAGAACTATACCCTACTTACTTTAATAATTTTAAAATTAGATTTACGCAATCACAGGTAAAGGACCTACTAACAATAGAACAACAAGAGCAACAGATCCTACTTGAACATAAAAGAGCGCATAGAAACGCAACAGAGAACAAAAAACAAATCATTCAAAAATTTTATTTCCCACAGATGCAAGCCAAAATTGCCAAAATTGTCAAACAGTGCAGAGTTTGTGCTGAAAGTAAATACGACAGACACCCCAATAAACCTGAAATTAAACCCACTCCAATCCCCGAATATCCCGGACAAATCGTCCATCTCGATATCTTCATAGCTGAGAAAAAGTTAGTATTAACGGCAATAGATAAATACTCGAAGTATGCTCAAGCAAAAGTTATTAAATCCAGATCAATAGAAGACATACGTGAACCCCTCAGGCAACTACTTTTTACTTTCGGTATTCCACAGACCATAATTATAGATAACGAAAAATCTCTCAACTCACAATCAATAATTTTCATGTTAGAAGATCAATTAAGAATTAAAGTTTATAGGACACCACCACATATTAGCAAAGCAAATGGACAAATCGAACGTTTCCATTCAACGCTCGCTGAAATATTGAGATGCTTAAATACCGAAGACATTGAAAGGACTTTTGACGAACTACTAGACAGAGCCGTTTACGAATATAACTTTTCAATCCACTCCACGACTGGACTAAAACCCATCGAAAATTTTTTCGGACGTAAAGTCTATATAAACCCAAAACAATACGAAGACGCCAGACAAAACAACATAGAAAAACTGAAACTTAAACAGGATAAAGACCTAAAATTTCACAACAAAACGAGAACACCCTGTAAAATCTATTCCCCTGGACAGACTATCTACGTGAAAATTAATAAAAGATATGGCACGAAACTCACACCTCGCTTCAAGAAAGAAATTGTCAAGGAGAACAGGTCATCAACGCTCATAACAGAGTCAGGCAAAGTGGTTCACAAGAGCCTAATAAAACAAGTGGAAAAATTATAAAAAAAAAAAAAAAAAAAGATAATAATAATAAGAAGGAAAAACATAATAAAAAATAATAATAAATAATAATAATAATAAAAAACGAATAAATAAAATTAGGTATATTAGTAGGAGCAAAAATAATAAAAATAAATCAAATAAATAATAAAATTTGTAGATTGATTGCGATAGGTTTCGCCTCAGCAAACGTACAATTCTTGGACTACTCATCATCCCAACTAGTGACAATTGACTCAGGACCAGCAAAATTACAAACAGGAAACTTTAAAATAATACATATAATAGAACTAGAGGACTATGACAACACTATAAGACATTTGGAAACGACAATTAACGAACAGCGTCGAAACCATCCTCTAAAACCCATCCTTTTATCCCTCGTGAATCAATCGAAAAATTATTTAGGTAGAGTTAGGATAAGCAAAAATTTAAATAAAAGATCACTAGATTTTATAGGATCCGCATGGAAATGGATCGCAGGAAAGCCAGACCATAGCGATTTTAATATACTAGTTGAAAAAATGAATAACGTTTTAGATAACAATAATAGGCAAGTTATAATTAACAAATTATCCAACGAAAAAATAAATGAAGTGATAGAAAATACTAATAAAATATCTAAACTAGTTAAAGAAGAGAAAGAAATTGATAACGAAATATTACTAGAAACTAAATTTAAATTAGAAGCAATAAAGGAAGAATTAATAAATATCGCTTACGCCATTCATTGGGCAAAATCAAACATTATAAATTCGTATATTTTATCCGATAGAGAAATGGAAATAACAAGAAAATTTTTAGAAGATGAAAACATCCCTTATATAAATATGGACGAAGCATTAGAATTCGCCGACATAAAAATTGCCTCAAATAAAGAAAGCCTAATCTATATAGTAAACCTGCCTACGACAGGAGTAGAAGATTGTAGATCATTAGAAATTACACCAGTAAAAAAAGGAAAATTTATAAATAAAGTTAAATTCGAATCTATACTAGTATGTAAGAATGAAATATATGGAAAAACAAAAAATTGTAAATCATACAATAACTTATCAATATGTTCAAAAAATTCAGTAGTAAATATTAAAAACGGCACTTGCATAGCACATCTGCTGAAAAGTAAATTAGATAATTGTACGAAAATAAATAATCAACATATAAAAACTATCGAAGAAATTTCAAATGATATACTATTTTTAAATGAATACCAAGGTTTCGTTAAATTTGAGAACGAAAGTATAAAAATAAATGGAACATACCTAATAAAGCATTTTGATACAAATATAGAAGTAGGAAATAAATTGTATTTTTCAAAGGAAATAACAGGGAAAAAACCCCTGCCTGCTATTTTAAAGCCTATGGCAAAACACGAAAAAATCGAAGAAATATTGTAATTAAACTCAATAAAAGAATACCAGAATAACGAATTAAAAGAATTGGAAATGTTAAAAAAAAGAAATCAAATATATTTAGTATTAATACAATATCTATAGGAATTATCGCATTAGCTATTATAATTTCATTGTTAAGATTAAGATTTATACGAAAAATAAATAACCGAAACACTATAGAAGTAGGAATAGAAGACGTACCAAAGTTTTACGTTAACTCATCGATCGAGGACGCTCGATTTTAAGGGCGGAGGAGTTAACACACTATAAGTTACTTACCTTTTGCCTTTGCTAAAACATAGTAAATTACATATTTACATTAATTCTGGCTATCGCTGCAACAGCTTGTTTACCTTTTGCTTCCGCTTCAGTAAAGCTGATTACATACTTACATTTTTTGGCAACAGCCACAATAACTTACAATAAACGAAGTGTTGCTGACACTTCATATAAAATTCATTTCGCAATAATAATTCCCACAGGTGAATTTTTAATTGCTAACTAATATTCTTTTACATTTCCTGTTTTGCAATCGAAGTTGCGCCAATTCAAAGAATTAGCGCAACAACCGAATTATTTGTCAATAACCAGTTGCACGCGCATCCGGTAAAATGCAAAGTGCTGATGCCAGCGTCTGGCACATTTTCACAAGCAAGTTGTTGTTGCTTTCTTAATTAAATTTTAGCTTTAATATTTCAATTATTCAATTTGGATAGTCAGCCTCATTCTGTAGTGCGATCGGTTCGGTATTGAAAACCAAAATTTCCTTGTTCTGTACGTGTAACTTTGCATCTGCCTCGCACTCATTCAAAAACACCGTAAGAAAACACATATTTGCACTCCTTTTACTAAAAAATTTCCCACAACAAACCTGACAGCTCCAATCCAATACTTGGTTGGCCTGTGGCACGTTCTGGTACGCTGTAAATTTCTTTAGCCTTTCACGCCAACGACCTGGTCACAGCAGCACCTCTTCAGATTTCGTTACATCTTACTGATGATGATAAGGCTGGCTCACGCGACCTTGACGTCTACACCGCCATCAGACTTATCTCAAAGGCCACGAGGGTAACAGAACTTATTTAGAAGCTATCCCCATCTTTGAAATTGCCACCATCGTTTCTACCTGTGGAAACATGGACTTTATTAGTATTATGATTGAAATGGCTTCCAATTACGGAACTTACTTGGTAGGGAAATTTTGCATTTATTTCGAAGTTCCTTAAATTTCTCAATATGAGTATGAAGCCGTTTTCCATTTTGGTTTTTTTGTTTTGGATATACAGAGTGTGGTGTCGATTTAGCAATTTTCCTTTGGATCTCGTTTTTTTGAAACTCATTTAGCGGGCGAAAATTACAACTTCAGTATATGGTTTTTTGGGTTTTTTCCTTAACCACAGTTTAGACATATATAAAGACATTTCATATTGACTTTTATATCATTTTAATAATATTTTGTGATATATATGTATATGACCTTAACTTATTAGTTCTTATGGCTGTGCGTATAAGTTTACCTTAAGTCCTATATCAATCAGCAAAAAGTAAATTTAAAAAAAAAAATTCATAAAACTATGTAACTATGTAAGTATTTATCTTACATAGTTTGATATGGTAAATTTTTAGTAATTTTCTTGCGGTCTTTTTTGCAAAAAATTGGTTTTAAGAAAAGATTGCTTTAAAAACTTAACAAATTCAAGTCGAGGTAAGAAATTCAATTTTATAAAAAAATAAGAAAATTATTGTCCGGAACCTGGGTTCGAACCATGGAAAGCACGCATCTCACTCGAGACGCTTATGCCTGCTTCAGAAAATATTTCCACCATTAGGAGTATACATACATATCCATATAGCTTTTGAATGAAACGTTCGTTTGGAAGTTCCACAAATTTCTCAATATTATCGCGACGCCGGTTTGCATTTTGGTTTTTTTTTTATACACAGGCAGTTTTCAGAATTTTTCCTTTACATCTGGCGTTTTTGAAGTCAATTTAGGGGGAGATGTTTACAATGAAATTATGGGTTTCTGGCTTTTTTCCTCAACCGCAACTTAGACTTATTTAACACTTATTAGACACATTTCCTGTTGATTTTTAAGGAAGGCTATCATCTGAACTGGTCAAATTTAGTCTACATATGTAAGGTCCGGGTTATATGTCTGCCCTTTGACAAATTTAAATATTTAAAGAAAAAAATAGTTGATGTGTTCAGGAAAATTAACACGATTTCTAACCACTTCATGGATAGAAAATTGAAGAAGCTACATACTATGTTTCGCCTTTTTGTATTTTAAGTATAGGGTCTATCAGCCATTCTGTCTCATCGGAAAATCCCGATTGAAATAATGAAAATTGTCAAAATTCTCTACTGAGTTTCTCGTTTCGACGGAATTGTGTTGTGATATATAAAATTATTATAATATTATTACATATGGGCTTTATATATGTTTAACTTAAGTCAAATATTATTGAGAAAAAATTTTATTTTGTTTAAGTATTTTGTTTTGATAAATTGGAAACATTTTCTGGAAATTTTTTTTTGCAAAAATTTGATTTTTTCACTGCAAGATATAGTTCATATACAGAAAAATATTGGGTTGAAAATATAATTAATTTAAAGAGAATCATGATAAGAAGTTTTCATATACATATTTAAAAACAAATTAAATTTAACAAGCAAAAAAAAAATTGTCTGGAACCTGGGCTCGAACCGTGGAATGTAAGCGTCATGGCCGAAACGCTTACCACCTGCGCTACTACTGTATGTACAGTAACGCAGTCAGATACTGTGGTAGACAGCTTTGGCTTTGTGCAGAAAACTTTAATTAATTATTACAAATAAATGAAGCATTATTTGTTAAATATAATATGCCTATGCACCACTCCTGACCCATACGAAGATATCAAAATACATGTTTATTGAAATTATGCATGTTTAGACATACTCGTAGATATACTCTGGCAATGGATTGTATGAAAAAAATGTTAGCCCATTAATGTATAGATAAACTAGAATCAATTCAAAAACAATTCCCACTTTTTGCCCTGAGAAATCTTCAATGGGATTCGTTGTATATAGTAGCTTTAAACTTATCGATCTCCCAACCCTTGCAAGTCGTAAGGAAATGCTAGGCGTAGTATTTATGGTCAAGCTATTAAACGGATATACTTCAAGTCCATTTCTGTTAAACGAAGTTAACTTAATTAAAAGACGCGTCTCGGTTCCAGGAATCATAATCCGATGGGGAAAGTGATACTATTAATCGTGTACCGCGCCGGCCGGTTATTCGCGGCGTTTATTTCGCAGCGTTTTCGTGTTGTGTTTCAAGCTTATCGTCGCACATTGCCGTCGGGCGAATATTCGGCTTGATTTTGATTGTGTTCAGTTTTATGTAATTAATCAGTTTCTATTTTGACAAGGCGATGTTCGCAGCGATTATTTCGCAGCGTTTTCTTTTTGTGTTTCAAACTTAACTCTCATACAGGTAAATTTGATATTTCGGACGCGCTGTTTGTGTATCTAAATCTCTTATGCATGCACCTTCTCAGCTGATGAAAATTTTTCTGTAGCTGAGTAGTTTGAGATCTCGACGCTTAACAAGCCTCCGCCTTTCAAACACTCGGCAAATTTGATGCGCGGGTAACGCGGATGCGCCCCTCGTGACGGTTGGGCGGTATGGTGGGTAATTCGTTGGGCTTATTATTGTTATTATTATTATTCACAAAAATGGTATTTAATCATCCGCAAAACAGCAATTGAAATAATAAGAAAAAACTATTCAACCCCATTAACCGAATAAGACAACTATTCGAATATACAACTATTCGAATAAACCGATAAATAATTCGAATAAATAATATTCGAATTTTTTATAGCCTTATAGAAAACTGTGTAGCAATTTGTTTAAGCTATGAAATTACGTTTTGTCGCAGTTCGGAAGTGCGCGAATTGCAGTTTTTGGCGGAAGATTATGTCACCTTAAGAACCTGCTCTATAAATTGGTTTCTGCCATTATATTGCGGCTTTGAACAAGTGGTTCATAAAATTCAAAAAGCTTAAAATTTTGTCTGTCATTTTCTTCACTATGGCTTGTTAAAAACCATAGGCGAAACCTATGAAGATCGTTTTATCTTGCTTGAATCGAGTATTTATTTTCACTATTATATGATCAATAAATGGATAGAAAACAGAAATCTTTTGACTCACTTCTTTTTGATTTCAATATCCAAGTCGCTTGCTTTTTTTCACAAGTTCTAAAACAAAAAAGGTTGGGAAGAACGAATACGTCCTTCCTCCGATACTAAGTCTTTTGCGAAATCCACAATAAATCAATCTTTTTTTCTTGGAGTTTTTTTAGTTTTGTGGAATTTTAGTTTTGTGTGAACAAGGATTTCTAGTTTTGTGTTAGCAAAAATGTCAAAGGTCTGCGTTTTTTATTAAAAAAAAAAAATTCAAAAATGTTGACCTAAGAATTTTATAATATTAGAAAATGTGGAAATTTTATAAAGCCCAAGCGAATAACAAAACTGACACCATACATTTATCAGTAAATGCCCATAATTGGCACTATTTTTTACCAACTTCACCCTGACACTTTATTATAAATAGCAAAATTTAATAGGTCGTAAAGCTGCATATCCGAATTTTTTATAAAAATTCTGACTAAAGAGCGGAATTTTGATGAAACTTGGGGAAATTTTCTTAGGCTTTGTATGATGTTTGAAATTTGCTCTTGCAGGTTTTAGATAATGTGCTATAATTTTAAAGTAAACGAGTTAAAAATTCTTGTCGCTATCTATTTTTCCGCCACTGTGTGCACTGGTTTAATTAATGAGAGTGACTACTCTAGTATTTTCAGACCGCCCGAATTCGGATTTTCAAAGACGTGAGAGGTAAGGGAGTAGAGTTTTAGCTCAGCAATTTCGGACCTAGAAAATTACGTTATTGTTTCGGTTTGTTTTTTTATTAATACCAGGCTTATCCCCATATTCATAAAAAATAAAAAAGGTTTATTAAGCTCTTATAATTCAAAAATGTGATTTCAAAAAGTATTATAAGCCAATTTTATTTTTTATGATTATGGGGGTTGATATTCACATGTAAACCAGCCGATAATTTCATAAATTCATGAAAATATACTTTGCGTATTGTGCTATTAAATCAAAAGTAAAAAAATAGTAGTTCATTGAGGATAGAGAAACTTATTCTTATGTATTGAATATTTGGAAAAAAAACTGCTTTGTAAATTTATAAAAATCTTCCAATTTTACAAAAATAATTAGCCAAAAACCATTTAAGGTACCACAACCTAATTCGGTTCCCAGACTACCCAGAGTACAAGGGATGTTCCTAAGAAAAATGATTAAAGACAAAAAATTATTTTATCCTATTAGAAAATTTGTTCAAATAACATTTTTTTGTAAAGGAGCAGCGGAAAAAATTAAAAAACTTAAAATAGGTACAAAACCAAACACGCCCGTATTCTAAAAATCAAGTCCACTCAGCCATAAGGCGCAGTCTAAGAGCGTTTCCAACAACACCTCTGCATAACCTGTTCGCTGAAGCTGGCAACACACACAAACTGCTCCCAAAGCTGCAATTTACCCACAACGCAATCTTAATTAAGGACTTCAACAACGCAATTTCCAGAACCAGGCAACCAGGAATTTCATCCGTCATTGCGAAATGTGCAACCTTACACAAAAAACTCAACCTTCCACCTAAATTCCGACACAGCAAAGCAAACGCCCATCAACCCTGGGCAATCAAAACCGTACCTTATGCCATTAAATCACTACATAAACCAAAAGAAAACACAGCAAAGGAGATTTATAGGACACTATTTACAGCTGAAAAATCCAAATACCTCAACCTAGGATGGAGTTTCGTCTTCACAGACGGCTCGAAAACCACAAACACAACATCTTTCGCAGTCACCAAAGAAAATGGGGACATAATTAAGCACGGAATGCTGCATGCGATATGTTCGGTTTTCACAGCGGAAACCACTGCCATATTAGAAGCAGTCATATACGCCAAAAACAGCAAAGGCAAGTTCATCATCTGCTCTGATAGCAGGCCAGCCATTGAAGCCATCGGATCGCCCAAGCACGACCAAACAGAATACAACATCTTTAGACACATACTAATAAGTTGCAAAAATAAAATCAAAGTTATGTGGCTTCCAGGACACTCTGGCATCATCGGGAATGAAAACGCCGACGCCGCCGCAAAAGGTGTTGCCAAAATCCCAACCATACTGCACAAATGCATCGCAAAAAAGATATACTCTCAGATATTGTTAAGCAGAGATGGATTGTACTGTTTGATAGGTGGAAACATTACGTTCACCATTACACCGTCATAAATCCTACAAGAGATAAACTTTCTGTTCCTTCAGATATTCCAGTAAACGTGCTTAAACCGTACATCCGCTTACGTCTTGGCCACACAATTATCACGGACGCACACCTACTACAACGCACACAGTTAACAAAGTGCCCTTGCTGCGACGCAGCAGCATCGCTGGAACACCTACTCGTTGACTGCCAAATCACAGCCACTTCCATGCGAAACCACTTTGGACGGCGCAACCCGTTTGACCTATTGAAGGAGCCCTCATCGGAAAACATCTTGACAATATACGAGTTTCTGAAACAGAACGACTTGCTAAGACTGATCTAATATTAATACGTACAATGAAAATCAAATAACCATGCCTAACAAAGAGCGTACATAAATGTTCGAAAACACAGTGAAAATCGTTTTACATAACAGCCAAATTAGACATAAATATATAAGAACATTAAATATATATGTAAACCAATGTACACTAATAACAGACAGCCGATGGCCCATGTTGCTAGCGCTGCCGTCCCTTTATGCAAAAGTAATCCTCCTATCAGAAAATGCTATACATTTTGCGATTGGCCCCTAAAGTCAGTTCTGTTTTGACATTTGTGTAGTAAAAACATGCGAAATACACGTTAATAAACAATGTTACGCTACACTGCTCCAGAACGCGGAATATTGCTGACTATTTATTTGACCAATAATCGGTCGGGGCCAAACGGTTACTGTGAATGGTGAGCGCTACAGAGGAATGATCAACGAGTTATTTTTGTCGCAACTTGATGAATTGGGATTGGAAAACATGTGGTTCCAACAAGACGGTGCAACAGCACATACTGCACGTGCCACAACCGATATGCTGAACATCAGAAGCTTACTTTTGCGCCACCTTGTATTTGTATAACGAAGTTTTATACAAATTTAATAAATAAATAAAAATCAAGTCTGTGTAATTTCCAATTTATGCAAATTTGTATTTGTTTTCTTTGTCAAAATAAAGTAATATTTATGCACACATAAGTACCAAGGATGGCAATTCCATGATCCCGCATTTTTCTCTTACTTACTTAGCAGGATTTTCAATTGCAGATGTGCAGTATATTGGAAGATTTGAATTTCCACTATTAGTTCAGTACTATAGATACTAGTATAGTTTAAAAATCAATAGATTATCGAACTCTACTACTAATAACCTTATCGATAGTCTGAGGAAGTTTCCCTGACCATACAAATAAAAGAGATTTCTACACTCTGTGGTCCTATTGCACTAATCTTGGAGCTTTAGGGCAGACCTCCTCCAGTTATTGATAACGATAACTCCCTTCTACATACATAAATGTGGAACACCCTAATAAACAGCACAAAATCCCCGCTAATTTTTTTATTCAACTGCACTGCGTATAACGCGTTTTGGTTTGGTTCATAATCTCTCTCAATGTATGAAATTACATACTTACCTTACATTTTGCACTTAATTTAGCACATAAGTAAATAGTACATAGACCTAGCGGTAATCGAAATCTTTAATGCTGTAACCTTTGTGAAAATTCACTTTAATTTTGTCACGCCACTTAGTTTTGAGCTCTGGCTAAAGCAGACGTATATTGTGTAAAATATAAAGTTCTATTAAACGTTTAAATTTATCTAACCAAAGTGGGAAGTGTATTAATTTTCGATATCGATGTTAGTATCGGTAAATCGACCTATGTCAACGGTAAGATCTAGTGGCTAAACCCACACTCCAAACTGGTGACCCCGCACAAAGTCTTGCTAGCGGATATAATTTCGTTGCGATACTGAGCACCTCAGAAATAAGTGACAGTACACTACAGAAAATTTTGAGTATAAGAATGTCAGACGATAGCGGAATATCATCCGTCCCACTGGCTACCACACCGCCTGCATCCGAAAGGCAAGATGCAGCAGTTTATGCTCGCCTACCAATCCCTGTCGTGTCCATCAGTAACATTGAAGCATGGTTTATGTCAATGGATTTCTGGTTTACCTCATCTGGAATTACCTCGGACAGACAGAAAGCTGCAACTGTGTTTGCCGCCCTCAACCCCAGGGTAATTGGTCAACTCTGCGAGGTGATTGCGTCTATGCCCCTGCAGGATAGATTTGAGTACGCCAGAGCCAAAATAATCGAGCACTTTGCCGATAGCGAGCAAAGCCGCCTAAATCGACTTCTCTCCGAACTCCCACTCGGAGATAAGAAACCATCCGAATTATATTTCGAGATGAAACATGTCGCCGGAAGCACATTAGGGGAAGCTGCCCTAAAAGGTCTCTGGACGAAACGACTCCCAGAATTTGCACAGCCAATGGTAGCTACCTCGTCGGGCACTGCTGCCGAGTTTAAAAAAATTGCAGACTCGATCATCGACGCAGTCGCCCCGCATAATGTTAATCGAGTGGAATCAAGAGTTACCAGCGAAATAAACCAGCTACGTACTACCATTGAAGACCTCCGTAAGCGTCGCGATAGATTCTCGGTACGATCGCGTTCCCGCAGTTGCCAGCGGTCCTCCGGTAAGTTTCGGCCCAGAAGAATAAACCGACCAGAAGTAAGTAATGCTGAGGCATTAGATAGCAACCAGTGTTGGTACCACCGGAAGTACGGCACAAACGCTCGTAAGTGCCGCAGTCTACCGGCACAGACACCGTGCAGTAACATTAACTACAGAAAGGGATGAACAATGACTAGCTAACAACGCGCTGGCAAGGCACGAAGAAAATACCTTTTTAATTGATACGGGTGCCGATGTATCGATTCTCCCTTTAACATCGCATTCATTTGACATCGAACCTAGCGCAACTAAACCTTACGCTGCCAACGGGGCCGCCATCAAAGTTGTAGGTAAAGAGCGATTGAAACTCGACCTTGGCCTTCGCCGCGAATTTTTGTGATCATTCGTAATAGCAGATCTTACTCAGCCCATCATAGGCGCCGATTTTATAAAATTTTACGACTTTTTAATAGATATGCGTCGAAATAAACTAATTGACAAAATGACGTCGTTAAGAACGAACCTATCGCCAACTACGAATATAAAACACAATGACGAGAAATTAAATACATTTACAATCAATGAGGCTTTCAGCGAAATTTTGAACGATATTCCAGGTATAACCATGTTGACACCGAGTGGTTCAAGGCCCAAGTCCAAAATTTATAATCGAATTCAAACGACAGGACAGCCAGTGTTCTGTAGACTACGACGCCTTCCACCTGACAAATTGAAAGCCGCGAAATCTGAGTTCCAATTTTTGCTAAAGACGGGAATTTACCGTCCATCCAACAGCAGTTGGTGTAGCCCGCTCCATATGGTTAAGAAGGGTGATGGGACGTGGAGACCCATGTGGAGATTATAGGGCTCTCAACGCCCAGATGCTACCTGATCGATACCCGTTGCCCTATCTCACGCATTTTGCCAACATCTTAAGCGGAAAGTCGTTTTTTTTTTTCAAAAATTGACCTCCAAAAGGCATTCCACCAGGTACCTATACTCGTACACCCCGACGACGTACAGAAGACAGAAATAACAACGCCCTTCGGTTTGTATGAATGCCAGTTTATGACGTTTGGGCTGTGCAACGCTGCACAGAGATTTCAACGCCTAATAGACGAGGTGCTGCGCGGCTTTGACTTCGTCTTCCCTTATATTGAAGATATATGTGTTGCTTCAGCGTCTGTCGAACAACATCGGCAACATTTACGCTTACTTTTCCAGGGACTCCAGGAATATAATTTGAAGATAAATATTTCCAAATGCGTTTGGGAAACCGGAAATTAAGTTTTTGGGCCACTTAGTCGATTCACGTGGAATCCAACCCCTACCTGAAAAAGGTGCATCGCTTTTAGATTTCCCCAAGCCTACAGTGGCAAAAACCTTGAATCGTTTTTTAGCGATGCTAAATTTTTGTTCCTCACGCTGCTCACTACCAATCTAAATTGCACCACCTCGTCGAGGAGAACAAGATAAACGATAATACGCCACTCATTTGGAACTCCGAAGCCGAAGCAGCATTTCAAAGCTGCAAGAAAAAACTCGCAAATGCTACGCTACTATTTCAAATGGTCGACGGTGAGTACCAACCTCTCGCCTTTTACTCAAAGAAGCTAACACCCGCACAGAGCAAGTACAGTACCTACGACCGAGAGCTAACCGCTATGTATCAAGCCGCTTCGCACTTTCGGTATATGTTAGAGGGACGACGTTTTCACTTGCTAACGGATCATCGCCCTCTTATCTTTGCATTCAAACAAAAGCTTGAAAAACCCGCTCCTCGTCGGGCACGTCAACGACTACATTGGGCAGTTCACCACGGATATACGGCACATAACAGGAAAAGCAAACATCACTGCGGATCTACTCCCACGTGTACAGTCACTGGACCCAGTTATCGACTATAATGCCATTGCACAAGCGCAGAAAAACGATCCCGAGCTTAAAGCGTTGTTGACACCAGGTACAAAATCTAAATTTTCACTTACTCTAACGAACGTTCAGCTTATAGTTTTTAGAGGTTTTCCGGTCAATTTTTATATTAATTTAAATTTTTGAGTTAGGCTCTTTTGACCATTAATTGTGAAGTGCAAATAAAAGAATTTATTCCACTTTTCCAACCCAACGTTTCGCTAGACTTCCTAGCATCCTCAGGGGTGATCTATTTATTTATTTAAAGACAGACAAAAAACAACAGTGAAAAAACAATAATAAAACTTATTTGAGGCACTTATTGACAAATTTACGTGTAACAACAATTAAAACCACAAGAAACAACCCTTACACAATATGTTTTGTTAACATCTAAAAATTAAAAAATAGTACCATCATTGTTTGGTATCATCGTCATACTAAATTATAATTATAAACATAAAAGGTAAGCTGCTGCGATGTTTTGCGTGTCTTCTTTTTTGTTTACCGTATTATCTCTTTTTTCTAATATTCGCAAACTCTCTAATGTGTATCGCGCTCTCCCATATTTGTTACGGTCTATTATTTTTGTGTTTGCTAAATCAGCTGTGTGGCCACTTGCCGTGATATGTTGTGATAAGGCAGTTGCACTTCTCTTTTTCAGTATATCGCTCTCGTGCTCTTTTAGTCTGATGTTGAGGCTTCGTTTCGTGGTTCCAATATATACCCGGTTGCAGCTTTCATCTTCTTTACCTTGACATGTTACTTCATATATTATATTATGTTGCTCGAGTTTGTCGATCGGGCTTTTTGTTCGCGTAAATATATTCGCTAGTGTGGAGTTTGACTTGTATGCTAGGGCTATGTTTTGGTTATTTATTGTTACTGCTTTGCTGATGTTTTGAGAGAGTTTGGGAATATAGGTTACACCGAAATATTGCTTAGTTTGATTTTCTCTATGTGTTGTTGTTTGGTTTCGTCTCGTGTTTGTTTCTCTTATTCCTTGTTCTGTTAGATTATTTATTAGGGCGTGTGGATAGCTATTGGTTTTTAATATTTCATGTATTTTTTGCAGGTTTTTGTTCCAGTATTGTTGGTCGCTTATGGTTAATACCTTGTTTATTAGATTTTTCGCCGTATTTATTTTATATTTCATGGGTTGGCAAGAATGAAAATTAATAAGACGACCAGATGCTAGGGACTTTGTGTACCAATCAAAGGACAGACTTCCATTATTTTTATTTTTGAAGATTCTGACGTCCAGATAAGGGATGCTATAATCATTCTCCATCTCGGTAGTGAATTTGATTTTGTTGTGATAACTATTTAAGCTTTCTTGTATTGATTCTACGTCTTTCCGTTTTACTATTGCGAGAATATCGTCAACATATTTTACTAAAAATGTTACTTCGATGTTTTGTTTTTGTTTTAATATATTTAGCGTGCTGTCTAAAAGATCGTCTAAAATGATATCTGCTATTGTTGGGGATAGGGGGTTGCCCATTGGCATTCCGCTTATTTGCGATACATCGACATTAAACATACGTCCGTACATTCCTAAAGATTTTCGTAATCAGATATTGTCTAAAATGCACAACCTAGCACATCCTGGGGTACTCGCCACTATGAAGATGGTAACGACTCGTTTCGTTTGGAAAGGCATAAGAAAGCACGTTTCGTAGTTCGTAAAGAGATGTGAAGCATGTCAGCGGTCAAAAACTCATTGACATACGAAAACTCCTCTAGTTAAATACACGCCGCCTCAAGGAAGATTTACACATATCAACATCGATATAGTGGGCCCATTTCCATTGTGTGAAGGACAGCGGTGCTGCCTCACTATCATCGACCTTTTTACACGCTGGCCGGAAGCGGTTCCCATTCCGGATATGACCGCCGAAACCGTAGTCAAGGTTGTAATGACCGTTTGGATTTCGAGGTTCGGTGTTCCCGAGCGTATAACGTCAGACCGTGGTCGACACTTCGAGTCTGCAATTTTTCAGGAACTTATCTCGTTAATAGGAACCATCCATTTGCGTACTACGTCATATCACCCCAATCTAACGGTATTATCGAACGCTGGCACAGATGCCTTAAATCTGCTATACTTTGTCATAGCTCCGACAAGTGGACACAATATCTGCCCTCGATTCTGCTCGGCCTCAGAGTAGTATTCAAACCAGACATCGGCGCATCCCCTGAAGAGCTCGTCTACGGTACAACGCTTAAAATTCCTGGAGAATTCTTCCACACAACAAAGCCGACGGAACCAACCAGCGAGACCGGATCAGAATTTAGAAAGTCAATGGAAAAGCTTCGTTGTACTGACACAGCGCATCATTCGCCTCCCACGACATTTGTCCCGCAAAATCTACAAACAGCAACACACGTCTTTATTAGAAATGACTCCGTGCGTCCTGCGCTAACCAATCCTTACGACGGCCCTTATAAAGTCACGCATAAATCTTCAAAATATTTCACAGTAGTTGTCCGCGGGCGGTCGAGCAACATCAGTCTCGATAGGCTCAAACCCGCATTCTTGACAAGAGACGATTTCGAAGCATCATCAAAAAGCAGTGAACCACTGCCAGTTTCGCAAGATAAAAATGAGTTAACTAAACCTACGCCTAGCGCTAGCGAAATTCCTCCACCAAATGAGCAGAAGAACAGCGTATCGACGAAATTTACTCGTACAGGTCGACAGGTAAAATTCCCCAGTTATATGTAACTTTCGTCTGGAAGGGAAGTATTGTGGAACACCCTAATAAACAGCACAAAATCCCCGCTAATTTTGTTATTCAACTGCACTGCGTACAACTCGTTTTACTTTACATTTTGCATTTAACTTAGTACATCAGTAAATAGTACATAGACCTAGCGGTAATCGAAATCTTTAATGCTGTAACCTTTGTGAAAATCCACTTTAATTTTGTCACGCCACTTAGTTTTGAGCTCTGGCTAAAGCAGACGTATATTGTGTAAAATATAAAGTTCTATTAAACGTTTAAATTTATCTAACCAAAGTGGGAAGTGTATTAATTTTTGATATCAAAGTTGGTATCGGTAAATAGACCTATGCCAACGGTAAGATCTAGTGGCTAAACCCATACCAAATATATATTTTTGGAGCGAAACTAGGGATTCCGCCAACATCTACTCCTAGCTAACACCTTTTTGAGTAAGCCCAATTTCTCTGCCAACAAAAAAAGAAAAACAGTTTCAACAAATCGCATAAATTTTCTAATAAAACGCACGCTTTTGTAACTCGGTTCTTTTCGGTGGTTTATTCAGAAGTAAGTAAAAATATGTACAAAGAGTAAAGAGTGTATGCATATAGACACAGAATGACAGATAATAAGAAGATGAGGGTTGCTACGATATTGCCAAATTCCAACACCCCTCCTCAACGTGAATGCTTCATCTGTTAAACTCATGAGATATTCATTTCGGTTATAAATTTCTTATGCTTAATTCCCGGAAGATTCTTAGTGAATATGTCAGCTGTCATCTGATCTGTAGGACAATATGATAGAGTGATTATTTGGTCATTATCTAATTCTCGTATATGATGGTAACGAAAATCGATATGTTTTCTTCGGTTGTGGTACACAGGATTAGTCGCCAACTTCTGTGCGCCTTGGTTGTCGATGTGTAAAATAATTGGATCGCCTTTCGGGAAACCTATCTCATTCAACAGGCGCCGCAAATAAACTGCTTCTTTATCATACAAACGATATGCTTTGCTTTCTAATGAGTATCCAACCATAATAAATTGTTTTCCTTTAGCTTCGAACTTACCATGTTGTATTTTATTTAATCCAACTGCGACTGCACCAAACGTTTTAAGATGTCCGACCGCAGGTTTTCTATTAAACCAAACTTTATAGGGTATTTCGTTTTGTAAACACTTTGTTGGACACCTGTTGCTTGAGTATGCTGCTGTTGATATAGCTTCTGCCCTTAAGTTTTGCTGAACTTTGCTATGTATGATCATACACCGTGCCATCTCGACAAGCGTACGGTTCGCTCTCTCTGCCACACCATTCTGTTGAGGCACTGTCAATTCGTGGTGTATACCATGTTGTCTCAAAAACTCATCATATTCATTATTAATATATTCTCTCCCGTTGTCGCTTCTTAGCGCCTTAATCTTGCAACCTGTTTGACGTTCTACATAAGCTTGGAATATTTTCAATTTTTCTAAAACCTAGCTTTTCGCTTTTAAAAAATAAATGTGCATAAACCTTGATTTGTCGTCAATCAGAGTTAAGAAATATCGCGAACCACCCACTGATTTTATATTTATTGGGCCACATATATCCGAATGTATCAACTCTAATAACATTTCAGATCTTTGCTCCGATTGCTTCGGGAATGGTAATGTATGTACAGGGTGGCTGATGAATTTTGCTACATTAAGAAACTCAAATAATTTTTTTTTCAGTGTATGGAATTCATTTTTCTTTTATTCATGTTAAAGCTCATTAAATTTTATTAAATATAGCTTAATTAGTTTTAAAAATAATGGAATTTAAATGCCCCCCCTGCTCGTCGATGCATGTGCGGCATCTTACCAAAAAGTTGTTCATTACTGCTTGGAGAGTTGAGACAGGAATAGCCGCAATTGTTTCTCGAATGGATTGCCTTAGTTCATTCAAATTTGTTGGTTTTGCTTTGAAGACTTCCTGTTTGCAATAACCCCATAAGAAAAAGTCAGGTGCAGTAAGGTCAGGCGACCTGGGTGGCCAACGGAATGTGGAGTTTCTGGATATCAGCTTATTGGGAAATTTTCGTCGCAATTCTGTCATAACAGGTTGGGCTATATGAGGAGCTGCACCATCTTGCTGAAACCACACAGAGTTGAAAGAAATTCTCATTCGGCGTAATTCTGGATAGAAAAACTTTCTCAACATGCTCAAGTAACGGTCTCCAGTAACCGTAACGGTGTGACCGTTTTCTTCGAAGAAGTAGGGCCCGACAATGCAGCGTGATGAAACTGCACACCACACTGTGACACGAAGTGGATGCAATTCCGTCTCATGGAGTATCTGTGGGTTGGAAGCACTCCATATTCGACAATTTTGTTTGTTTATGTTGCCGTTTAAATCGAAATGGGCCTCGTCAGACATGAAAAGACAGTTCAACATGTTTCCATCCTCTTCCACCATTTGAAGCATCTTCTGGCAAAATTCCAAGCGAATCGGCAAGTCTGCAGCGTTCCGTTTGTTGGCCATTTGAATTTTATATGGGAATAAGTCCAAATCTTTGTGCATAATTGACTGTAATGACTGTCTGCTTACACCCATTTGAGCAGATAAGCTTCTTGTCGAAACACGTGGATTGTTTTGTATGTCAGCAGCTACAGCAGCGATTGTTTCCTCCGTTCGCACTGAAGGGTTTCGATTATAAGGTCTTCTGTTGACTATCCCATGCTCGGAAAAATTGTTTACAAGTCTTATTATGGTCCATCTGCTCGGAGGATTGCCGCCAAACGTGCGCCTATACTTTCTTTGAACCGAAACTACGGACTCCAGTGCGTGATAGCGGCGGACAATCCAAATTCTTGTTTCAGTGTCCCAGTTATCCATTTTTGTTAAACGTAAAAGTCAATCTGCAAAATAAAAAAAAAATTAACCAGATTCATTAAATAGAAAAAAAGTTATTTAATTTTTTTTTGGTAGCGGCTTTCATTAGCCACCCTGTATTTTACTCACCATACAGGTGTTACAACCTAGTGCTTCGTTGCTTCGATTGGAAAATTGCATACCATTTCTTTTCAAATTACACAAACTTTGATAAGCCATACCTGTTGTGCCAAATTTGGTTGCTGTTCAATAGATACAAGTTCTCTTGCTTCACTTCCACCACATACAAGTTGTGCCTTCTTGACGCTGTTAGAATAACTTCTCCATGCTTGTCGTTTATACATGTATGTTCGCTTTCGAACTTTATTGACATACCATGTTCTACTGCTTTACTAATAAATAGAAATAAAGTTTGCTTTCAACTCAGGCGAGTACAACATATTCTGCAAACAAAGTGTTCGATGTTTTGCTTTAAACAATACATCACCTCTGCCTAATGCAGGGTTTGATGCTTGCCAGATTTCTTCAAGACATTCTTCGTACTTTACAAACATGGATCTCTTATTGCACATGTGTGATGTTGCACCACTGCACATGCACCAACATGTATCGTCGAATTTATTCTGCATGTTTGACATTGCAATGACATTCATTGCAGTTTCTCTGGAATTTTGATTTTCTTTTTCTTTGCATTTATTCGCGAAATGCCCTCTTTTTCCACAAGCAAAACATTTGAATTTGAATTTATTTTGCGTTCTTATGTCTTTTTTAACTTGTGTTTTCTTGTACGTTTTTTCGGTCGCTATAAATGCTTGCTGTGTGCTAGCCTCTGCCAGCTCCTTCTGCCTCTTGCGTCGCTCCCCCTCTTCTAAAAGTTGTATCTTTAATGCGATGAAGCCACAGCTATGACAAAGTTATCGTATGATTTTGGTAAGCTTGATAAAAGTATTATACTTAGCAAATCATCCTGGATTGTTATTCCCATCTCCGACAGCTTGTCTGCGATCTCAGTAAATGCGTTGCTGAATTCCTGTGGATTTTCTTCATCCTGCATACGCTTGCTTAAAATTTGTTTGTACAAAGACACCTTTTGTATCGGCTCTTGCGGTTTGTATACCTCTTTTAATTTCTGCCACGCTTCTGTCGACGACTTGCAGTTTTTAATATAGCTTAGTTGATTTGATTTAACGCTGAGCATGATGGTAGCTAACGCCTTTTCGTCATTTATGTTCCACAACGCCAACTCACCCGCATTTGCAGGCTTCACCTCAGTCACCACCTTCCAAAGGCCACCGTGGATGTGTACTTGAACTTGCCATTCTAGGTTCCTTTTATGGTAATTTATGACTTGAAGAATTGCATGGAAACTTCTGGTCCCATAACCTAATAAAACGCACGCTTTTGTAACTCCGTTCTTCTCGGTGGTTTATTCAGAAGTAAGTAAAAATATGTACAAAGAGTAAAGAGTGTATGCATATAGAATTACAGATAATAAGAAGATGAGCGTTGTTACGATATTGCCAGATTCCAACATTTTCAACAAAAGAAAAAAACTGCTATAGTAGAAATACATTTAATTCAGGCGCGATACCATATTTGATCAGTTTAATGTTATGTAATATGCGCAACTTAAAAAAAAGAATTTAGATAAATATTTAAAATTTTCAAATGTCCGTTGTTCTCCATAATTAATTCCTTATGCCTGAAATGTGTATTGCTCGCTTGCCAGTTTTAAAATAATACTCTTCATTTGCTCTCATAGAAGGCTTGAGGCATGATTCTGCACAGATCTTTCGTTGGTCCTTTAGAAGGAATGTGAAAAGTTTCCCTCATTTCTTTCCTAGGAGGTTTTCTATAATTCTCCTATTGAGAATTCGAGTCGTCTCAATTGGACTCTCTTGAATGAATGACAATTTTTTTCAATTAATAGTATACAGAAGATACAAAGTTTGTTTGGTTGATTTTCATCATTCCTCCTCAACAAAGTATCCATATCAAAAAGTTGATAAGAAAATTAAGTCCATTGAAATAACCAAGGCGAATTCATTGCTGTATAGACACACATATCTCATGTGTCAGATTGCATATACTTTTATTTTATTTTGACAGAAGAAGCCACTGCTCATATGTTCTTAAGATATCACTTGTTATTGAATTCGCCTTGGAAATAGCTTAATTAAAAATGTATGGAATTAAGGAAGTCCTAACATTTCAACAAAATTATTGTGTTTATTTTTAATTAGGTCTTCTCAAAATGTCAGCTACCATTTCGTTAGTTGAAGTGTAGTTTAACTCGACTTCTTTCTTTATAAATATTTCCCGAATGAAATGATATCTAATAACAATATGATTTGTTTGTGAATGATCGAAATGCAAAACCCATTTATCTCAAAAATTTTCTTATGTAGACTACCTTCTTTACAGCTGCTGATAGTGCCATATATTCTGCTTCAATACTGCTGATCGCAACAGTCGTTTCCAAAAAATATCCAGTAAATGAATTCCGGTCTATAGTATCTCCACCCTAATCTTCGCCGACGTATCATTCTATCGGATTTCTCTCTCTGAGAGTGCAGTTTATATTTCGTCATCTTCGAAAGGTATCGAAGAATATGTTTCACAGCATTTTCATGTGTCTACATGATAACCAGAATTTCGTTGCATGCAGAATGCACTATATCGGGTCGCTTCGAAAGTGCTTAATACATTAATGATACGATATGAGTATCTTCTTAATACACTTCTCATTGCCGATACAAATTTCTCCTCGTTTGACATATACGGACGACATTTTATTAGGTATTTGCGAAACGGTTTCTCTTTACAATGTATGTATTTTAAAAATGTTTAACTGAACACTATCAAAGACACTTGTATCAAGATTTCTTCTATAAATGGCCACACATTCATATTAACAGTATTCAAATACAAGCCATTCGTAAAAGCCCACTTATATAAATGTTTCAACTCTGAATTAAGCTCTGTTATAAACTTACTATTATCAAAAAATGGACAACCAATATACAGTTGCCCATCATCGACATAAACATGAACAGTACAAAACTTAAGAGCACTGTGCACGTCATATGTTGCTCAGATAGGACCAAATCAAGTTTACTGTTTGAGATGAAAAACTAACCATGTTCAGTAGCTTACGGCACAATATTGTGAGAACTACTGAGCAGAAGCCTTCGAGTGTTCCATCAATCTTTTGTCAGCTCTCGCCCCGTAAAGGCAGCCATTCAGGCACAAGAATTGACACTGCTTCTGTACAATTTATATATTTCGAGGCTTCCTCCCTAACCAGAGGGAGTCTCCATTGACGAACTCTGTAGGAGAATTAACTGTTACCTCCGATACCTTTTCAGCTTCTTCACCGAGCGAATCTGACCCCGGCTCCGACTAAATCGGCGGCAACTCTTTTTATGACGTGGAACGCGTAGATGGGACAAAAGTTAAAAGTCCCCATAGATGGAGTACCTTTACCTACTGCAACAAAATCCTGGGCGTGACGTTTGGCAAAAGGCTACTGGCGGCAGTGCCTGGGTAAAAGATTAAAAACGTGGCTGTCTACATATATGGCTATTGGCCGACCGGTTAGTACTTAGGCTGCTCCCATTTGGTCGTCCAACCTTGCTGAAACCACATGAAAGAAGCTGAAAGTCTTTCAAAACACCGCCATCAGAACTGCTGCGGGATATCTGCGTTTGTCATCCGAGTCTCTGTTGAGAAGACAGTTTTTGCTGAACTGGAACAAACCTAGTTATCCACCTCCTAGAGGCATAAGGAAACATCTCCGTAAGCAGTATGATTTCATTCGGTCTCTAAACGACCTCCATACCGAGTCGGTAGACTTATTCCTCAAATCTCGGCTTGTGAGCCCCGTAATTAATATCCCACCAGCTGAAAAGGCTGAAGAGGAGTGCGTTCTTCCGAGGGAGACTATAACTTGTAACAGTTTAAACCCTTACTTATCCAGACTGAACCCCACCATATCAAATACGTGCCCTGCATGTGATATATCCCCTCATGATACTAAACATCTCTTTTCCTGTTCAATTGAACCTACTCTTCTAACACCAATATCACTCTGGTCCAACCCTGTTGAAACTGCGCGTTTCCTTTCCATAAGAAGAGCTTGATGACGATTCTCGGAGTAGTCGTGCCCATTAGTCAGGGCGGAGCACTGCTAATAACAACAACAACGTGAGGAAAAACAATTATTCAGACAAGTTGACCTACAAAAGGCGTACCATCAAATAATAATACCCCAAGACGATGGCCGTTATGGTCTCGTTCGGCCTTTAAGAGTTCCTGTATATACCTTTTGTTTTTCGAGCAAGTCTGAGTTTTTATTTTTTAATTTTGACAGACGAAACCATTGCTCATATATTCTTAAGATATCACCTGTAATTTGGCTTGGAAATAGCTTAATATAACGAGTAAGGAAAGAGTTGTCTTCGACTGTACCGAAGACTTTATACCTGCCCGATCCTTTCTGACAATTAGTACAAACTCTGCAAAACTGTTAATTTAAAGATACATATCCCAAACCCCATTTATCGGAACAATCGCTTGTGTGGGAGCTATATGTTGTGTTGGTTCGATTTGGGTAATTTTCACTACACACATTACATATCTAAAGAGTACTAAACCTGAAGAATTTTACGTTCCTAGCCTTTTAATTGCAAAATTTATAGCCCAAACCCTATTTATCGAAAAAATTTGTTATATGGCAGTAATATGTTATGCTGGTCCGATCTGGGTGATTTTAACAACACTCATTACATATATAATATGTACCAAACCTACAAAATTTTGCGTTCCTAGCTTGTTCATCGCAAAATTTATAGCCCAAAACCCATTTATCTATCTATCGATTATATGGTAGCTATATGTTATGTTGGTCCGATCAGGCTGATTTTCACTAGTCACATTGCGTATGTAATATGAACTAAACCCTTCAAATTGTTTGCAAACTAACTTGGTTTTTAATAATAAATATTTATTCAGTTTTAGTACACGATTTGGATATCTTTTATCAATGAAATGATCGGCCTGTTTCTTGTATACTTGATCTTTCAAATATCCGTTGATATATCTGTGGTGCTTCTAGCATCACAACAAAATATTTATTTTTTAGTTGTAATTATTCTTTTTTGGCCACTGTAAGAACCAGTTCTAGTTTGCACTCAATAATTACTGCGTTAAAATTTAATAAACGATGGCAATAACGCTTTGCCGTTATGCATTAATCTTAGTTTTTATCGTCCCCACTCCCTGAAAAGCATATCGTAACTTTGTCAAAAGTAAAGGCAAATCGTTAATTTTAGTCTCATCGGGCAAGCACATAGGCATAGACATTGTACAACTCTACTGGTAAGTGATGTCGGCATCCCTTTCTCTTCCTTCGCTCTCTAGTGATAAAATGGACTGAATTTTACAGCTGGGATGCTCTGCTAGTTAATTCCTTTTACTGAAGTTAGTAACAAACCGTATTGAGAGAATATATAAATAAGCAATAATAAGCTTTAAGTGAATAAAAATAAACATATTTTGCATTTTTGTATTTTATAAATTACGTTACGTAAGTAATAAATTCTACAAGGTGGCGCAATAGTAATCTTCCGATGTTCACCATATCGGTTGTGGCACGTGCAGTGTGTGCTGTTCCACCGTCTTGTTGGAACCACATGTTTTCCAATCCCAATTCATCAAGTTGCGGCAAAAAGAACTCGTTGATCATTTATCTGTAGCGCTCACAGTACCGTTTGGCCCTGACCGATTATTGGTCAAATAAATAGTCAGCAATATTCCGCGTTCTGGAGCAGTGTAGCATAACATTGTTTATTAACGTGTATTTCGCATGTGTTTACTACACAATTGTCAAAACAGAACTAACTTTAGGGGCCAATCGCAAAATTTATAGCATTTTCTGATAGGAGGATTACTTTTGCGCCACCCTGTATGTAGAAACCACGAAATCCAAATTAAAAAGCAGATTAGCGCAACATAAATCTGACTTTAAATATTGTAATTTTTCACAAAACCATAAAACGGCCCTTATGGCCCACTCTGCAAGCAATGAACACTCGCCCAAACTTCGATGAAGCTTCAAAACTATAAAACGGCCCTTATGGCCCAATCTGCAAGCAATGAACACTCGCCAAACTTCGATGAAGCTTCAGTGCTCCAGCAAGAAAAGCAGTACAAAAAGAGATTCACGTTAGAAATGCTGCACATTATCAATACATCGGCTGATAAGATAATTAATTACAGATCTGTTGTAGAGATTGTAGCGTCGTCGTACCGACACCTGTTACAAAAAAAATAAGCATTGTAATAAATAGTAGAACACTCCACGTTAAACAGTGCGAACGTGTAAATAAATGTAGGTTATGAATAATTGTTATTAGATTAATTATTTATAATATTAATGTCTTTATGTTTGTTATTAGTGTCCTGAAGACCATTACCGACGGTAATCGAAATATATCGACAAACAAAAAAACCTTTGTGTTTTTATTGATTCTTGGAAAAAAGAAAAATCGACCTCGATCCAGCTAAATTCGTAAGTTGAAAAGTAAAGGTCGCTAAAACAACATTTTTTCATATTTTGCATATTTAGAATAATAAAATGTTGTTTTCTTTGTTAACAAAGTTATTTCCATCTAATTATTCTTCTCAAAAGTACCCGAAATTGCTTAGAAACCAGAATAACAGCATTAGCTTTCATGGCCGTATGTCTTATATGGACAGGGAAAACGGGATGACATTTCATGTTCTCATGGAAAAGCAGTTCAGTCATTGCGAACTTGTGCATTGAATTTTATGTCACGATTATTCCGTACATACCTTGTACTCGTGCACTTTTACCAACTTAAATACTTCAAATTCAATCATACAAAGGAAACAGCCTTTTGGATGCCAATTGACCATTCCCCTTAATTTGACACTTATTGGTTACCCGTAATTTAACTCTGGGCACATCAAGAACATACCAAACACTTGTTTGTCTGGAAATTAAAAGTTCCGTTATTGGTGCCTTTTCCACTTTATGGGAATATTTGGTGATGCCACCTCAGCAAAATCATAGCACTTTCCTGTGGCTATCGATTAAATACCGAACCGAGGGGTGAATCAAGACTGTGAACCAACTGCAGTGAGTCCTGACCGATTGAACCAAATAAAAATGACTTTCAATTGAAAGTAAACCATAACAGGCCTGGCAACAGAAGATCCGCCAGTAAAGAAAAATTTTGAAGTATTTTGTTTCATAGTTTAGTAGGCTTTGCGGCAAATGGAAATATGATATAGTGGTTTTGCCCCACAGAAATATGCTCGAGAAAACAACGGAGACGTAAGTTTTTGTTTCCTAGTTATACGCTTTGCGGCAATAGACATCTGATATCGGAGAACACGTCAGAACTCCGAGACTAACGGCGAATGACTTTTCGTTTCTTAGTTTAACTGCTTCGCGGTGGTAGACATTTGTTATTGAAGAAGTCGTCAAAACTCCGAAAATTTTGGTTCTAGTGGTTTCACCCCCACCGAAAAGGTTTAACAAAACAAATACCCGGAGAAGCAGGTTTCATGGTGAATAAAGCTTTTCACCCGGTAGACATTTTGATTGAGGAGAACTCGTCAAAACTCCGAAAGAGAATCCGCTTACACGAGGATTGACAGGTTATCCACCGCACCCAGTAAAGCGCACGTGGATTTCCTACTGAATCAATGCTCGGGGGGAATACTGGGCGAGTTGTCCTCGACTGCCAAAACGCCAAAATGAAATTGTAAATTTGGGTAAAAAAAAAGTATTAAATTCTGGACCAATATCTGAAGCATGGAAACGGCCTATCAATTTCCCTGTCGGAAATAGCTTAATATAACGAGTAAGGAAAGAGTTGTCTTCGACTGTACCGAAGACTTTATACCTGCCCGATCCTTTCTGACAATTAGTACAAACTCTGCAAAACTGTTAATTTAAAGATACATATCCCAAACCCCATTTATCGGAACAATCGCTTGTGTGGGAGCTATATGTTGTGTTGGTTCGATTTGGGTAATTTTCACTACACACATTACATATCTAAAGAGTACTAAACCTGAAGAATTTTACGTTCCTAGCCTTTTAATTGCAAAATTTATAGCCCAAACCCTATTTATCGAAAAAATTTGTTATATGGCAGTAATATGTTATGCTGGTCCGATCTGGGTGATTTTAACAACACTCATTACATATATAATATGTACCAAACCTACAAAATTTTGCGTTCCTAGCTTGTTCATCGCAAAATTTATAGCCCAAAACCCATTTATCTATCTATCGATTATATGGTAGCTATATGTTATGTTGGTCCGATCAGGCTGATTTTCACTAGTCACATTGCGTATGTAATATGAACTAAACCCTTCAAATTGTTTGCAAACTAACTTGGTTTTTAATAATAAATATTTATTCAGTTTTAGTACACGATTTGGATATCTTTTATCAATGAAATGATCGGCCTGTTTCTTGTATACTTGATCTTTCAAATATCCGTTGATATATCTGTGGTGCTTCTAGCATCACAACAAAATATTTATTTTTTAGTTGTAATTATTCTTTTTTGGCCACTGTAAGAACCAGTTCTAGTTTGCACTCAATAATTACTGCGTTAAAATTTAATAAACGATGGCAATAACGCTTTGCCGTTATGCATTAATCTTAGTTTTTATCGTCCCCACTCCCTGAAAAGCATATCGTAACTTTGTCAAAAGTAAAGGCAAATCGTTAATTTTAGTCTCATCGGGCAAGCACATAGGCATAGACATTGTACAACTCTACTGGTAAGTGATGTCGGCATCCCTTTCTCTTCCTTCGCTCTCTAGTGATAAAATGGACTGAATTTTACAGCTGGGATGCTCTGCTAGTTAATTCCTTTTACTGAAGTTAGTAACAAACCGTATTGAGAGAATATATAAATAAGCAATAATAAGCTTTAAGTGAATAAAAATAAACATATTTTGCATTTTTGTATTTTATAAATTACGTTACGTAAGTAATAAATTCTACAAGGTGGCGCAATAGTAATCTTCCGATGTTCACCATATCGGTTGTGGCACGTGCAGTGTGTGCTGTTCCACCGTCTTGTTGGAACCACATGTTTTCCAATCCCAATTCATCAAGTTGCGGCAAAAAGAACTCGTTGATCATTTATCTGTAGCGCTCACAGTACCGTTTGGCCCTGACCGATTATTGGTCAAATAAATAGTCAGCAATATTCCGCGTTCTGGAGCAGTGTAGCATAACATTGTTTATTAACGTGTATTTCGCATGTGTTTACTACACAATTGTCAAAACAGAACTAACTTTAGGGGCCAATCGCAAAATTTATAGCATTTTCTGATAGGAGGATTACTTTTGCGCCACCCTGTATGTAGAAACCACGAAATCCAAATTAAAAAGCAGATTAGCGCAACATAAATCTGACTTTAAATATTGTAATTTTTCACAAAACCATAAAACGGCCCTTATGGCCCACTCTGCAAGCAATGAACACTCGCCCAAACTTCGATGAAGCTTCAAAACTATAAAACGGCCCTTATGGCCCAATCTGCAAGCAATGAACACTCGCCAAACTTCGATGAAGCTTCAGTGCTCCAGCAAGAAAAGCAGTACAAAAAGAGATTCACGTTAGAAATGCTGCACATTATCAATACATCGGCTGATAAGATAATTAATTACAGATCTGTTGTAGAGATTGTAGCGTCGTCGTACCGACACCTGTTACAAAAAAAATAAGCATTGTAATAAATAGTAGAACACTCCACGTTAAACAGTGCGAACGTGTAAATAAATGTAGGTTATGAATAATTGTTATTAGATTAATTATTTATAATATTAATGTCTTTATGTTTGTTATTAGTGTCCTGAAGACCATTACCGACGGTAATCGAAATATATCGACAAACAAAAAAACCTTTGTGTTTTTATTGATTCTTGGAAAAAAGAAAAATCGACCTCGATCCAGCTAAATTCGTAAGTTGAAAAGTAAAGGTCGCTAAAACAACATTTTTTCATATTTTGCATATTTAGAATAATAAAATGTTGTTTTCTTTGTTAACAAAGTTATTTCCATCTAATTATTCTTCTCAAAAGTACCCGAAATTGCTTAGAAACCAGAATAACAGCATTAGCTTTCATGGCCGTATGTCTTATATGGACAGGGAAAACGGGATGACATTTCATGTTCTCATGGAAAAGCAGTTCAGTCATTGCGAACTTGTGCATTGAATTTTATGTCACGATTATTCCGTACATACCTTGTACTCGTGCACTTTTACCAACTTAAATACTTCAAATTCAATCATACAAAGGAAACAGCCTTTTGGATGCCAATTGACCATTCCCCTTAATTTGACACTTATTGGTTACCCGTAATTTAACTCTGGGCACATCAAGAACATACCAAACACTTGTTTGTCTGGAAATTAAAAGTTCCGTTATTGGTGCCTTTTCCACTTTATGGGAATATTTGGTGATGCCACCTCAGCAAAATCATAGCACTTTCCTGTGGCTATCGATTAAATACCGAACCGAGGGGTGAATCAAGACTGTGAACCAACTGCAGTGAGTCCTGACCGATTGAACCAAATAAAAATGACTTTCAATTGAAAGTAAACCATAACAGGCCTGGCAACAGAAGATCCGCCAGTAAAGAAAAATTTTGAAGTATTTTGTTTCATAGTTTAGTAGGCTTTGCGGCAAATGGAAATATGATATAGTGGTTTTGCCCCACAGAAATATGCTCGAGAAAACAACGGAGACGTAAGTTTTTGTTTCCTAGTTATACGCTTTGCGGCAATAGACATCTGATATCGGAGAACACGTCAGAACTCCGAGACTAACGGCGAATGACTTTTCGTTTCTTAGTTTAACTGCTTCGCGGTGGTAGACATTTGTTATTGAAGAAGTCGTCAAAACTCCGAAAATTTTGGTTCTAGTGGTTTCACCCCCACCGAAAAGGTTTAACAAAACAAATACCCGGAGAAGCAGGTTTCATGGTGAATAAAGCTTTTCACCCGGTAGACATTTTGATTGAGGAGAACTCGTCAAAACTCCGAAAGAGAATCCGCTTACACGAGGATTGACAGGTTATCCACCGCACCCAGTAAAGCGCACGTGGATTTCCTACTGAATCAATGCTCGGGGGGAATACTGGGCGAGTTGTCCTCGACTGCCAAAACGCCAAAATGAAATTGTAAATTTGGGTAAAAAAAAAGTATTAAATTCTGGACCAATATCTGAAGCATGGAAACGGCCTATCAATTTCCCTGTCGGATCTGCTAAGTCATACAACGCATTCCCTACTTTTCGGCGGACTCGGCACTTAGATATTTCGACAGGAATTGTGCGTTTATGCCTTGTTTAAAGTTACTCAAAGCAAAATTTTTCCTAAAAACCTCCTGACCTTCCCTATAGTTAACTTGCCTAGAGCGCTGGTTATAAACGTTGTTTCCCCTATCTTTCGCCTGATCTAAATTCCTACGAATTTGCTCGGGAATATTTGACAACTTATCAGCCATAGTTACTATTGGAATTTCATCTTGCCTTAGAGCGCCGAGTTTATTTAATATATTATATGGCGATGCGTGCTGAATCATGTTCTGACCATATAATGCAAAGTATGGAGAGCACTGAATTGAGGTATGAAAGTCACTTCTTAAAACTGCTAAAATTTTGGGTATATGCTTGCCCCAATCAGTATGATCCGGTTTATCTTTCCGAAAAATTCTTATTTTTGAAATAATTTCCCTGTTTACGCGCTCAGACACGTTAGCCTGTAGGGAGTATAGCCCTGTCCTGATATGGCTTACCACGTAATTATCTAGAAATTGCTTCATCTTCTTTGAGATAAACTGTTTGCCGTTGTCGCTGTGAATATACTGAGGGACACCTTCAGATGGAAATCTCTCTGAAGTGAAGTATTCATAACATTTATCGTCGTCGCTCTCTGCATGGGCTTCAACCAAACATACTTTGTAAAATGGTTCAATACTATAAAAAAAACTAATTTCGCCGCTTAGATCGCGGATAAGGTCCTAGAAAGTCGCAATTTATCCGCTGAAATGGTCTTTCTGAGGCTCAAGTGTTCGCAATGCAGATGTCGCATTCCTTCACATGGTATCTGACGTCTCTCGCTTGCCAGAAGTATTTCTGCCTAACGCGTTCCAAAGTTTTCTGTCATCATGTGCAAGTCGTGTAGCCTCTTCGATTAACCCTGACGGTAGCCACACCCGCTATAATGAGTCCTCCTCACCCTCCCCGCCTTTACGAAATTTAACCCTTTTTAAAACCACACCATCCATTATACTTAAATCCGCCAGCGCATTTTTGTTCTCCATAATGGTTCTACAAAGAACGCGCTTTCAAATTCGGGCTATGCCAAGTCAATTTCGTGAGGTATGGTAGAAGAGGTTAGCTCGTCGACATCGAAAAGCGAGAGGGCAGCCGGTACTACATTCAGGGCTCCCTTGCGATGTTCCATTGCGTAGCCGTGCCTTTGAAGGAGTGACCACCTAGCCAGCCTCCCACTCAAGTCCTTTTGGGTCATCAACCACTTTAGACTTGAATGGTCAGTTATAATTCGGAATGGCAAACCCTCTATGTACGGCCTAAAACGCTTGACACTGATAATGGCGGGGAGGCATTCGAGTTCGGTCACCGTATAATTGCAGTAAGCATTATTAAGTTTCTTCGAAACAAAAGCGATTAGATGCTCAGCGCCCTCATTGTCGATCTGTAATAGCACGCCACCCACACCTATTTTGAACGCACTGAATAACAAATTCTTTCGAGAAATCCGGTTGGGCCAAGACAGGAGCGGAACTCAGGGCTACTTTCAGCTTTTCGAAGGAGTCAGTTTAAAGGGTCCCAGCGATTTCCGAAGGCAATCGGTCAAAGGGTCTGCTAAATCATCAAAATTTGTAATAAACGCCCTGTACCAATTCGCCATTCCCACGAACCTACGCACCTGCCGAGGAGACTTAGGAATTGAGAAACTTTTAACTGCCGCTATCTTTCCTGGGTCTACCTTCAAGCACCCGCTACCCATCAAGTACCCTAAGTATAGAATTTCTTCCTGACAAAATTTGCTTTTCTTTACGTTGATTGTAAGGCCCGCGCCCCTTAAACACTTTGCTGCTTCCGTTAACAGGCTCAGGTGGTCCTCAAAGTTAGTGCTGCCTACCATCAGATCATCCAAGTAGACAACGACATTCTCCCACAAACGCGAGGGAATGGCCTTGTCCATCTGCCTGCTCATCGTCTGCGGCCCGTTGCATAGTCCGAATGGCATAACTTTGAAATGGTAAAGACGCTTCCCCGGAAATGCGAATGCCGTCTTTTCCTTTAAGGATTCCGTCAACTTGATTTGGAAAAATGCGTCTTTCAGGTCGATTCCACTGACGAAGTGGGTATCCTTCAACCTGCTCAATAGCCAATTGATATGCGGCAAGGGGTAGGAGTCCTTTTTCGTAACCGCCAACACCTCAGGAGTACACCACGGCGAGTTCGATTCCACAGTAACTCCAATTTCGAACAGCCTATCTATCTCGCTAAAAGCTTCGGCTTTCCGCGGTGGCGAAAGAGGGAAATGTTTGGTTTTGATTGGAACCGCATCGCCCGTGTCAATGTGATGTTCGACTAGCTTTGTTTGACCCAGACCTAACTTATCAAACGACGGAAACATATCTACTACATTCTGCCGCTCGACCTTCTGCCTTGTTGTTAAATCATGAAAATTGTGCTCCTCTTCCTTTTCTTCGCGAAAGCTATCCAGAAATCAACTCCGAAATAGGCTTCTTGAAGAAGCGACGAAACAAGATAAAAACGAGTAGATTTGATAGAATTTTTGAAAGTCACTGGTAAGCAAACAGAACCTAATATTTTCTGCTTGCCGCCACCCGCCGTGTATACGAATGCCTGTAGTGGGTGGTATTTAAGTCCAATTAAATCCAAAAACTTTTCGCAGTCCTTCCGGAGGATAGAGACATTCGCGCCCGAGTCCAGCAAGCCCACGCTAAAGCTGTTTTCTATACTTACTCGCACCAGAGGCCTTTCGTCCTCTGTAAGCACTAAAGTGGTGCTTTGCAAAAGCTTACGCTCCTGTACTCGACTATGATATCTCTCACTTCATTTCAAAATATTTTCGGATGCAAATGACGCTAGATTGTTTTTGAAAATTCGCGACCTAACTAGCTCGTAATTGTTGACTCTGTATTCCAAACTAGATGCAAAACTGGCCTGACAAAATCTTTATTCGGAGCTTTCAGAAATTTGACTGGTTTGGAAATTGCCATTGATGACCTAGGACTATCGGAAATAGAACTGTTGGAGCTATCTGTACCATCAGGAAAAATTACTACTATTTTTGGGTATTCCTTCGCCGGAGTGCCACTACTCCTTGGAAGTAGTCCCAAGAAAGCTAAACCCCACTTAGAGGACACATATATTTTCCCGAAGCCGACATCGGACAACAGACCCGGGACAAAAAAAAAATAGTCAACTACTAAAAAAGTAAGTGCGTTCAGCACTGCCTCACCGGGTGAAATGCAAAACTTCCCGTGGACGCGACGTGAAGTCTCGTGGAGCCCTTGGCTACTGAACACGAAGACCAATCCGGACAACTTGATCAGTCCCACCATCCCGTTGGGACTTACGAGATGGTGAAACCTCACAAGGTGAGCAGAAAAGTCATCGCGGTCAGCGCCTCAGGACCCACGATGGGCGCCATCTGTTGTGGATACGCGCCAAAGTGGAGCAGTAAGGAAAGCGGTCGGCATGATCTAGGGTCGCACTGTGGCTAGTCACTGTCGGCTGGGGTGGGTTCTGGCCAACCTTACCGTCCTGCGCCATAATCAGAGAAAAGCTTTTGAAAAACGCGGGGAAACGCACAAAACCACGCAAAAATAACTGATAAAACAACATCCAGTTAAAACCCGGATGCCACGGACAGACCGTTGACATTAAAAAAAATTCAAATAAAAACAGAAAAATCAATTCAAAATTCAAAAAAAAGCGACAGAGCAAATATTCAAAATAAAACTTAAAATTCGAAATAACCGAAAATCAAAAATCGAATCAAAATGTAAATAAAACGAATGGCGCAAAAAGAAAAACCAGTAACATTAAATCAACAAAAAAAAGAAACCTGAAAATTCAAAACCGAATCGGAGAAGACCGGTTACCACGCTGGAAAGAAAAATATAAATAAAAAAAAGGCCGAACAATAAAAGAGGGCGCCCGGTGCTTGGCCCACCCTCATCCATGGATATCGACGCACCCAATCTCGATGGCCCCTTACCTAAACCTGCTATATGCCTTCTAAATCAAAAGCGTCAGCATTCCCATTTCTGATTAAATTTATTTAAAATTCATTTAACAATAATGGTTGCTTAGGACTAACAAGTATTTCATTGTACACCCTTTAATTGTTGATTTATTTATTTATTCAGGGAAAAGAGCCAAAAGGCAAAAACGTTTTATTTCGTTATGTATACTATATTATCATTTTACTTATCTCGGTTCATTGTTTATTTATTTGTTTTGTTTTTACGTATTTATTTTAGCTCATCAACTTTTATTTGCTTCATTATTTATTAGTTTCATGAATTATCGAGTTGGCCTTTTTATTATGTTATCGGTTATGTTAATTTAGCAGTTACTGTAAATCTGTATTTAAAATAAAATAAAATTTTTGCTAGTATGTATACTTTTTATTTTATAACATCGATATTTAGGTATTTCTTGTTATTTTCCTCCTTTTGAAAATCTATCTTTTCTCACATTTTATGTTATTTCTGATTTTGTTCGTCTAGGGTCCATGTAGTAACTTTAATTTAAATTAAATAAATATTCTACTCTACCAATTCAGTTAGTTATTTTTCTTCGCTATTTTAATCTTACTTTATCTAACCTCAACCTAACTAAATATATATTTATATATTTTTTTTGGTTTATTCGTAAATAATTAACATTTCGTTTTTTTATTCTTTTATTTTCACAAAACTCGCAAATTTTAAGTTCACTTTTCACACACTTTATTTTTCTTTTAAGTTGTATTTACTTAAACTTTTATTTTCTTCCGCGGCACGACCGATCTATTTAAGCGCAACTTTACTTTTGATTCTGCGTGAATCTTGGCGGCTCCGCCCTGGCGTTGAAAAATTCCACCTAAAGGACACTACGACAAATGGAAAGATACAGTTTGTTTGGTTTGGCGTGATATGGTGGTTGCCATGTAGCGCGCTTGGATTGCTGCTTGCCATCAGGGTTCGGATTCTTTTATTTTACGACCTTTATTATTCCAAAATCTTGTAAAATAATGTATGCATGTCACAAAAAAGGAAATATACCACGGTAACTGATGTTAAAGGATGCATTCTACGAGCGCCTGGAAGAAGCATACGAGCGCTGCCCCCGTCATGATATCAAAGTCGTGCTTGGCGACTTTAACGCCAGGGTGGGTAAGGAGGGTGTATTCGGCCCCACTGTCGGGAAGTTCAGTCTCCACGATCAGACTTCGCCAAATGAATTCAGGCTGATCGACTTCGCCGGTGCCCAAAACATAGTCATATCCAGCACTAGGTTTATGCACAAGAAGATCCATCAACCTACATGGCTGTCCCCCGATCGAAAAACACGCAACCAGATCGACCACGTTGTGATAAACGGACGGCATGCTTCCAACGTTTTAGATGTTCGCACAATACGAGGACCTAACATCGACTCTGATCACTACCCAGTAGCAGCCAAGATTCGCCTCTGTACGACAAAACAGGTGCAACAAAAAACGCAGAGAAAGCTGGACGTCGAAAAGCTGCAATCGCAACAGACCGCCAATTATTTCGCAGATCGCCTCTCACACCTGCTCCCCGAGAGCATAATTCAACCCAGTGGAATGCATGAGCAGTGGGATCATATCTCAGGAGCACTCCGAACCGCAGCCGAAGAAGTAACTGGATTCCGGCGAACGCGAAGAAACAACTGGTATGATGATGAAGAGTGCCGCGCTGCAACGAAAAGAAAGGACGAAGCCTAAAGAAAAGAATAGAAAAGAAAAGAAACGAAAAGAAAAGAAAAGAAAAAAAAAGAAAAGAGAGAAAAGAAAAGAAACGCAAGGGAGGGCAAAAGAAACGAAAGGAAAGGAAAAGAAAAGAAAAGAAAAGAAAAGAAAAGAAAAGAAAAGAAAAGAAAGGAAAGGAAAGGAAAGGAAAAGAAAAGATAAGAAAAGAAAATGAAAGAAAAGAAAAACAATGGAGAGCAAAGGAAACGAAAGGCAAGGAAAGGAAAGGAATGGAGAAGAAAGGAAAGGAAAGAAAAGAGAAGGAGAAGAAAGGAAAGGAAAGAATAGAAAAAAAACGAAAAGAATAGAAAAGAAAGGAACAGAAAAGAAAAGAAAAGCAATGGAGAGCAAAGGAAACGAAAGGAAATGGAAAATAAAATAAAAGAAAAGAAAAGAAAAGAAAAGGAAAGAATAGAAAAAACGAAAAGAATAGAAAAGAAAGGAACAGAAAAGAAAAGAAAAGCAATGGAGAGCAAAGGAAACGAAAGGAAATGGAAAATAAAATAAAAGAAAAGAAAAGAAAAGAAAAGAAAAGAAAAGAAAAGAAAAGAAAAGAAAAGAAAAGAAAAGAAAAGAAAAGAAAAGAAAAGAAAAGAAAAGAAAAGAAAATAAAATAAAATAAAAGAAAAGAAAAGAAAAGAAAATAAAATAAAAGAAAAGAAAAGAAAAGAAAAGAAAAGAAAA
Organism: Merzomyia westermanni; assembly: GCA_949987695.1. Classification (NCBI taxonomy): domain Eukaryota; kingdom Metazoa; phylum Arthropoda; class Insecta; order Diptera; family Tephritidae; genus Merzomyia; species Merzomyia westermanni. The sequence goes on along the minus strand of OX465292.1, from coordinate 52,568,705 downwards.
GAAAAGAAAAGAAAAGAAAAGAAAAGAAAAGAAAAGAAAAGAAAAGAAAAGAAAAGAAAAGAAAAGAAAAGAAAATAAAAGAAAAGAAACGAATAGAGAAGAGAAGAAAAGCAATAGAAAACAAAGGAAAGGAATGAAGAGGAAAGGAAAGGAAAGGAGTGGAAAGGAAAGAAAAGAAACGAAAAGAAAAGAAAAGAAAAGAAAAGAGAAGAAAAGAAGAGAAAAGAAAAGAAAAGAAAGGAAAAGAAAAGAAAATAAAAGAAAAGAAAAGAAAAGAAAAGAAAAGAAAAGAAAAGAAAAGAAAAGAAAAGAAAAGAAAAGAAAAGAAAAGAAAAGAAAAGAAAAGAAAAGAAAAGAAAAGAAAAGAAAAGAAAAGAAAAGAAAAGAAAAGAAAAGAAAAGAAAAGAAAAGAAAAGAAAAGAAAAGAAAATAAAAGAAAAGAAAATAAGAGAAAATAAAAGAAAAGAAACGAATAGAGAAGAGAAGAAAAGCAATAGAAAACAAAGGAAAGGAATGAAGAGGAAAGGAAAGGAAAGGAGTGGAAAAAAAAGAAAAGAAAAGGAAAGAAAAGAAAAGAAAAGAAAAGAAAAGAGAAGAAAAGAAAATAAAATAAAAGAAAAGAAAAGAAAAGAAAAGAAAAGAAAAGAAAAGAAAAGAAAAGAAAAGAAAAGAAAAGAAAAGAAAAGAAAAGAAGATAAAAGAAGATAAAAGAAAAGAAAAGAAAATAAAAGAAAAAAAAGAAATGAGAAGAGGAGAAAAGAAAAGAAAAGAAAAGAAAAGAAAAGAAAAGAAAAGAAAAGAAAAGAAGATAAACGAAAAGAAAAGAAAATAAAAGAAAAAAAAGAAATGAGAAGAGGAGAAAAGAAAAGAAAAGAAAAGAAAAGAAAAGAAAAGAAAAGAAAAGAAAAGAAGATAAAAGAAAAGAAAAGAAAATAAAAGAAAAAAAAGAAATGAGAAGAGGAGAAAAGAAAAGAAAAGAAAAGAAAAGAAAAGAAAAGAAAAGAAAAGAAAAGAAAAGAAAAGAAAAGAAAAGAAAAGAAAAGAAAAGAAAAGAAAAGAAAAGAAAAGAAAAGAAAAGAAAAGAAAAGAAAAGAAAAGAAAAGAAAAGAAAAGAAAAGAAAATAAGAGAAAATAAAAGAAAAGAAACGAATAGAGAAGAGAAGAAAAGCAATAGAAAACAAAGGAAAGGAATGAAGAGGAAAGGAAAGGAAAGGAGTGGAAAGGAAAGAACAGAAACGAAAAGAAAAGAAAAGAAAAGAAAAGAAAAGAAAAGAAAAGAAAAGAAAAGAAAAGAAAAGAAAAGAAAAGAAAAGAAAAGAAAAGAAAAGAGAAGAAAAGAAAAGAAAAGAAAAGAAAAGAAAAGAAAAGAAAAGAAAAGAAAAGAAAAGAAAAGAAATGAAAATAAGAGAAAATAAAAGAAAAGAAACGAATAGAGAAGAGAAGAAAAGCAATAGAAAACAAAGGAAAGGAATGAAGAGGAAAGGAAAGGAAAGGAGTGGAAAAAAAAGAAAAGAAAAGGAAAGAAAAGAAAAGAAAAGAGAAGAAAAGAAAATAAAATAAAAGAAAAGAAAAGAAAAGAAAAGAAAAGAAAAGAAAAGAAAAGAAAAGAAAAGAAAAGAAAAGAAAAGAAAAGAAAAGAAAAGAAAAGAAAAGAAAAGAAAAGAAAAGAAAAGAAAAGAAAAGAAAAGAAAAGAAAAGAAAAGAAAAGAAAATAAAAGAAAAAAAAGAAATGAGAAGAGGAGAAAAGAAAAGAAAAGAAAAGAAAAGAAAAGAAGAGAAAAGAAGAGAAAAGAAAAGAAAAGAAAAGAAAAGGAAAGAAAAGAAGAGAAAAG